>ML677478.1:285714-301517 GCA_007922305.1 Dermatemys mawii | reverse complement strand
CCGCAAGCGGGGCCGGCCTCCCAAGGCACAGCGTTCCCCGATCATCCATAGCACTGAGCTGCCCCGCAAGCGGGGCCGGCCTCCCAAGATCAAGTCTCTGGAGCAGCTAAGTCAGGGGGAGGTGCAGTTGCCACCCGGCACTCCTAAGTCCCACATCAGGAAGCTGGAGACCAAGGCCCCTAAATTATTCTCACCCGAGAGCCAGACAGACAGCAGTGACAGCAATTCCCGCCTCAAGAAGCGCAAGCAGGGCCGACCTCCCAAGGTGCACTTTGCCCTAGTCATCCCCCATACTGATGTGCCCTGTGAGTGGCACCGGGCCTCCAAAAACAAATCTCCAGAAATCAGCCAGGGGGATGTACAGCCACTACCCGGCATCCCCACGTCCCATGTCATGAAGCTGGAGACCAAGGTGCCTGAGCTCTCCTCACCAAGGAGCAGGACCTCAGAACTGCCAGGGGAAGGGGAAGCACAGCCCTCACTCAGCAACCCCAAGCCACATGCCCAGAAGCCAGGATCTAGTGACCCTGAGCCTGACTCGTCCAGGAGCAAGACAGTAAGCGGCGAACAGCCTCTGGAGAAGCGCCGGCGGGGCCGGCCCCCCAAGGTGCCCTGGGCCCCGGCTGCTCCCAGTGCCGAATCGCCCTCCAAGCGCAAGCGGGGCCGGCCCTCCAAGAGCCCAGCCTTGCCCCACATGGAGGTGGCAGTCCTGTGCTCCGGGTCAGCCTCAGACCGGGACACCTCTGCTGAGAACGAGCCACCTCTGCCTGGCCGCAAGAGGAGAAGGCGGTGGAGGAAGGAGGAGCCTGTCCTGGCCGGCAGTGAGAGCTCATTGGATAGTGAGGAGGGGGTGGCCCCGCTCTGGCAGAAAGAAAAGCCAGACTTGGGCAGTGAGACCTCAGCCCTGCTCCCGCCCCAGAACACCGCCCCTGAAGCGGAGCCAGATGGCAACTCGATGGCAGAAAGTGGTGGCTCTGAACACCCCCCAGCCCGCTCCACCCGCAGCACGGCAGCAGTTAGCAGCAGCAAAACGGGGCCCATCAGTGGCTCTCTCAGAATGTAGAAAAGGAGAAGAAAGGAAGAAGCCTACAAAGAAGAGAGAGCAGCCTTTAAATCTTCAAATCCCCCCACCACTATCTGAGGAGGAGGGTTGAACTCCAAGGCTTCGGTGTTCATGGTCTGCTCCTTTCTCTCCTCCCTCATGCCTCACTCAACTCAGGGTGCTCAACTTGGTGCTGTAGCCTGTGCTTTGGAATGCTTCACTGGTTTCCCCGTACCCTTGCGTTCGCTTTCCAATTCTGCATGCATGTGTCGTGCCCCCACCAAATTCCAACCTTTCTAATAAACCTGCCTCTGAGCTTGCCTGTCTCCTTTCCTACATTGCTTCCCTCGCTTCATCCTCTCCCGTTGTTCTGAAGGTTTCCTGGATTCCAAAGCCAGAAGAGACCATTATGATCCATCTAGTCTGACCACCTCTCCTGGCCATAGACTCTCCCCTCCCATCTCTTATAAATTGCTTTTCCTCCCGTATTCTGCGCTCTCCTCCTCTCTTACTTCTTCTTTTGTGCTTGCTTTGTCATTTTCTTTTTGTGTCTCCCACCTCGCCCTTCTCATTTCATCACTTGATATATTTAAAAGGTACTCTCTTCTTACCAGAGTCACTGGTAAATTCCTAAACCTTGAAGTGCAGCCTCCTTG
Organism: Dermatemys mawii; assembly: GCA_007922305.1. Classification (NCBI taxonomy): domain Eukaryota; kingdom Metazoa; phylum Chordata; order Testudines; family Dermatemydidae; genus Dermatemys; species Dermatemys mawii. The sequence goes on along the minus strand of ML677478.1, from coordinate 299,819 downwards.
TCAGGAGTCAGACCCCAGTCTGCTGCAGGACGGGCAGAGATATTCATCATTATGCTAATGAAGAAAGCTGTACAGCTCTATTTCTTTATGAAAATCTTATTGCTAACTCTTGCTAAACCAAGTGATCAATAGGTGACAAGGAAGTGATGGGCTCTTTCCATAAAATTGTGAACATTTCTGTTTTAGCAATCAGTCTTGCGAAGGCTACCTGTTTTGTAGGCTCTGCAGAGGTAGATTTCCATATTGTCAGAAGCAATAAAACAGGGGCAGGCAAGGAAAGAATTATCATAGGACTCGCTCTTAAAATCTTACAAACCAAAATAGCCATGGAGAGTTGCTTTCTTATGTAAAAAGGGAATGGGGCACTAATGTGACTGGTGCCAGAGTACATTCTGAAAATTTGATTTATTTGGTCCATTATGTTCCCTCCGGAGGAGGAGCAAGAGACTGATAAAACCAGGCAAAGATTGGCGAGAGTAGGTTTGTAGCCAGAGTTAAGAAACAATATGAAAAAATGCTGTGATCTGTGTGCAAAGTGATCTTAAAGTAATAAGAACAGTACTCTTCTTAAAGCTCATAAAAATTCAGGGCCATGGTCTACTTTGCAGATTCATTTTGTGGGACTGTTACCTGCAAGTTAAAAAGGAAATAAATACTTTTATTCTTCAGCAATGGCTCATGTGTTGATAGTCCAGGTATTCTCTTATTGGGCCCTCCTGGCAAAATTGAAATCAGATCGAGGAACTAACTTTACAGGAAAAAAATCTTACAAAATTGTTTTTTGGTGTTAGGGACAAAACAGAAGTTCCACGTTCCGTACTGCGCTCAGGACAGATCGAAAAGATGAACAGAATTGTCAAACTGATGTTCAGAAAGTTTCTCTCTAAAGGGAAGAGACCAGGACAGTCTCATTCCATTACTTGACATGGCATTTGGGGCTGCTTTGCTAGTGCAAGAGCAAGAAATTGCATTTTGTTTGTGGTAATGACGCATGGAGAAATGAGACTTTCAAAACATCTATGAAAAATTAATGATGCATGAGATTGAGGGAATAAAAATGAATGTTTCATGCAAAAATTTCAAAGACTGCTTTAAACTAGTACGTGTATATAGCTAATGAATTGGGAATATCAAAGTGAAATGCAAAAGTGTACTTTGACAAAGAGATAAAGGAAAATGACTGGAAAGGAGATTAAGTCATGCTTCTGTTATGCTCATTGGAGCATAATTTGTATAATAAATGGCTTTCTCCCCATTGAACTGTGGATAAATTAAACTCATCTATGTGTAATTGGGTTCCGGGGAATAAGAGAAATGTGGATAAAGTTTAGCATGCTAACCAACTTCAGCTGTTTTAGAGGTGCGCCACCCAGACCAAAGACACCAGGATATATCAGTGCACAGTGAAGAAACCCCCAGGCCATCGGAAGGGAAAAGAGAAACCTACAGGTGACAGATAAGCCAGTTATATTTCATCCTGCTATGGAAGGACAACCGAGGATGCAATTGGCTATAGCAGTGTTAGAGTGCCGTAAGGTTGGACCGTGCACGCTAACTGCTATTTCAGTCCCCGGTACTTTGCTTAATAATGTGCAGTTTATGCATATATCTATTGTTTTAAATCTTTCTCAATGGAATAGTGCTGACTTTGTCCACTGTGTGAAAACAAATGTATTGTTGCTGTATGCATCTTTGTTATTGGACTTAATAGCATTTTATCAGGGACAAGTGCAAAATCTGGGAGCTGCTCAAGAAACTATTACATAGTCTAGCATCTTTCAAAATAGGCAACTCTGACGTTTTGATGGAATTGGTTCCATTTTAGGATTATTTGGATGAGGGGTGTCGTTTTTGAACAGGGATGATTTAGAAAATATAAAAAGATGCATGAACTATTTCAAGTTCCAGGCAGTGGAAACCATTTCTAAACCTATTATGTGGCATTAATGGCCTAACTACTGAGGAAAGGTATAGTGTGTGTATAATCATGACATTGCTAAACTGTTCAGCCAGACACCAAGATGAAGGAATTGATTATAGATAATTACAGGAAAGAAAAGGAACATGGCATAGGTAAGAAGATTATTTCCACAGTTAACTGCCATAACCGGTTTGTCAAGTGATGTTGAAATGGATAAATTTCCTGATTTTTATCAATGACAAACCATTAGCTAAATGGTCTTTCCGTCAGTGTATCTCAAAGAGTCTTGTAAACCGGCAACATCTCAGATCCTGCAAACAGATGCCCTTGAGCACAATTTGTAATATGGGGTCAGTGATACCTTCTCATAACAGAGGTACTTTCTGATCTAAACAGTCATGGCTTCTGTTGTCCGAATCTTAGTGGTGCCATGTTTAATAAATTGGCATTTGTCCAGTAACTTGATTACCTAGAACAGTGGTCGTCAAAGTGGGGTGCATGTACCCCTGGGGGTGCACGAGACCCTGGCGCCACCGCCGATCCCACACGGAAGACCGCCAAATTTGACAGCGGTCTATTTTGGTACCGTCAAAATGCCGCTGCAGAAAGCGAAAGCTTTCTGTTCGGCAGCATTTCGGCGGACATACCCCTGGGGGGGCCACAAGCAGACGCCGCTCCGCGGAAGGGGGCCGTGGCCGGAGAAGATTGAGGACCACTGACCTAGAAGAAGACATCTACGACGAGTGTCTGCATGTACCACAGCTACTGGTATTTTATTCAGCAGTACAAACCTGGAGCCCACCACATGTAGCCTGCTGCCTTTGACATCATAACTCCTGTCTGTAGCCATGCCAGCTTGACACAGCTGAACGAGACAGGTGAACAAGATGCTAATCTCTTGTCCTCCAAAGCTCATCCAGTGGTGATGACCAGCAGTTAAGGTGACCTAGGCTCTGGAGAGATGGTATTGCATAGTAACCAGTTTAAAAAAAAATTTATAGAGACTTTGCTTGTGATATCACCACTCCAACTTTCTGTTTGACCACAGTGTTGCAAGTCAAACCATAATGTGTAGGTCAGAACAGGCATCAGTTAATCCATTATCCAAAGTGAACCCCATTACCAGGATAAAGTGGAAGAATAATACCAGTTTGTTTAACCTACACATTGATCCACTAACCTCAAATGTAAAAATATCATTAGACTGAAAAGATATTCATCTTCGTCAGATTAGCAATGTCATGCACAAAGCATAAAAGGCTTTACGTAATCACAGACATAATGGTAACTTAGAAATACTTATGTCTAATGCTTTGATGGAGATTACTCTTAAGGCATCAATTGTTTTGATTTGTGTGTTTCAATTTTGTTTTGTCGTGTTTTGCTAAAACAGCCTAAACTTCATATAAAATGCTTTCACATCTGCTACATGTTTTTTTCCCCAAGGGGTCACCCTGTTGCTATAAATCTGGGGGTACTATTAGCCGATATCATACATTTCTGACAGTTTTGTATTTTCTGCACTTACGCTAAGTTGTGTAACTATGAAGCAGACTCCTAGCATGCTTTGTGTTCATGCTAAGCTTGCAGTTGTTGACTTGTGACCCCTGAGCCCATTTTGAAAGATCCATATTTAAAAAGAAACTATTTTCTCTTTGCTAGGAATGGCTTGCTTATGGTCTCAAATAATCTGGTGGGGTGTTTGGAAAATGAGTTAAAGCTGGTCAGACCAACTCCATATATCAGGATGGCAGGATAGTCGAATCATGTTTACTTATGGTGTTTCTTCACTTCCTGTTTCTTCCATCTTCACCTGTGATTCTTCCAGTGGTCTTCATGAGGTTGTGACCATGTGCAAGGCAGGGAACCATTTTGCTGTTTCCTTTTCAGTTGGGTGTTAAAGTCTTCAGATCTGTGTGAGACCCTACCAATGTCAGTGGGTATGATACATTTTATGTAGCTGCGTGAGTACTGCAATGAGTGAGTTGTGCACTCTAAATTAATCAGAGGCTACAGAGTGAGCTGTATAACACTTCCGGTATTTTTAAGTGTAGGAACCGTCACACGAGACGTATGTTCTGTTAAGGTTTGCCAAATAAAAATTTGTGTACAAAATACAGGGTATAAAGTGACAGGAGTGATTGGTGCAGGTGTCTTGGGTGAAGATGTCTGTAGACCTTAAAAACAGTAGATAAGAATAGGGAAATTAGGTCTTCGATGTGACCGTGAAAATGGCGGGGGGCGGGGGTTCTGCCTGTTGAAAATGCAGGATATAAATGTCAGCTAAGCTGATGATTTTGGAACAGATTGAAAACTACTGTGAGCCTGTATCCCCAGCTGGTACAGTGCTAACCTTTGCTTTTCTGTATTGTGCTGTTCTATCTTTGCTTAATAAACAGGCTGAGCATGGTTAGCTGATGTGCCATTGATCAGTAATTTAAATGGACTCCTCTGTGTTTTGTATAAGGGAACACAGCATTCCCCCACCCTCCGCAGCAGAACTGGGGCCAGTGGCCATTTCTGGGAGGGAGCAAGGATTATGTGGTTGGGGAGCTGGGAGATCGGGGTGGGGGGTGGGGGAGGTGTTCCCATGGAGCTGTCTTTCCCACTGAAGCATGTTCAGAACATGTACAGGGGACTGATGTAAACTCTCTTTAGAATAATGTTATGAATAAAGTGTTTTTAAAAAATATAGAGGAAAAACTACCAGCACATCCTCTGCAGTAAGTTGTGTGCCTCTATTCTTCCATTCCTTCAAGGCAGTGCCCATCTCCTCTGACCTCCTTCCTCTGCACCATGAGGTGCTCGCCTGTTGGGATCATCTGAGCATCTCTCCCCTCATCAGTTCCCTCCCATTGCCACATTCTCAGGTTCTTGCAACATGGCCGAAATGATTTGATCTCACCAAAGTCATTGGGCTCAACACAGCAGACAGTGGCTCTTGTAAGAAATAGAGGGTGTAAAATAAACCTTGGTTATGCAACTGGTTATCTTATTACCCATCTCACCTTTCTTAGGGTTCCTCTCATGTTGATTGCTTAACTAAAGAAACGGTCGTGGGAGTTGAATTAGATTAAATATCCTTAACATCAACTGCAAGTTTAGGACATAAGAAAACAAGAATAGTGTTGGACTATAATGTGTCTCTATAAAATAGACCTGTCAATATAACCATGCAGGTTTTCAGAATCAAAGCACACAACCACCATCGAAAAGTCAGTCACACAAAACAGGGTCTCAGCTGTGCCTGTTTGGTTCTGATATCACACCAGAGGAAAAACAATCCAAAGCTAAAATAGAAGACAATCTGCCAATTATGTGCAGGCCAGCTCACCATGGAGGCATAGTAATCGACCCTTGTTACTTGTTTCCCATGGAGTGAGATTAGCCCTAGGCTCTAATGCTCCGAAGTAGCTCAAATGAATTCCTACACCCTAATGAGTCGTGTACACTGAGTGCAGATAAAGAAGCTTACCCACTTGGTCTCATTGTATATCTGTATGTGCCTAGGACTTGACCAGCCAGTGTGACACACTGACAATATCCCATAATGTCCTGAACAAACCATATGGAATTAGAAGCTTTACAGCATTAAGTTGAACCTTATTGAATTAGGGTTAATGCCTTTGGGGTACGGGATATTAAAAAGGCAGCTGTGTCTGTGTTATTGCAGCACTGTATGTACCTTCTCTAGTAGGGAGTGGGGTGCTAACAAACTTCCTGCATTACCAGCCTTCAAACTCTTCTGCCGGGAAGATATGCATAGACTAGTTCCAACTGGATTTTCCGGAGCCCCACGGACAACAGCTAAGGTGGCGTTGGGGCTTTCTTCCTGATCCAGCAAACAGACTGGACCTTTGCTCCTTGGAGGGGGAAGATTGGAAGGACTTGGCCTATGAGGCCTCTTAAGTCTGTGTGCTTGAAGCCCCCAGGGACAAGAGTTGAAAGAAGGGTCTTGCCTATGCCAGAGTTGGGTTGAACTCTGGTAAACTTATTAGTACGTGTGCCAGTTCTTTCATCGGTTTTAATGGCTTCTCTGTCACGCTTTGTACCTTAAGAATAAAGTTGGCTTGCCTAGAAAACTTGGTAGGGTAACTTGGCAATTGCTCTGTTAGTCTCTAAAGAGGAAGCAAGCGGGTCTGTTTGGGCAGTTTGTCTGTGCTCAGAGCAAAGGCAGGGAACTGTCCATCCTGGAAATACCCTGGTCACAAGGGGAGAGAGGCCCAGGTCTCCACTCAATAAAGGCAACTGCTGCGGTGCTGGAAGCCTGGGGGTTGGGTGCCCTCACTGAACCACGGAGGGCAAATACAGCTACACTTGCCCTGAACTGGGACAGCCGTATGGAACGTTAACTACGGTAGATGCGCACACAGCGTTATACCATCTTAGTTAACAACAGTCATTTGTTCCATGTCAAAGCTACTGTACAACAATCTTGACTGGAACGTGCTACAAAACAAGGACACATTCTGTGACACTTAAAAGCTTCTCTTACACAAGCATGTACACTTCCTTACTGATCAGGGACCTGATTTCGGGAAGTGCTCAGTTGATTGACTTGGGTCTTCACCCCAGAGAAAGTCTGTGTGTTACTTACCAGATCTTTGCTCACGTGTCAGCTTTCAGCGCTGTTACTATTCACAGTAAGAGCTGACACTGCAAATACAGGTGGAGCAAAGAATACACACGACCACAGTCTTTTCCCAGTGCGATAGACAACCGGAATTGCTGGAAAATCGAGACAGGTAAAAGTTTCTATCTGAGACTTCATGAGGTACTTCATGTCGCGAGGAGGACTCCTCGGGGATCAGTTCAGGATCTGTCTTCTCCCTTCCAGGAAGCTGAAGGAGACGGGATGGATTCGTTTTCTTGGAAATGCTAATGTGGACCAAGCAGATGGTGAAGATTTGGTTGGTGTCATCCTTTCTCCCGTCCAATCAGGAAATGAAACATCAGCTTTTGAAGTTTTGCAGCTGGGACTGGAATTTTCTAGTCTCTTTGTGAACATAAGAATGGCCATAGTGGGTCAGACCATAGGTCCATCCAGCCCAGTATCCTGTCTACCGACAGTGGCCAATGCCAGGTGCCCCAGAGTGAGTGAACCTAACAGATAATGATCAAGTGATCTCTCTCCTGACATCCATCACCCCCCTCTGACAAACCGAGACTAGGGACACCATTCCTTACCCAGCCTGGCTAAAAGCCATTCATGGACTTAACCTCCATGAATTTATCCAGTTCTCTCTTAAACCCTGTTATAGTCCCAGCCTTCACAGCCTCCTCAGGCAAGGAGTTCCACAGGTTGACTGTGCGCTGTGTGAAGAAGAACTTCCTTTTATTTGTTTTAAACCTGCTGCCCATTAATTTCATTTGTTCTTATGGGAACAAGTAAATCACTTTTCTTTATTCACTTTCTTCACACCACTCATAATTTTATACACATCTATCATATCCCCTCTTAGTCTCCTCTTTTCCAAGCTGAAAAGCCCTAGCCTCTTGAATCTCTCCTCATATGGGTTCAGTTCAAAACCCCTAATTATTTTAGTTGCCCTTCTCTGAACCTTTTCTAATGCCAGTATATCCTTTTTGAGATGAGACCGCATCTGTACACAGTATTCAAGATATGGGTGAACCATGGATTTATATAAGGAAAATAAGATTCTCCGTCTTCTTCTCTATCCCTTTTTTTAATGATTCCTAACATCCCCTGTTTGCTTTTTTGACCGCTGCTGCACACTGCGTGGACGTCTTCAGAGAACTATCCACGATGACTCCAAGATCTTTCTCCTGATTAGTTGTAGCTAAATTAGCCCTCCTTGTATTGTATGTACAGTTGGGGTTATTTTTTCCAGTGTGCATTACTGTACTCTTATCACACCAGCTTGTGTAAAACAAGTTAGGCTGTGGCTGTTGGTACAATCATCCTGGGACATATCCTGAGCATTGACTTGTTTGCATCAGTCAGCAATTTGCCTCCACAAGTTGCTTTCCATGGGCCCTTTGCAGCCCTTGGACAATTTTTGCAATTCTGCTTGTTCAAGCTGCAGTTCCTCCATCAGTGCTGCTAATGCTGCATCTCCATCTGCTTTGATGCTCCTTATACTTGTTTTAACAGCCTATTATACAATGCAAAGTCCCCTCAAGATCTGTTCTCTAGCAGACTGGAACACCTCTATAGATCTTTCCTCTCTGGTCTCCTTGTGTTAACAACAAGCGTGAGCCCTTGGTCTATGGCTGAGCTGAGTCTGCATTATCAGTTGAATGAGCTGGAAGTCTGGGAAAGGTACTCCATGTCATAGCTAAATACTAGGTGGAACAGATTGTTTAGCAGTTTGGTTCTGTGTTAGAGGAAGAGATCTGGTGAAATAAAAATTATAGATCAATGTTTAAAATCATGTTAGCTTGTTTTTGAAGTTTTGCCTAAATGAATTTCCCGGCCTAGAAACCCCCAACCACCCAAAAAGGAACATTCTCTAAAGGCAGTTGACCAAGATGGGACATAGATCTCTTACTAGGCTCATCACTTGTCCATTGGAAAGGAAGATTTAAATTCCAAGCATCTAGAAATCCGCTCAGTTCAGGGATTTTACAATAAAAAAGTAAAATGTTAGAAGGCGAAAGCCATGGCTTTGTGCCCGCAGGTGGGCCGGAGATAAGGCTGCAGCCGCTGACACTATTGTCCCACCCCAAGCCCTCTCCTCCCTTTCTGAATTTTTTTTGTGTCTGAAACCACAACCTCCACATTAGCCTGTTAAACAGCTGTTACGTTTAATTAAATATAATTGTATTGTTCAGTGGACCATCGAACTAGTAAATAAATACCATTAACAAAAGCATAGGAAGGAATACACAATTGGCAATATTTTGTAGCAGTATCTACAAAGCAACAATTACATTGTTTTTATCCTCGCAATGAAGGGGCCCGAAAGAATTATTTTTTCCTGTTCTTAACTATATAAATATATAGCACTTTACATTTTACGTTTACATAAGCTGTAACTCTAGATACTTGACAGCATTAAATAATACAAGTCAGTAGACGAGAGAACTGAGAAATTACTGAAAACAGGTGTTATGACAAAAGCCCTACTGCAGAGACTGCGGAGGCGAGGAGTTAAAAGGCACTGCTGAAGTGGAAGTGAGTATGAGAACAAATCTAGCCAAATCAACCTAATTTCCTTCTTTGACAGGTCTACTGGCCTCGTGGCTAGGGGGGAAGCAATAGATATATTGATTTTAATAAGGCTTTTGTCACAACCTCTCGTGACATTCTCATAGGCAAAATAGGGTAATGTGATCTAGCTGAAATTGCTATAAACCAGGTGCAAAACTGGTTTGAAGAGTAGTTATCAATGGTTCACTGTCAAAGTGGGAGAGAGGTCAGTCCTAGGTCTAGTACTATTTAGTATTTTCATTAATAACTTGGATAATGGAGTGGAGAGTATGCTTATAAAATTTGTTGCTGACACCTGGCTGGGAGGGGATTGCAAGCACTTTGGAAGACAGGATTAGACTTCAGAATGACCGTGACAAATTAAGGAATTAGTCTGAATTCGACAAGATGAAATTCAGTAAAGACAAGTGCAAAATATTACACATAGGGAGGAAAAATCAAAGACAAATACAAAATGGGGAATAACAGGCTAGATAATAATACTGCAAAAAAGGATCGGGGGTGGGTATAGCGCCTCACAAATTCAGTATGAATCAACAACGTGGTGCAGCTGTGAAAAAGGCTAATATTGTTCTGTGGTGTTTTAAGAGGGGCATTGTACATAAGACAGGGGAGGTGATTGTCTGCTCTACTCAACACTGGTGAGGTTTCAGCTGAAGCACTGTTTCTGAACACCACAATTTAGGAACGAGGCAGAGAAACTGGAGAGTCCAGAGGACAGCAACATAGAAAGTTTTAGCACACCTGACCTATGAGGAAGGGCTAAAATAATAGGCATTTTTAATCTTGAGACAAAAAGACGCCGGGGGGTCCTGATAACAGTCTTCAAAGATGTTAAGGGCTGTTACAAAGGGGACAGTGATCAATTTTTGCCATGTCCACCAATGGTGGGAGTTGAATGGCTGAGGGATACTTTGTGAAGGCCTAGATGCCCTCCTGCCCATAGACTTACCACACACTCAGGAGAACATGGGCTATATGTCTCTTGTTCTTGACAAACTCTCACTTATTAACATTTATGAGCAAAATAATGCAGAACTAAGTGTGCAAATGTCTTTGCCCTTTCAACTACAGTCTCTGACCTACTATGCCCCAAACAGAAATTCCTCCTTAAGGAAGGCCAATGACTTTGTGAGAGAGAAGCAATTTGAGGACTGCCGAGGTTGTGTTGTAGATGCCCCTGGCCAGAGCAGCCATGGTCATGACCAGTATAACAGGCTTTTAATAAGAACTGGATAAGATCATGGAGGACAGGTCCATCAATGGCTATTATCCAAGATGGTCAGAGATGGAACCCTCTGCTCAAGGTTATCCTAAACCTCTGATTAGCAAAAGCCAGGAGTAGAAGATGGGGTGGATCACTCCATATTTGCCCTGTACCGTGCACACTCTTAAACTCTGGCATGGGCCACTGGCAGAGACAGGATTCTGAGCAAGACAGACCATAGTCTGTGACCCACTATGGCAGCTCTTACGTTTTTTATGATGTGACCCGTAACATCAAAGATACTTGTGTTAATTTGTGCATGGAGAGTGTTTTAAATATTACCAGATTGGGATGCACACTGCAGTGCCTCTGTCTAACACGGAATCGCTCAACTCAAAGACCAAAGCTGGTGGACCAAGTGCCAGCTAGATAAAATAATCACAATAGCAAGTGGAATGTTGAACATCTTTGTTCAGCTGTGTTTTGCTAAAGTCACACACAATATTAGTATAGCTTCATACAAGCTCTTAAACATAATTTGTGCCAACTGAGTTCTGCAGGCACGCGGCATTTTAATTTTATCCCTCCAAACTTTAACCAGCAGTGAGGACCTGTTTAAAACTTACTCTACGAAAGCCTTTGACGTGTGTTAGCGCACTTCGTGCCTAAATCATTATGTGGAATCCCATAATGGCCACATTTACTGCCCGCTAATAGTACCACAAACCTTATCACACACTGTTGTGGGATGGCTACCTGCTCTGACCCTGAAGGGGTTAAAAGCAGCCCAGCAGAGAGCTGCAGCTTGAGAAAGCAGTGGAGGGTGTGGCTGGCCACAGCTGTGGCCAACTCAGTCAGGGCCCAGGTGGCCCTTATAAGAAGACTGTAGCCAGGAGCTCAGGCAATCTCCTCTACCTGTGGAGGGAGACAGGCCTGGCTGCTGGGGAGCTTCAGAAGGTACCTGGAGTGGAGCAGGGCTGGGGGAAGGCCAGAGGAGCTGGGGAGCTCAAGCCTGGAAACCCCCAGCCTGTGGGCCTAGTATAAGGCCAAAAAGGGGGACTGGGGTTGCAGGGGGCAGCCCACGGGTAGGCAGAGGCAGCTGGGCCAAACCCCCCTTCCCTGTGGTGACTGGCTCTTACACTACAGTCTGCCCCAGGGAGCGGGGGCTTGATGATGACTGGCGTAGCCCAGACTGAGGCAAGGTGGGGATCAGAGGGTTGGGGGTTCCCCAGGGAGGGGAGAGGCAGAGTGTGTGGGGGTACCGCCAGGGGGCAGCACCCCAGGTAAAGGGCACCAGGGTCCAGGGAGGGACACGCGGACAGGGAGACACCGGCCTGCAGAGGGCGCTCCGGAGCTGGAAAGAGCTAATTCCCAGACCGCCAGCAGGAGGCGCCGCAGGGGTGAGTCTCGCCCTGCTACACACACACACACACACACACACACACAAACCCTGCTACCCCCCGCCCATGTATATGGAGCACAAATAGAGCACAAGCAGAGCTTACTGTTCTTATATGACACAGCCAGGTAGATTGACATCTCCCCATGCCCTTATATGGCTCTGCTGGGAACATGACACTTGGAAGTGCCCTACAAGGGCATGGAGAGGTGGGGTCACCTCACCAGCTGTGCCATATAAGGGCATGGGGTTGTAGCACACCCAGGGCATGCCACAGGAGTGAGTGAGGACCAGTTCCCTGGCTGGCTGGGGCAGTCCCAGGGTGGATCATCCCCAGCACTGGGCCCCAAGTGCTTCCTGATTCAGCCCCTCCTGGAGAGGGAGCGGTGGCTGGGGACACATTTGCTCAGCCTTGGGGCTGTTCCCTGCACGGACAGACACATGCTCAGAGGCAGAGGGACACACACACTGAGACTCACCCGTCCTGCTGCTGCCGCCCATGGGGAAGCTGCCAGGCACAAAGAGAGCAAAACTCCCAAGTTAATTGCAGGAGGCAGCCATAGCTGATCAGACGGCTCCCCCCGCCCCAGAAACCAGCTCCTAGCCTACCAACCAACCCTCCTCCTGTCCCACGCCCCAGAGGCAGGGGCATGGCAAGTTCAACGCTCAAGCCACTAGCCCAGCCTGACGATCCACCCAGGGACCTGGCAGGGACTTAGCCAGAGGAGCAAGGTGGGTGGGGGTGTTCGACGAGGCAGCCGGCCAACTTTGAGTCAGAGTCAGTGAGCTCATGCCGAGAGGCTGGGCCCAGCCCTAAAAAGGCCCTGCCAAACCTGGACCGGGAACTCACAGGTGTGCAGACAACCAGGCAGAGGGAGACAGGTGGAGCTGGGCTCCCAGGCCAAGATCCTGCCACCAGGTGAGACAATTCCCCATGGAGGTGTGTGTGGGGGGATCCTGATTCCACACCCCCCCCCCATCCCCACAGCCCCCTCCCTGAGTCTGTTTCCCCAGCAGAGATGGAAATGACTCCCCATCAGGGCCCATGCAGATAGTCCCTCCGCCTTTGGGGTCTGGTTATCTCCCCCAGTGTCCTCCCTGCCCTTCGCTAGGGCAGACCAGACTCACAGCTGCCCTGGCGTTGTGGGAGCCTTGCTCCCCTTGGCACCCCGCTCTTGGCTAGAGGCTCCCTCCTCCCACCCCGGGGTCATGGCTCAGGATTTTCCAGGTGGGGCTGTTAGGTGTGGCCTGAGCGTCGCTCTCAGGACCCAGCAGGGTTTGGAGTGGCCCGGAGGAAACATTACCAACGTGATTGTGAAGCCCGGGGGCTGGCGTTTGCTCTACCCTCGGAGCCGCCTTTAAAACACCTTTGAAAAGAGCTGACAGAGAGAAGGACCGACTCGGACACAGAGCCTGGGGGGGACTGGCTGGCTCAGTGGGGAGTGGGGGCCTTCCCTTCCCCCTCTCGGGGGGCCTGGGGGATGGGGCATTGTTGGGTGAGGCAACTGCTGTCCCTGGAAGCTGAGGAATGTGCTGTGCCCTGGCATTCGGTGCCACCCTCCCTGTGCATGGCAGCCGGGGAATCCCCTGCAGGCAGTGACTCAGGGCAATGGAAGCCAGGGAGGACGCAGGTAATCCCAGCACAGCTACAGCCCGAAAGGGGAAGCCCGCAGAGGAGGAGGGGATCCGTCTCAGAGGGGACCCGGCCTTAAAGGGACCGGGGCGGGGAGGCTTCTCCGCAATAACTCTGGGCCCAACACCTATCCCCGAGCCGGTCGGGGACCCCCGTACCCTGATTCCCCTCCCCGAGGGGGAGCACGGCCAGGCCTGGGGCTACAGCAGCTGGAGCAGGGCCGCGCTGTGGCATGTGACTATCTGTGTTTCTCTCCTGTAGGTGCCCCCCGCGGCCCCATACTGGGGGAGCCCTCGGTGCCCCATGGGGGAGGAGACGGCGCCCGGCGTGGGGAACGGCTGCGCTGGGAAACCCGCAGGGGATGAGGCAGAGACTGTGGTGATGATCCAGGAGGGGCCGTCGCGGCCTGCCTGGACCCCACGTCCCCGTGCCCTCCGCAACCTGGCCATAGGCAGCATTGTCTGCGGCTGCTCCTGCCTGGGGGTGCTGGCCCTAATCTACGCGGTCAAGGTGAGGGGGGAGGATGGGGACATGGCTCAGTGCTGGAGGGTTCTGGCGGATGGGATATAATAGGGTAAGGGGGGGCTGGGGCCATGTCTTGGGGCTGGTGGTGCCCAAGAGCTGGGATGTGGTGATGGGGGCGCGGGGCCATGTCCCGGTGCCAGGAGCTGTCGGAGGTTGGGATATACTGGAGGGCAGGGAGCTGTATCTCAGTGCTGGGGGTACTGGGGCTGGCAGAGGGCAGGGGGCTGTGTTTCAGTGCTGGGAGGC
>ML677478.1:250661-271995 GCA_007922305.1 Dermatemys mawii | reverse complement strand
GCGGGGGGAGGGGGACGCCCCGGGGGAGGGGGGCACTTGGGGAGGGGGACGCCCCGGGGGGTCCCCTGTGCAGGATCAGGGCGCCCTGTGGCGGACGCGGGCTCTGACCCGGTCAGTGGCTGCGGTGGGTGGGTGGGATCCCCAGCTCGGCTGGCTGCGTCCTGCACGGTCCCCCCTCGTTCACTCAGCATCACCGCCCCGCCTGGACTCGTCAGCTGGCCTCTGGTCCGGGGAGACCCTCGCTGCCCCCCAGCCTTCCCTCCCTGCCCAGGCCTGGCTTAGCTCCCTCGCCCTTCTCCTCCTGCTCCATCCCACCCGGAGCTCCCCCAGCTCCTGCCTAGATCCTTCCAAGGAGGCTCCCCCCCAAAGTGGCTCTTGCCGAGGTCTGATCGCCCCGAGCCTGGGAATGGCTGGCTAGCTTGGGGAGTGAGTGTTGGGGGGGAAGGGGAGGCACGAGTGGGGAGGGGTGCTCCATGGGAAGAGGCTCGGATGGGGGGACACATGGGCTGGGAGGGTGGCTGGATGGGGTCACATGGGTGGGGCAGGCTGGGGAGGGATGTGATGGGGTGGGTGGTCTGGCTGAGGGGAAAGGGGTGGGCTAGCTGGTATAGGGAGTGCTGAGGAAGAGAGGTGGGGAAGTGGGGAGGTGAAATGGGCTGGCTGGGAAAGGGAATGGAGCCAGCCGGCTGTGCTGGGGGTAGGTGGTGTGTGTGTGCGGGGGGGGGGTGTCTATGGGACAGATCACTGCTCCCTCCCACTTGCTGTCTGATGCGTCTTTTCCCCCAGCAGGTGCGGGGGTCCTCGAGCCCAGCTCCTGGGGAGCCGGCCAGCATGACCCGAGGCGTGGGGCTGGATGACGAGCTGCCCGACTGGGCTGGCGCCAAGGAGTTCTACCAGAAGTATGACCCCAAGGATGTCATTGGCAGGTGGGGCAGGGGGAAGGATCTTGCTCCTTGCTTGGGGGGAGGGGTTTTTTTTTGGTGGTGGGGTGGGGGATTGGCTCTGTGCGCACAGGGATGGACGGCTACCTCCATCCATGGCAGGGGCATGAGCAGCGTGGTGTGGGGTATGTGGGTGTCAGTCTTGTCTATGTCACTAGGGTGCCTGTCTGTCCATGGCAGACGGGTGAGCAGGTGATGCTGATAAACTGGAGAGGTTACAGAGGAGCTATGACAATGATCAGAGGATTGGAAAACCTGCCTAAGAGTGATAGATTCGCGGAGCGCAGTCTTAAGAACGGGAGGGTTGAGGGTTGACTTGATCCCACTCTCCAGGTATTTATGTGGGGGACAAAATTTGATAAAGGGCTCAGCAGTCTAGCAGAGAAGGGTCTAACGTGATCCAACAGCTGGAAGCTGGAACTCTGCATCTTATTTGTAGTCCGAATGTGTAGCCCTTTATCAGTGAAAGTCGTTAGCCATTGGAAGATGATCGCAGTGGTTCCCTCTGGACTTGGAACGTATGAATCGACAGGGTGTGGAGGGCTGTGGATGTCTGTCTGTCTGTCTCACGGTGGTGTCTGTGGTCTCTCCTTGGCAGGGGCGTGAGCAGCGTGGTGAGGCGCTGCGTGCACAAGCAGACGGGGCAGGAGTTTGCGGTGAAGATCATTGAGGTGACCCCGGAGCGCATGACTCCGCAGCAGCTGGAGGAGGTGCGGACCTCCACGGGCAAGGAGATTGCCATCCTCCGTCAGGTGGCTGGGCACCCCTACATCAGTGAGTGACATCCTCCGTCCCCCCGGGACACCCCATGTCAGTAAGTGGGTATGTTTACACTGCAGGAAACAGGTGTGGCATTGAGTTCATGGATTCCAAAGCTAGGAATGATCTAGTCTGATCTCATGTATAACACAGGCCAGAGAGCTTCCCTGAGTTAGTCCTTATGCAGAGAGTGGGTGGTTTTAAAAAACATCCAGTCTTGATTTTAAAATTACCGTGAACCGTGGTAATTTGTTCTAATGGTTAATTATGCTCACTGTTAAACACGTCCGCTTTATTTCTGAGCTGCTTGCATCCAGGGAGCTGTGAAGTAGAGGTCAGGTTGAAGCCTGGAGGACTGGAGTTGATTTTTCTCCCTGCTAACTCAAGTCACTGTGTCTTCACTGCTAGTTTAACCCCAGTGAAGAACACGCCTTTTTGTTGTGCCTCAATATGCAGTGATACCCTCCAAATTTCCTGGGCACCCCGATGACAGGAAGTCCCGTCCCTGGTACCACTCCCTGTGACATATCAGGAATCAGACTAATGAACAGCTGTGTCACTTCTTCCTGTAACCTTGCTGAAATGCCTTCCACCTACGCTGCTCACAGACAGCGTGCAAGTCATGCCTGGGTTACACTCAGGTTCTCACCAGCCTGGGTTGTACAGCAGGGTGACCTCCAAAAAACCCCAGTGTTAAGATTTCCTGCAGAAATGTATGTCCTGTTCTGCCCAACCCTCTCCTGGACAATGCAAGTTGTATTAAGCCCATTATTTCTTTAATAGGAATCGTGCACACAACTTGCCACCCCAGTGGAGTTTCCCAGACACTTCAGTTTATATTGGGTTAGATTAAAATCTCTCTCTTTGTACTTATTAAACCTGTGTTATGGTTTTAAGTGAGTACAAGTAACGACGCATAAATGTCAGAAAAGGGTACAAGAAAAATAAAGATAAAACACAACTGGTGCTTAACTTAACCTTGCTTTCAGTTTAACAGCTTTTCTGACCACGTGTGCTCAGCAGTTTGACCAAACTTCTTAGCTTAGGACCCCTTCTGCAGTCCAGCGGCTGCTTCCTTTGTCCCTTTAGGTGCAGAGAATCAATGGGCGGAGAGAGAGAGGGGGGTGCCTTGGGGTGTTTGTCCCTCCTTTTTGTAGTTTCATTCCCTCTTTTGAAAAACATTTCACGCTTGGTTCCAAGAGACAAAAAGTCGGTGTGGAAGGATGCTCCCTGCTGCTTTTTTCCTCACCTGTTTGAGCTTCCTTTGTTTTCCCTTCCTGCTTGATGACTGGTTTTACTGCTTAAATGGAAATTAAGCAGAGCACCTATTCCTTTGTTTGTAATAGACCTGTTTGCCAACCTCAGTTTGAAACATGTGTTAGTAGCGCCATACAGAGGAATGTTATAACTTCACATACAATATTTACACACCCATTTTAGCAGGATGACAATGATTAGCAAATTACGAGTGTTCAGATGATCCCTCACAGGGTGTACTTTTGATAGTGTGTAGGGTGTGAATTCGGAAGTACATTCTGTCACCCCTCCCCCTTTACAGAGCTGCAGAAAGATTAGCCACTGCTGACCTGGAGGCAGCAGGTCAGGGCTTCTTTCTTGGACAGGGCATCTTCCACCATGTTTTCCCTTCCCTTTAAGTGTACAATTTCCATATCAAATTCTTGGAGTGTATTACTCCAGCATAGAAACTTGGAAATTGAACCTTTAGGTTTTTTAAATCAGATTAATGGCGAATGATCAATCAATACCCTGACTTTTCTGTTCATAAGACAGGCAGTCAAGCGGTTAAGGGCCTACACTGTAGCATAATGTTCTTTTTCTGAGACAGGATCTTTTTGTTCGGTGGGTGTAAATTTTTTGCTTAAGAAGATGATCGGGTGTTTGTTGTTTTTCCCCCATCTGCATCTGCACAGAGCCTAGACCAATGTTTGATGCACCTGTACACAGTTCAAACATTTTGATAAAATCTGGATTAGCTAAAACACGCTTTTTCGAGCAAGATTTTCTTCACCTTATCAAAACCGTCTTGACGTGCCTTCGTCCATACGACTTTGTTAGTTTTTATTTTTTTACCTAGGTCTGTGATTGCAGATACAATGTCGCTTGAACCCATGCACAAACCTCAAGTAATAGTTTATAAGACCTATGGAAGATTGGACCTGGTTTTTTTATTTGAGGTACAGCCCAGTTACCCATGAGCCCTTATAAGTCAAAGCCATTGGAATGTGACTTTCCCCCTACCCAGTGTTCCAAATAAGGAACTCTGGCTTTTTGAGCTTTGACAGCACAACTTCTGTGTGTGTTTTGTGATCAGCCCAAGTGTTGCTAAACACTGTGATGTCCTTAAATGATTTGCAGAGCTCTGCAAGGCCCTATGTTAACACTTGATTGAGCAGTTTCTGAAAATTGGTGCCAGCATGAATTATCCCAAATGGTAATATTATGAACTCAGGTTTCAGATTGGTAGCCGTGTTAGTCTGTATCAGTAAAAACAATGAGGAGTCCTCGTGGCACCTTGCAGACTAACAAATTTATTTGGGCATAAGCTTTTGTGGGCTAAACCCCACTTCGTCAGATGTATGGAGTGAAAAATACAGTAAGCAGGTATAAAGGAACCAACCTCTGGAGCAAACCCCATTGCCAACTTTGTCTGCATATCTATTCAAGGGACAGCACTGTAGGACCCAACCACATCAGCCACCATCAAGGGCTTGTTTACCTGCACATCTACCAATGTGATATATGCCATCATGTGCCAGCAATGCCCCTCTGCCATGTACATTGGCCAAACCAGACAGTCTCTACGCAAAACAATAAATAGACACAAATCAGACATCAAGAATTGTAACATTCAAAAACCAGTAGGAGAACACTTCAATCTCTCTGGACACTAAATAACTGACTTAAAAGTTGCCATTCTTCAACAAAAAAAATCTTAAACAGACTTTAATGAGAAACTACAGATCTGGAATTAATTTGCAAACTGGACACCATCAAATTAGGCCTGAATAAAGACTGGGAGTGTCTGGGTCACTACAAAAAATAATCTTCCCTCTGTTGATACTCTCACCTTCTTGTCAGCTGCTGGGAATGGGTCACGTTCACCTTGATTGAATTGGCTTTGTTTGCGCTACAAAAAGTAATCTTCCCTCTGTTGATATTCACCCCTTCTTGTCAACTGTTGGGAATGGTCCACATCAGGGGTCTCCAAACTTTTTGAGACGAGGGCCATATTAGATTTTTGAAGGGGCTTCGCGGGCCGCTGCTTCAGCCCCCTTCCCCTTGCTCCTCCAGCCACGCCGATGCCACAGCTCCCTCCTTTGCTCTTCCAGCCTCTGCCGTGGGCCCCCCTTTCTCCTCCGGCCACTGCTGCGACCCCCCCAACCCTTTGCTCCTCTGGTCGTGCCACAGGGGCACTCGCTCCTTTGCTTCTCCCACCATACTGCTGCTGCGACACCCCCTCCACTCTTTGCTCCTCCAGCTGCACCACGGGGGTATTCACCCCTCTGCACATGGGGCCGCCAGCAGCAGCTCCCGGAGGCGGGGGTGGGGTTGCAGCGGCGGCTTCTCCACATGCCTGCTTGGCTGGCGGGCCGGACAAATAGACGCTGCGGGCTGGATCTGGCCCCCGGGCCGTAGTTTGGAGACCCCTGGTCCACATCCATCCTAACTGAATTTGCCTCGTTAGCACCGACCCTCCCCCCTTAGTAAGGCCACTTCGTCTTTTCATGTGCTGTATATTTATACTTGCTTTCTGTCTCTTCCACTCCATACATCTGATGAAGTGGGTTCTAGCCCATGAAAGCTTATGGCCAAATAAATTGGTTAGTCTCTAAGGTGCCCTTATGAGCTCAGAGTCCCATATCAGTAATGAAAACAGATTTTTGTTTTCTGAGCAGCCTTATCTAAAGGGATCTGCCAGTAACCTCAAGTTAAATCAAAAGAGTGGAGATATTTAGCTTTGCTTAAAATGTGCATTGTGTCATTAATTCTAGGCATGGGATACACCTCTGGGACTGGGACGGCATTGAGTTTTCTATAATCAAGTCAAAACTGTACAGTGTTGTATTTCTTAGAGACCAAGACCACAAGACTTGTCCAGTTTGCAAATTAATTCCAACACTGTACAGTGATGCTCAAGAGCTGTCAGGCTCTTTAACTACACCTAGGTCTAACCTGTTTTGGATTGCGGTTTGAATTTGTACCTGCATCTTGCCGTGGCCCTGGTGGGTCTGCTGGGAGGTGACTGTGGCCATTTTGTAATGATCTTATGAACTAGCAAGTGTGTCTTCCCTGGCTCGTGAGAAAAACTTCTGTGTTATCGCAACACAGACAACACCTCAGCCCTTTCAGCTGGTGTTAGCATCAATATCTGCAGCGTGTTTTCCAGGGCTGAGGCAGTTTGGCATTCAGCCATTCAATCAGTGCGGTGGTATGCCTCAGTTTCCTCCTCTACACAGTGGATCATGTTCACCATGGCTTCCCCGCTATGATAGTTTCTAAGTCTGTTCACGTGGGCTAGTTGTGGGTCATTTACCGGCCATCATATCTTCTAACTTCTTTTTCTAACCTCCGTATGTGTTCAGTTACTGGCCCTTTCTCTGTCTCAGTGTTAGTCAGAGCTACAGCCTCAGGATACCTAGTGGCAAATTCACCACCATCAAAACAGATTTCTTCCCCCTTTCAGTAGGACGCAGGCATAGAACCCACAATGCCCGTTTCTACCCTCAGAAATGCCTCTCTTGTCCCAGGCACGGGGTATAGAGGAACTATCTGGGGTCCTGCGGATCTCCTGCAATAATTCCTCACATCGGTCTGTTTTCCTGGCCAGCAGACATTTTCCTTTAACCTGCCTCAGGTTCCATGTGCCCCCAAGTGATCAGCCAAAGGACAGTCCTGTGCTAACCAGATTAATTCCCCACAGGGCTGAGTGGGCCCAACCAACTGCTTAGAGAGACGTCCAGGGCTTTTGGTTTGTTCTCACTGGAGCTTCTTTATGCAATCTCCCATCTTCTTCCAAAAACCCTCTCCCCATCTTCCCTTCTTGGGGCTCCGTCTAGGACACGCTCTTTTATCCTCTCTAGAGTGGGGTCTGTCCTTTGTTCAACTGCAAAACACCGGCAGCGTCTTCAGTCACAGGTCTCGTCTTCTCCTCCCCCGGCCCGAGGGCGTGCTGCCTTTCTCTGCTGTGCAGGGCACCGCCTCCGCCCCTTCCCACATCTGGAAACACGCTGCTTCCTTCTGCTGCAGAGGCGCTAGATAGATCCCCCTCAGCATCTCTGGGGCTTTACCGCTCTCCTCTGGGATCCCAGCATCATAATCCCTTTTGCTACAAGTTACCACATTAATAGCCATAGCCGTATGCAAAATATCATTCCCCACAAGCATTTCTGTGGGTTACTATCCTGCACCCCTACCAGCAAGACACCTTCCAAACCTTCCCAGTCACATGCATCTCGGCTAAAGGTTCAGGAATTGCAGATCCTTCCGCAGCCAGATGCTCCACCTTATGGTCGGAGAACATGTCAGTCTTTTGGTCCCATCGTGCTTCCCGTGACCAGAGAGATCTGGGCTCCGGGGTCTCTCCATACCACGCACCGCTTGGTATTTACTCCGGCAGCCTTAATAAATTCCATAGCTACCGCCTCCGGGTCCGTCCTCACAGAACTCATCAATATCCTGGGGGTAGCTCTGGAGCTCGTGTGCTCAGGACAACTGCGTTAATGTGGGTTGGCTGGGGCTTGGTTTCTTTTAGCTCGGTCCATTGAATTCTCAGGTGTTCAGTGGAGTTACACTGGAAACACCGACTGGGACCCTCCTCTTTCACAGGAGGTTTATGATGAGGGTTTTCAGGAGGGGAATGATTCTGAGGGGTGAGTCTTTACCCCTCCTTCTTCCAAGGGGTAAAATGAGATCCTTCTTTACACTGGGTTTGGTTCCCTCCTTCTGTGGCTTGAACAAATGACTCAACCAGCGTGGCCATCTCTTACCCAGATTTTGAAGATTTATCCCACAGACTGTTCCTAACGTCGCCCGTGCACATACATAGGAAATGTTCTAGAGCAGAGATCAAATCATTAGTCATAATCCTCAGACCTCTTCCCCTTTATCCAGTTCCTTGTTGTCACACGTCTTCTTCGCTTGAGGAGTCACTTGAAACCTTTGTAAAATGGCTTTTGGAATGCAGGCTGCTGTAGAGCAAAGCTTCCTGGATCCGCATTTCATTAAACACATGCAAAGCTTTACCACTCAGTTTCGCAATCAGAGGGGGGACTTCCTTGTCCCCAAGAATACTGTGAATCTCGCTGATCCTTTCAAAAGGGGTCAGAGATTCTTTAGTGCAGGCTTTAGAGGGGAGGCCAAACTGATCTATGGTCAGTGGGAGGGCTGAGCTAGCTGGGTCAATCCAGGGGGCATGGGGAGGGAAGAGGCTGGCTGATGGGTGGGGAAGGGTTGGAGGGGAGCACACACCCCAATCTGGGGCACTGGCTGGACCTGGGGGCCGATCCAGGGTTGGGGGAAGGCGGGAGATGGGTGGGCGGGGGTGCTGCTGGGGACTGCTTCAAGGGGGTGAGGTTGGGGGGACTGGCTGATCCATGGGGCTGATCCGGGAGGGAATTGAAGGGCACTGTTGCCATGCACACGGGATACAACTTGTGTGATTCCGGGCACACAGGATACAACTTGTCTGAGCCAAGGATACAACTTGTCCTTGAGTGGAGGGAGAGACGGGTGACTCTGGGATCTGTCCAGGTTACACGGCAGCTGCTCCTCTTCCTGGATCTCTTTCTCTCTCAGCTCTGCTGCTTCTCACTCTTCTTTGCTTCTCACCTTCTAGGGCTTGCCAATAGGGTGACCAGATGTCCCGATTTCCTAGGAACAGTCCCGGTTTTTGGGTCTTTTTCTTATATAGGATTCTCTTACCCCCCCACGTTCCCTGTCCTGATTTTTCACATTTGTGTCTGATCACCCCACTTGCCATAAGCACCTTCTTTCATCTCGAGCCTCATCTCTGCTGCCATTTGCTCACGTTCTCTGTTGTTTTCTTCTGCCTCCCGTCTGGCCAGCTCTGGCTTTGCAGTGGTTTCGCTGTTGCTCATTTTGATGCTTTGCTGCTGCTGTGTCTCTTACCCGAGATAAGCAAACAGAAAACAAAGAGAAAGTTACCTCCCCTGTCCGTTTCCAGCCACTGCAGGCGAGACTTACTTGGAATTTGGTATTCGTGGTGCTATGAAGCCTAGAGGGATGGTGTCAGTTTCCCCCGGCTAATCGAAATCACTGTGTCTTCACTGCTCTCTTAACCCCTGTTAAGAACACACCTTGTTTGCAGTGTCTATCTACCCAGTGACCCCTCCCCCCAATCTCCTGGCACCCTTCTGGCAGGACGTCCCACCCCGACACAAGGGGAGTGCTCTGATGTACCCCCCCACCTCACTCCTCTCTCTCCCCACAGTCACACTAATCGATTCCTACGAGTCGTCCACGTTCATGTTCCTGGTGTTTGATCTGTGAGTATGAGATCTCTGGCCTTCTCACATCCCTACCCCAGAGGGGCCTGCCCAGCCCCCACTCCTCCCACCGGGATCCTGCCAGGAGTGACCCCACCCCTGCAGGGGTCTGCCACACCGCAGGGGGCCCCTGGCACTCTCACACGAGCCCCACTCCCTGCAGGGACCCCCCATTCCCTGGGGCTCACACACCAGCAATGGAGCCAGCCAGCCTCCTGCAGACCCCAGGGTAGCTGTGATATGGGGTGCCCGTGCCCCAGATCCTGACCGGGCTCCCTCCCGCTCCATCCGCTCCCTGGGACGATTTCCTCCTACCTTACCAGGGCTGATCGCCCCCACTCTGCCCTGTCACCTGATCGGGACCGATTCTCCTCTTCCCCCACCGCCCCCCGGGTGGCTCTCAACCCCTTTCTCTCCCCAGGATGCGGCGCGGGGAGCTCTTTGACTACCTGACGGAGAAAGTGACCCTGAGCGAGAAGGAGACCAGGTACTGTAGAGGGGAGACCAGGTACAGCGCCCTCTGCTGGGGATAGCTGGGAGCGCCCCCACAGCCGGCGCTCCTGCCCTGCTCCCCACAGCGCCCTCTGTTGGGCGAGGCGGTGTCTGCAGGAGTGATCTGTTTCTCTCTTCCCCCCCCCCACCCATCCCCCGCTCTCCAGGTGCATCATGCGGGCGCTGCTGGAGGCGGTGAGCTACCTGCACGCCAGCCACATCATCCACCGTGACCTGAAGCCCGAGAACATCCTCATGGACGATCAGCTCAATATAAAACTCTCCGACTTCGGCTTCTCCTGCCGGCTGGAGCCGGGGCAGAAACTGCGGGGTCAGAGCAGGCTGGGTGGGAGGGGCCTGGCTGGCTGGGGCTGCGGGGAGGGCAGGAGGGAGGCCAAGCTGATCTGTGGTCAGTGGGAGGGCTGAGCTAGCTGGGTCAATCCAGGGGACATGGGGAAGGGAGAGGCTGGCTGATGGGTGGGGAGGGGTTGGAGGGGAGCACACACCCCAATCTGGGGGGCTGGCTGGACCTGGGAGCCGATACAGGGTTGGGGGAGGGGAGATGGGTGGGCATGGGGGCTGCTGGAGACTGCTTCAAGGGGGTAGGGTGGGGGGACGATTGGCTGATCCATGGGGCTGATCTGGGAGGGAATTGAAGGACACTATTGGTCCCGGTTCACTCACGCCTGGTGTGTCTCTCTTCCCCCTCCCCCACACCAGAACTGTGCGGGACCCCCGGGTACCTAGCCCCAGAGATCCTCAAGTGCTCCATGGACGAGACGCACCCGGGCTACGGCCAGGAAGTGGACCTGTGAGTGCCTCTTCCAGCAGCCCCCGCTGGGCTGTGGGGGGAAGGGCTCATTCCGGGGGGCGGGGGAGCAGCTGGGCTGTGGGGGGAAGGGCTCATTCCGGGGGGTGGGGGAGCAGCTGGGCTTGCCCCGTCTGCCTCAGTTCCTGTCATGGCTCTTAGACACCCCCATGTGCCCCCTGCTGGCCACCCACCCTGAGGGTGGGGGCTTCTGACCACTTCCCCAGCTAGCGGCTTCCTTGCCGACCCCCCAGCCCTGATGGGTCCAGTTGGAGTGACTTGACCCCTCCCGCCCCGTTGTGTCTCCGTCCCAGCCCCGTCCTCCTGGTCCCACCTGGCAAGTGATGGGTCTGGCCTGAGTGCGTGCGGGGGACGTGGCCCTGTCTGCCAGCTGATGGGGGGAGGGTCGCAGCTCCCCCCACGGTGGCCATTGGTCCCTCTTGCTGATCAGCCCCCACCCCGTACCTGACCCCTCCCTGCAGAGTTGCGGTAGCTGAGTCGTGATCCGGCCTGTCCGTGGTTCCAGGCCAAGGATGCATCTGTCCGTCCATCCCCACCCATGGGTCTGTGTCCATCTGTCCCCCTCCCTAAGTCCTACTCATGGACCGCAGCGTGACTCCCCCCATTCCCCCCAGGTGGGCGTGCGGTGTGATCTTCTTCTCCCTGCTGGCCGGCTCGCCCCCCTTCTGGCACCGTAAGCAGATGCTGATGTTGCGCATGATCATGGAGGGGAACTACCAGTTCAGCTCTCCGGAGTGGGATGACCGCTCCGACACCGTCAAGGACCTGGTGAGAGCAGGAGCCCACCCCCAATCCCAGATTGGATCAGCCTCCTGCAGTCGCAACCCCCCATCTCCATCCCCAAATCAATCAGCTGCTCCCCACCCTCTCTGAATAGAACAGTCCCCCCTCCCCATGCCCTTGTGCAGAGTGGATTGTCCCCTGGCACCCCATGGTCTAGTGCAGGGGTGGGCAAACTACGGCCCATCAGGGCCTTGGATTCACCTATGGGATTGCCACCCCCATGGTGCCATGAGCCCCCTGCTGCTCCTGGAAGCAGCTGGCACCACATCCTTGCGGTCCCTTGGCGGATCAGGGACAGAGGGCTCTGTGCGCTGCCCTTGCCTACAGGCACCACCCCCCACAGCTGCCATTGGCCAGGAACAGGGAACTGCAACCAATGGGAGCTTCGGGGGAGGTACCTGCAGGTGAGGGCAGTGTGCAGAGCCCTCTGCACCCACCCACCCCCAGGGGCTGCAGGGATGTGGTGCTGGCCGCTTCTGGGAGAGGCGCAGGGCTAAGGCAGGCAGGCAGGGAGCCTGCCCTGGCCCCAATGCACACTGCTGCCACCCCGGAACCGCTCCAGGTACACGGAGCTGGGCCGAAGCCCGCACCCCTCCTGCACTCTGCCCCCCGCAACTCCCTGCTTTGAATCCCCTGCTGCACCCCAACCCCTTCCCTGAGCCTCCTTGTACATCCCGCACTCCTCCTCTCCCCCAGCCCCTTGCCCTGAGCCTCTTCCTGCACCTCCTCCCACACCCCTCCCGCATCCCAACCCCCTGACCCAGCCCTACATTCATGGCCCTGCATGCAGTTTTCCCACCCAGATGTGGCCCTTGGGCCAAAACGTGCCCCCCGTCCCCCAGTGGCTCAGGCCCCTCTGACTCCTCCTGTCCCTGTAGATCTCGCGGCTGCTGCGTGTGGAGCCATCGGAGCGGCTGACGGCGGAGCAGGCCCTGCAGCATCCCTTCTTCGAGCGCTGTGTGGGGCGCCCGGTCCGGCTGTTCAGCCCCTACCGCCGGTTCAGGGTGAGTCACCTTCTCCCCTTCCCCTTACTAGCTGGCTCTTCCAGGGCTTCCCCCAATACTGTAATGGGCCCTTCCAGCAAGAACCCCCTCCCCCGTTGGGTCAGTGGGCTCTTGTGTCCCCAATAACTCCCCCCAGCCTGCACTGAGCTCATGGGCACTCCCGGGTTCCCCTCTTCCCCCCGCTGCACTGAGCTCATGGGCTCTCCCAGGGTCTCCCTCTCCCGTGCACTGCTTTGACCTCATGGGCTTTCCCGGATTCCCCTCTCCCTCCACTGCACCCAGCTCATGGGCTCTCCCGGGTTCCCCTCTCCCCCCCGCTGCACTGAGCTCATGGGGTCTCCCGGGTTCTCTCCCACTCCCCCACACTGATCTCATGGGCTTGTCTGGGCTCTTCAGGGTACATGCCCCCTTCCGCCATGTGCTGCTTTAAGGGGCTCTTGTGACTCCCCCAATCCCATTTCCTTTTCCCCTCTCCCCTCTGCTGGGATAGCCACACACACCCTCCATTCACTGGGGTAATGGCCTCTCCTGTGTGCTCCCCTGCAATGGTGGGGTTAATGGTCTCTCCTCTGCCTCACAGCGGGATAATGGTCTCTGTCATCCCCTCCCTCCCTCTCTGCCCTGTGCTAATGGGCTCTCCTGCTGCCCCATGCCCCCCACATCTGGGACAGGGATACTGGGCTCTCCCGTGTTCCCCACCCACTGGGCTAATGGTCTCTCCCACGCCCCCCTGTCCTGCATGGTAGGTGCTGGTGTGGACGGTGCTGGCCTCCATCCGCATGTTCAACAGCTACCGAGTGCGGACGCGGCCAGTGACGCGGGAGCTGCTGCTGCGCGACCCCTACGCGCTGAAGGGCGTGCGCAAGCTCATCGACGCCTGCGCCTTCCGCATCTACGGCCATTGGGTCAAGAAGGGCGAGCAGCAGAACCGCGCCGCCCTCTTCGAGAACCTGCCCAAGGCCCTGCTGCTGGCCCTGCTGGGCGCCGAGGGCGAGGGGCCTGAGCTGGGCCACGGCGAGGGGGTGGAGCACCACTGCAGCACCACTGCTCCTCTCCACTAGGAGGCAGGGACCAGGCTGGGCTGGGGGAGATCCTGGGGTGCCCCACCCCCATAGCCTGGGAACCGTGAGTGGGGGATGGGGATGGTTGCACTGAACTTTAGACCAGGGCACCCTCCACTGAGGGGGTGCCGGGGGGGCCCTAAAGCCAGTTTGTCAGGGATCTCTGGGGCAGGAAGAGGCCGTCCTCTCTGGGGGAGGTTTAGGGACCCCATGTGTGTCTGGCAGTGTGGTGGGAGTCCGCTGCAGGGGAAGGGGCTAGTAGGCTGGGTGCATACATCTAGGATGTGGGGCCAGCTCGCTTCCCCCTGCCCTTGGCGTTTTTTTACTGGGTCAGTATTGCATCCCGGGGGAGATGGGGGCCAAGTCCTCCCCGCCGCCCAGCTGGCAGAGTTGGGGAGATGCGACCAAATGCTTCCCCCTCCCCGCTGGGCTCAGCTGGGCCCCGCTGCTGTAGCTTGGTTAATTGTTTTTTTTCTGGTAGTCTGAATTCCTGTGAATTAGAATAAAGATCTATCGTGACCCCTCCAGCGCCTGGGGCTCCTTCCTTTGGCTGTGTCCCTGGCAGGGCCCCAGGTCTGGGAGCTGCCTCCCCTGGGGCAGGACAGTGAGACGCGGCACCGCCGTGGAATGGGAGTCCTTTATTGCACTCTTTTCTCCCCTCACTTCCGATGGCCCCGGCTGCCCCCCTTGGCGGAGTCGGGCACCTTCTCCAGCAGGGCCAGCTTGGCGTTGAACTGCTCCTCGCTCGCCCGCAGCCGCTCCTCCACCACCAGCCGCAGCTGGGCCAGCTCCTGGCAGAGCTGAGCCGAGATGTATTCCCGCAGCGGGGCCCTGGGGCCTGCAGAGGAGAGTGGGGTGAAGAGAGCAGCCAACCAGCTCCCCCACCCTGGAGCTGGAGCAGGGCTGGTGCCTCCTCGAAGGAAAAGGTCAGGGTCCCATTCCTCATCCCCCACCCTGGGGCCAGCCAGGAGGCCCCGTTATCCCCCCAAGGGAGAAGGCCCCGTATCTCATTCCAGGCCTCGCTCTCTTACTCTCCCTGGGGGCCGTGGTTCCACTGTCGGGTTCCTCCTCTTCCGCTGGGGGGACGAGCACCGTCACGCTCTCAGCCAGCTCTTCTGCTGAGGGGTGAAGACGTTGGATAATTGGGGGGCGCTTGGCTTCCTCGGCTGGATGCTCCACCTTCCTGTGCCTCCTAAAGCCCCTTCCTCCCTTCTGTGGTGCCTGGGAGCTTGCCCCGCCCAGCACCCTCAGTGCCCCTCCGCTGGGATCCAGAAGCCCCTGTCTCAGTGTTCTTCGGCTGGGAATTGCCGTCCGAGGCTCCAGGACTTGCTTTTGGGCAGCAGCAGAAAGGAGAAGCCCCAACCATCTCACGCTCCCCGCCCCCAGAACCCGTCCCATGGGTACGAAGGAAGGTGAACTCCTCTGAGGAGTGGGCGAGAGCGATTGGGATTCAGTGAGCACCAGCCACTCACCCGGCTTGGCCGCGGGCTCCGGCTCCAGCTCCGGCTCCGGCATGCCCACGTAGGACAGCGATATGTCCAGCCGGACCTGCGAGGTGAGAGAGCAGGGCAGCGCTGGAAGCTGCGGGGACTGAGGTAGGTCTAGGGCTGGGCCCGCCCTCTGCTAGCTGCCCCGTGTGGGTGGAGGACTCGGTGGGGCAGGCCAGGTCCCCAGGGGGTGCGGGGTGTGGCTGACGCTGGAGGTGCTGTTCCCCAGGGGCTGCCTGGGGGGCGCCGTACCTGCGGGGTGAAGGCGTACTTGTACAGCTTGAAGTGACGGAAGTAGGTGTTCACCACGTAGTCGCTCATGAGCGCCAGCTGCTCCTGGCTGAAGAGGTCGATGCTGAACGGAGGCCGCTGGGGTTGGGAGAGGAGAAAGTGAGGCGGGAGCTGGGCAGGGGCAACCCCCCCAGGCTCATCCCTCTAACTGGGCTCTGCTGGGTCGGGGGGAACTGGCTGGCCGGCGGGGCTCACCCGTATGGCGTGGCAGAAGAGCAGCTCGGTGAAGTAGCGGTAACATTCCTCCACGTTGGGTAGTGGTGTCTCTGGGGGAGCAGACATGAGTGTGAGGGACCTGCACCCCCCATGGCCATGCCCACCATGCAAGCTCCTCCCCAACAGCCACCCCATCTTCCAGGCTCCTCCCCTTCCTTCCCCATGCACCTCCCCACTGCCTCTCTCCACCACCATGTCCAACCTCCAGGCTCCTCCTGAGAGCCTCACTCACCTTGTAGGCTCCTCCCTTTCCCTGTGCCCATCCCTACTCATGAAGGGTCCTCACCCCACACATTTTTGTAGGCTCCTCCCCTGAGACTCATCCCCTTTCTTCAGCCTCCACTCCCTGCTCCACCTCACTCCATTCCCTGACTGCCTCCCCCCACCGAGGCCAGTGTCTCCCTGCGGCCCCCTCTCTTACCCACGCAGGCCTCGTGGGTGTCTTTGACAATGGCGAAGAAGGCAGAGCTTTGCTCCCGGGTGAAGTTGTGCTCCCGGCTGAACTGCACCGTGTAGAAGTAGAGATCCAGCAAGATGGCAGCCCGTGGGTCCGATTCCCAGCCCTGCAGCTGGAACAGCTCGGCCAGCACCCTGGGGAGAGGGGGCCACTCACTGCAGGGGTGGGGTGTGTCCCTACCCAGGGGCCCCCTCCACCGTGGGAGGCCCTAGGGAGGACCTGAGAGTACGGGGGGGCTGGTAGGGGGTGCTGTCCCTACCATGGAAGGACAACAGGGGGGACCCCAAGCCTAGGTGCAGAGGGTGGGGGGTGTCTCCCCAGGGCCGGAGGACACTGACACAGAGCCTTCCCTGAGCCCTAAACCCAGTTACCTCTTCAGCTGGTCGGTGGTCTGGGCTTTGTCGATGAGGTCCATGGCGTGAACGTCCAGGTACTTCCTGCAGCAGGGAGAGGGGCCATGAAAGAGCATCATTTGAAGCCCCAGCAGGGGCTCAACAGCCCGTTGGGGAACATCGACAAGGAGATACGTTGGGTCTCCCAGCTGATCCCTTCCTGCCATTCCCAAGTACTGCACCAACAGTACCCGCTCCCTGCTCTAGCTCCATGGCATTGGCGTTACCTGCATTTTAAGGACACAGCTGGTCCTATGTGCTGGGTGCACCAGAGACTCCAGAACTGGTGTGGAGATAGGTTCACCTGACCAGCTGTAGCCTGGTACGTAGCCCGGCCCAAAAGGCTGTCCCTAATTTACCCTGCCTGTGCCAGGCCTGGTACCCTGGCCTAGAAGGTAGTGCCTTGCAAAGCTTCACAAACCCAATGTGTACACGTGATCCATGGAGCGCCATCCTTCTGGCCCAAGGGACAACCCTTTGGCTAGAAGTAGGTAGGAGGCTAAATGGCCTTCCCAGAACTGGGCTTTGGGCTAAATCCCATCAGCTTAGAACCGCTTCAGCTCCCAGGAAGCCTGGTTCTCTAGAGCCGTGCTCAGAGCCAAGTAACCAGTGGGGGCGAGAGGGGAGAGCAGAAGCCGGACACGCAGCTGAAGAGCGGGAATGTTTCAGAGAAGAGGAACCTCGGAGAATTTTGAAAAGATCTGGTCTGACTTTTTAGACCCCTTTGATGAATTCCTAGCAGATGGAAACCAACATGGCGCTCTCCTTTTCCCGCCCTTCCCCTTGCTTTCTTGTTTTGTTCTTTTTGTCTTGTTTGGGCTCCACCTACTTTTGGGAGCAATCAATGACACACACATAACAATCAGAAGCTGCATCTTGGGTCGGGCAGCCACATAATGATACCCCATGGGGTGCTTGGCGCTGAGATGCAGCTGCCTCTGGGGTGGGGAGGTGGGTAAGAGCCATGCAGAGACGCTGCACAGGGATGGCTTGCCTGGTGCTGAGATGAAGGTGCCTCTGGCTGGGTAACAGCCATGCAGCTATGTGCCCAGAGCGCCCCCGTTGGAGGGGCTGGGTGCTACTCACCACATGCAGATCCTGGCTTCATGGCACTGGGGCTGAAAGAGAGAATGGGGTGAGGTGTCAGTGAACATGATGGGGATGGGATGAGCCCAAGACACTGGGATGGGGGGAATGACAGGTTCCACATGCCCCAGCCTGAGAGGGGTAGCCTGGCCAGTGGCCATAAGAATTTGCTGGTTGATGTTCCTAAGGGGTTGGTAACAGCTGGGGGTTCTCTATAGTCTAATTAATATCAGATAATCAGAATCCATGAGACAGTTTGCCCATGTGTAACGACGAATATCATGAGTCAGCCAACAATGGGCTCAATATCAGTGAGGAGAGAATCAGCCAGCAGATTATGGATATTCATGAAGTGATCAGTAATGTGATTAATATTTATGAGGACATGATTAATCAGCTATGGATGCTGACTTTTCATGAGACATGCTTACAGGTACAGTCTACATATGTACAAGAACCTACATTACAAAACAGAATTTTCCTCCTGGCATTTTGAAATGTGTTTTTGTTCCGAATCGGAACACAAAGCTGACATTTCTTGTGGAAATTTTGAAATATTGCCCTTTGGAACCATCAAAACGTTTCATTTCGATAATGTGGAATTGCCTGCTTTCGACAATGTCAAAATGTTTTATTTTGATGATGATTGTCACAGGGGATGGGGGAGTCCCGTTCCCACACCCCCCACTTTCTGGGATTTACAGTGATTCTTAGCCAGCCAGTGGATCAGAAGGTTTATTTGAGATGCCAGGAACACAATCCAGCTCCGAGCTTGTCAGTACAAACAGGCCCCCTTAGTCAGGCCCTTCTCGGGGGCAGGGAGATGAGACCCCGAATCCGGGCTACCCCTCTCTTCCCCAGCCAGCTTCCTCTTAAAATCCCTGCAGCCGTCTGTCTCCCTTTGTTCACTTCCCGGGCCCTAGGTGTCAACTCCCCTCCCCCTTCTCCTCTCAGGTTACAGCTCCAGGTATCCCGATCAGAGCAGTTTCCCCTCAGAGTCATGTCAACTCCCTCCTCCCTGCTTGTCACGATAATAATATCGCCAATTTCTTAGCACTTCTCCTCAGTAATTTCCAAGCACTCCAGCATCTTTAATTGTATGCAGAGTAGTTGGAGCTGTGTCAGTCCCAGGATATTAGAGAGACCAGATGCGTGAGGTCATATCTTTTACTGGACCAATTTCTGTTAGTGAAAGAGAGAGAAGCTTTCAAGCTACATAAAGCTCTTCTTCAGGTCTGAGAAAGGTAGTCTGAGTGTCACAGCTCTAACTGTTATGCAATCAGTTCCACCTTGCATTTAGCGGGTGCTGCAAGGCAGAGGTCCTGCGCTTCCCCCCCGCCCCCCCCAAAAATCTGGTAGGTGAAGAAGGGATGGGAGGGTTATGGGTGCCGCACTTTAACAATAAAAGGGCCGTACATTGGCCAGCCCTGCATTATAGTGTATGTAGCATTGACACACCAGCAGTGATGTGTTTTTAAAGCGGTGGGAATTCAGTAAGTGACAAATCTTCCTGTGGGGGGAAGTAATTAGCTAATGCTGCATTTGGATGTTCAGCGCGTGATCTAGGTAACTGAGGTGGTGAATATTCAGGAGATGAGGCATATTAAGGAGGTGATGGAGAGGTGAATAGTCCTGGTTGAATTATTATTAATGAGCGATGACAATTAAAATGATTGGGGACCCCTCGATTTGAGGCTGATCTCTACCATGGATTTACAGATGGGTCCTGAGATGACTCAGGAGTCCGATCCTGGAACCGCAAATCCGCCCGCAATAGGTATAGACGTTTCGTGGCAGGCCCGCTGCCTGCCAGGAGAAAGTTCTTTCTTTTTCCTTTCTTCGCTCTCTCTCTCTCTTTTCAACTTCGAGGGCAAGGCGCTTCTCCTTGAAGCAGGCCACTGCCTGATGGGAGGATATGGCATCATTGGGGTCTGCTGATGGCTTCTCACAGTTTGTCATGTTCACATCAGTTTTCTTAAGATACACTGTCAGTGTGTGTTTGTAATGTTTCCTCTGACCACCACGGGATCTCTGACCATGAGCGAGCTGAGAGGAGATTATTTGTTTTGGGAGGTGAGAGTCTGGCAACCGCACACAATGTCCAGCCCAGCGAAGTCGGTGCAGGAGGATCATTGCTTCTATGCTGGTGACACTGGCTTCAGCGAGGATGCTGGTGTTTGTGTGGCGATCTTGCCACTCGACGCGGAGGATCTTCTGGAGGCATCGTTAGTGGTGCCCCTCCGGACTCTTGAGGCGCTGTCGATAGGTCACCCAGGTTTCACATCCATAGAGGAGCGTTGGAACAATTATCTTATAGATCTGGATCTTGGTCTCCTGCCGTAGGTCACGCTCCGTGAAAACGCGTTGGAGCAATCTCCCAACGGAAGCACTTGTGCACTGCATCCTGGGCTGGGTCTCACTGTCAATTTAAATACCTGACAAGGGTTAGGCTGCTGGTGTGTGCCAAATCATGCTGGCTAATACTGCTCCCTTGTGCTCCCCTGTTGGTTTGTCTGGCTCCATCTGGTGTCTGGTTTTATACTGGGATTGTCAGGTCTTTGGGGCAGGGACTGTTCTTTTGTTCTGTGGCTGGACAGCACCTAGCACAATGGGGTCGTGGTCCATGGCGGGCTCCTCCTAGGTGCTATGGTCATAATAATCAGATCGTGCACAGGGACTAAGCGGCGAGTTACTGAATGGCCACACTGGACAGGGCAATGAACAGCTACAAGACGACCCCTGGCCACTGGCATTTCTGCAATGCAGGGGCGGGGTGTGTGAATGTTTACGTGCTCATAAATATTCATGAGCGGCTGGATCGGGGGTTGCTTACACGCACCTGGGGGGCGATTTCCCCGGAGAGGCCTGGCCCCCACATGCTCCAGTCACGAGCTGATGAATATTCATGAGGTGGTCTTGGGGCGGCTGCAGAGCTGGGTGACTAATGAACTGTCTTTAGATGAATCATAACTAGTCGAGTAATTAATGCCAATGAGCACGTGCATATTAATGAACCATGTATGCTAATTAGCCATTGCGTTAATTAGGCGGAATCTATTACTGCCTATTGATTGGGACGTGCGTGTTAATTGGCTGGTTATACTAAGGAGCCGATCTATGCTAATCGGGTGAATGTTAACGAGTTCATAAACGTGAGTCATTAGCTATGCAAATGAATGACAATTAATATTAATTAACCGACGCCTGTGAATCACCTGGCGGGTGGTTAATAAGCCCGCGCATATTCATGAATTAGTGAATATTAATGAGACGACCGCGAATATTCACGAGCCGGCGAGATCGTCACGAGGCTCATACATATTCATGAGATGGTCGAAGGGACGGATGGGTGTTCGCGGCGCGGTTGCCATGGCGGCGGCATCATCATCATCATCATCATCATAGCCCCGCCCCGCCCCGCCCCGCCCCGCCCCGCGGGCCCCTGGCTCACCTGCTTCAGGCCGCCCCCCGGCCCCATCGTTGCGGCGGCACCGACGCCCCCTAATACTCGGGACACGTCGCCACGGCAACCCCCGCTCCGCCAATCAGAGAACATATCGAGGCCGGAGCCAATCAAAGAAAGATTTACTGGACGGGTGAGATCCCGTCAGCCAATCGCCGAGGCCGTCTGTGTCAGCCAATCACACGGTGTATGTCTGCTGGTCCATGAATAAGTCTTAATTCCTTCAGCCAATCAAAACCGGTATTTTCGGCTCAGCGGGCTTCAGCCAATCAGCGCATGTCTCTCTTTGAGGGCTAGCTTCCCTGGCCCAATCAGAGAAAGCCTCTTTCTCCTCTCAGCCAATTCCCAGCCGGTCTCTAACACCAGCCAATCTTTGGCCGGGACGCTGGTCGATAAACCCCGCCCCTCCTCGCTCCCATCCAATGGGAGAAGAAGGGGAAAAAAATCTCGTCTCGCGCATGTGCAGCGCCAGGAAGGGGGCGGGTGTTGGGAGTGTCAGGTCAGCGCGTGCGCAGTCGTGTGGCGGGGGGTGGGCCTGGCAAGGGAA
>ML677478.1:225201-240094 GCA_007922305.1 Dermatemys mawii | reverse complement strand
GAGCTGTGGGGTGGTGGTTATGGGGCTGTGACCCCCGTCTCTCTGCCTCCTGCAGGTGGAGGAGCTGAGAGGACGGGTGCGGGAGCTGGAGGAGAGGGAGAAGAAGGAGAGCAAGAAGATGGCCGACGAGGACGCCCTGCGTAAGATTAAGCTGGCGGAGGAGCAGATCGAGCACCTGCAGAAGAAACTGGCTGCTACCAAGCAGGTGCTGGAGCGGGGGGAGGGGAGATCTGGCAGGATTGGGGGGGCTCTGGGGGCATCTGGCGAGGGAGGGGGTCCCGGCCCCCCTGACCTCCCGCCCCGCCGCAGGAGGAGGAGGCCCTGCTGTCGGAGATGGACGTGACGGGCCAGGCCTTCGAGGACATGCAGGAGCAGAACATGCGCCTGATGCAGCAGCTGCGGGAGAAGGACGACGCCAACTTCAAGCTCATGTCGGAGCGGATCAAGTCCAACCAGATCCACAAGCTGCTGCGGGAGGAGAAGGATGAGCTGGCCGACCAGGTGCTGGCCCTCAAGTCACAGGTAGGGGGCGCTGCAGGGAGCGGGCTGGGGGGCTCATTAGGAGGGTGGCCGATGGGGTAATCACACAAAGCCAAACACCCCTGCCCTGTCCCTTCTCCGAGGCCCCACCCTGCTCGCTCCGTCCCCCCTCGCGCCGGCACTCGCTCTCCCCCACCCTGCTCGCTCCGTTCCCCCCTCCCGCCCTAGGGGCAGGAGGTTTGTTCGCGGGAGGAGCTGCAGGGTGCGAGCTCTGAGAGGGACTTTGGGTGCTGGAAGGGGCTCAGGGCTGGGACAGGGGTTTGGGGTGTGGGAGGGAGTGCAGGGTGCAGGTTCTGGGAGGGAGGCTGGAGCAGAGGCTTGGGCAGGGGTTTGGGGTTCAGGTGCTGGCTCCGGGAGGGGGCTCAGGGCTGGGGCAGGAAGTTGGGGTGCAGAAGGGGGTGTGGCAGGGCAGTGCTTACTTCAGGAGGCTCCCAGTAGGCGGTGCAGTGGGGCTAAGTCAGGTTGCCTGGCCCCGTGCCACTCCTGGAAGTGACCGGCATGTCCCTGAGGGGGCGGGGGGGGGCACCAGGGGGCTCTGTCCCTGCCTGTAGGCATTGCCCATGTAGCTCCAATTGGCTGCAGTTCCTGGCCAATGGGAGCTGCAGAGTTGGT
The DNA here is from genome assembly GCA_007922305.1 of Dermatemys mawii. NCBI lineage: Eukaryota > Metazoa > Chordata > Testudines > Dermatemydidae > Dermatemys > Dermatemys mawii. The sequence continues at coordinate 238,942 of ML677478.1, read as the reverse complement.
GCTTGGAGTGGGGGCAGTGAGCAGATACCCCCCTGATCTCCATGCAGGGACAGGCTGGCTGCTTCCAGGAGTAGCGCAGGGCCAGGGCAGGCAGGGAGCCTGCCTTAGCCCTGCTGCACCGTTGGACTTTTTGCGGCCTAACATTTCCCTGTTTGGCTTCAGTAGCTTCCGGGAGACAGAGCCCGATTCCGGGAGCCTCCCGGGAAAACCTTGAGGTTGGCAACCCTCGCCCAGTAGGGAGCCCTCCCCCTCACAGGCCGTGCGCTCCTCAGTGCGGCACTAGGGGGCGCTGTGCTGCACAGAGCAGGGTGGGAGTTCAGCGGGGGGTGCTGTCTGGTTGGGGTGGGGGTTTGTTAGGGGGTGCTCTCCCCGGCAGGGAGGGGTCGAGTCTGCAAGTGGTGCTCTCCTGACGGGGCCGCCTTGCAGGTGGACGCCCAGCTGCTGGTGGTGCAGAAGCTGGAGGAAAAGGAGCGGGTGCTGCAGGGGAACCTGGGCACGGTGGAGAAGGAGCTGACCCTGCGTAGCCAGGCCCTGGAGCTCAACAAGAGGAAGGTGAGTAGGGGGGCAGGGCCGTGGGCTGGGGGGGTTGATGTGGGGGATCCGTGGGTGGCGGGCGGCTCCTGTGGATCCACAGGGCAGTCTCTGGGGAGAACCCTTATTTCTTTGCTAAGCCTTGAAGTTGGCATTTTCCTATGGGGGGGCTCCCCAGCTCTCCGGGGCTGGGCCTCAGGGCTCCGGCGTTCCCTCCTCTTCCTCCGGCTGGGGTCAGGCGCCAGCTCTGAGCCCTTTGCCCTGTCAGGGCCACGCAGCCTGTTCCAGCCAATTAGCACCTGTTGGAGAGGGTTTGGGTCGGCTCAGGAGAGCCACGCTCCGGTCGGCGTCCCTCCTAGCGGGATGCCCGTCATCCGTCTCCTTGAGCTCTGGGCGTGTGTGTGTGAGCCCAGATCTTAGCTCCGCTGCTGCAGCCCAGCCTTCTCCCGCTCAAGACTCCCTCTGCTTCCTGGTCTGTAGGTGTGGATCCCAGTGTACCTGATCTCATCCCAGATGCTTAGCCAGGCCTCGTTCCCCTTTCCCCTAGGAGTGAGCTGCCTGGCTCCACTCAGCGGGTGGGGAAACTGAGTCACACACAGTTGTAAAACTGTGACAAATATCACCATGATGATGCCATTGGAGGAGAGCTCACGGCATCGGGCTGGGCTCAGGGACTGGGGCCCTACCGTGGAGGGGAAGCTGGCAGTGCTGTGGGGTGTTCCCCAGTGCGGGGAAGGTGACAGTGCCCAAGGCACTGTTCAGGGGGAAGCTCACGATTAACATTTCCTCCTGCCGCAGGCGGTGGAAGCGGCCCAGCTGGCCGAGGACCTGAAGGTGCAGCTGGAGCACGTGCAGTGCAAGCTGAAGGAGATCCAAGCCTGCATGGCCGAGAACCGCGCTGCCAAGGAGAAAGAGTCCTTCAACCTCAAGAGGGCCCAGGTAGGGGGCGGGGGCCTGTGGGGTGTAGGGGGAAGCGGGGGAGGAAGGCCCCGGGCCTCCTTGCTGACCGGATCCTCCCTGCACCCCAGGAGGACATCTCCCGGCTGCGGCGCAAGCTGGAGAAGCAGAAGAAGGTGGAGGTGTACGCCGACGCGGACGAGATCCTGCAGGAGGAGATCAAGGAGTACAAGGTGGGCAGTGGGGAGCTGGGGAGGAGGGGGACGACTGGCACAAAGCTAGGGGAGGGGGCTGTGCTCAGGCTCTGGGGTTGGGGGGAAGGGACCCTGACCCGACCCCACCCCACTAACAGGGTGTGTGTCCTCTCCACCCCCCACAGGCCAAGCTGACCTGTCCCTGCTGCAACACCCGCAAGAAGGACGCGGTGCTCACCAAGTGCTTCCACGTCTTCTGCTTTGACTGCGTCAAGACGCGCTACGACACCCGCCAGCGCAAGTGCCCCAAGTGCAACGCCGCCTTCGGCGCCAACGACTTCCACCGCATCTACATCAGCTGAGCGCCGGCTGGCCCCCTTCCCGCCCCATCCCCCAGCCTGCCGTTCCGCAGATCCCCCTCCAGGATCCGCACGGTGCTCCCCTCCCTCCTGCCCTCTGCCATCCGCTCAGCAGATACTGCCAGGATTCAGGATCCCTGTGGATCCCACCCAAGGGGTGCCCGATCCCCTGAGGTTCTGCTCCTCACAGCTCTCTGGACTCCCCCAGGCTCTGCCCCACGCTCACTCTGTGGGTTCTGCCGGGGTCTGCTCCCCTGGGGCTGGTCTCCTCCCTCTAATATTTGAACCCGCTGAGAGCCCTGCTGTGTTGAGAGGAAGCCCTTGGGGGTGAAGGGTTGCAGGGCAGTAGCTGACTGTGGGGGGTGGGGACTGTTGATTCTATTTGGATTTTATTTTATTTTTAAATAATATGTTTGGTTATGTGGGAAATAAAAATTGGAGAGTCCCACCGGGGCCAGATCCTCCTGCCTGGGAGCGTCCGTATTGGTGCTTGGGGAGGACCACAATCACGGGGCTGTGGATCACACAGGAGGCTTTTACGGTACAGCTACACCACAATTCAAAACCTGCGGCTGGCCCGTGCCTGCCCTGACTGTGGGCTGTTTAATTGCAGCATAGCGTTCCAGGTTCGGATGAGGTGCGAGGGCCCTGTGAAGTGGGAGGGTCCCAGAGCTTGGGCTGTAGCCCACGCCAGAACATCTGTACTTATAGTTAAACAGCCCTGCAGCCCAGGCCAGCTGACACGGGCCAGCCATGGGTTTTTAATTGCAGTGTAGACAAACCTTTAGGCCAGGTCTACACTACCGGATTGGTGGGTGGTGATCGATCTATCGGGGATCGATTTATCGTGTCTAGACTAGATGTGATAAATCGATCCCCGAGTGTGCTCCCCGTCGACTCCGGAACTCCACTGCCGCGAGAGGCGGAAGGGGATTCACAAGAGAGCAGCAGCGGTCGACTCACCGCGTGAGGATGCCCAGGTAAGTTGACCGAAGATGCGTCGACTTCAGCGACGCTATTCACAAAGCTGAAATTGCGTATCTTATTCGACCCCTCCCCCGCCACCCCCAGCATAGACCTGGCCTCAGATTCATGGATCTTAAGGCCAGAAGGGATGATTGTCGTCATTTCCTGTATAACACAGGCCAGGGAACTTCCCAAAATAATTCCTAGAGCCCAGCTTTTAGAACAATATCTAATCGTGATTTAAAATGGTCAATGATGGGAAATATACTAGGCCCCTTGGTAAACTTACTTACTCTCGCTGTTTAAAATGCATGCCTTTTGTCCAGTCTGAATTTGTTGAGCTTCAACTTCCAGCCATTGGATAGTGTTAGATCTTCCTCTGGCAGAGTGAAGATCTCATTAGGAAATATTTGTTCCCCAGGAGGAGGTAGTTACAGACTGTGATCAAGTCCACCCCTTAACCTTACCTTAAGCTAAATCGATTGAACTTCCTTGAGTCTGGCACTATGAGGCAGGTTTTCTAATATTTTAATCATTCTTGTGGCTCATTTTTTGACCCATCTCCCGTTTCACAACATCTTTCCTTAATTCTGGGCCCCAGAACTGGCCACGGCATTCCAGCAGCTGTCGCACCAAAGCCAAATACAGAGGTAAAATAACCTCTCTACACCTCTTCAAAATTCCCTAATAGTTTATACACCCAAGGGTTGCATTAGGCCTTTTGGCCACAGCATAATCCTGGGAGCTCATGTTCAGCCGATTATTCACCCAGACACCCGCCCCCCCCGCAATCTTTTTCAGTCCCTGCTTCCCAGGATAGAATCCCCCTTTGTAAGCGTGGTCCATGTTCTTTGTTCCTATCCATACACATTCGCGCTTAGCTGTATTAAAACACATTGTGCCCAATTTGCCAGCTGACCCGGTCGCTCTGCCAGTGGCCTGTCCTGTTTATTATTCCCCACTCCTTTTTTGTGTCTGCAAACTCCATCAGTGATGATTTTGTTTTCTTCCAGGTCACTGACAAAAATGTTAAATAATGTAGAGCCACAAACCGATCCCTGCGGGACCCCAGTGGGGGGACACGGCCATTCAGTGGTGATAGCCCATTTACAGATACATTGAGAGACTTATCAGTTAGCTGGCTTTTAATCCCTTTAATGGGGGTCCTGTTAATTTTGTATCATTCTTGTTTAATTAGAATATCACTTGGTACCAAGTCAAAGGCTGTACAGAAGTCGAAACATATCAACGCTATTGCCTGTGTCGGTCACACTTGTCATCTCATCCAAACAAAGTTACCAGTTTGACTGGATCTATGGTCCGTAAACCCGTGGTGGTTGGTATTAATTACACTGCTTCACTTTATTAATGGAGTCCCCCATCAGCTGATCTATTATCGTCAGCGGGATTGAGGTCGGGCGGACAGGCCTATGATTATCCAGATCACCCTGTTCACCCTTTGAAAATAACAGCAAAATTTTTGTGTGTGGTCAGCCAGGGCACTGCCAGGCGGCAGCTCAAAGCTTCCGTGCCCCGGGAGAGTGGAAAAGGGGGGTGCCTCTTTTTCTAACCTGCCACCCAGCACTGGAGAGGCAGGAGCTGCTGAGCGGAGATGGGACAACCGTTCTATGACCCCAGAGCCTTCATCTACCCTGTGAAATTTAAGGGGAATGCTGCATCCCATCACCCTCTTTGCTGCCAGGATGGCTGAGAGGAGCTGGGGTCCTTGGGATGCTGCTGCTCCATTCATGTGGCCCTGTTCCCAGAACGGGGATGGAGAACCCCAGAGTTGAGTCCCAACCCATAAGGAACCACTCCCCTCCCAGAGCCATGGACAGAACCTGTGACTCTTGATTTCTCCCCAGCTGACTCCACCTCCTTTCCCTCCCAGAGCTGGGGACAGAGTCAAAAAAATGTAGGATCAGAAGGGACTTTGATAGCTCGTCCAGTCCCGTGCACTGAGGCACTTAAGTATTATCTAGATCGTTCCAGACAGGTGTGTCTCCAGCTTATTCTTAAAAACCTCCAATGACGGAGATTCTGCACCTTCCCTTGGTAACCTATTCTAGCGTTTAATGACCCTGTAGGATGTTTTTTCTAATAGCTAACCTAAGTCTGCCATGCTGCAATGTAAGCCCATTACTCTTGTCCTGTCCTGAGGCGACAATGAGGAGAACAATTTGTCACCCCTCTTTGTAACAACCTCTTATGTGCTTGAAGACTGTCGTCATGGCTCCCTTCAGTCTTCTCCAGAAAAACTCAGTCGTTTCAATTGTTTTCTAGACCTTTAATCATTTTTGTTGCTCTCCTCTGGACTCTCTCCGGTTTGTCCACATCCATCCTGAGATGTGGCACCCAGAACTGGACACAATACTCCAGTTGAGGCCTAATCAGCACGGAGTAGAGCGGAAGAATTACTTCTCGGGTCTTGCTTACAATATTCCCGCAAATACAGCCCAGAATATTTGCTTTTTTTGCAACAGTGTGACACTCTCAACTCATATTTAGCTCGTGATACACTTTGACCCCTAGATCCCTTTCCACAGTCGTCCTTCCTAGGCAGTCATTTCCCATTTTGTATGTGTGCAACTGATTCTTCCTTCCTAAGTCTTCGCATTTGTCTTATTGAATTTCATCTTATTTATTTGACTGTTTCTACAGTTTGTCAAGATCATTTTTAATTCTAATGTTGACCTCAAGTGCTTGCAACCCCTCCCATCTTGGTATCCTCTGCAAACTTTATAAGTGTGCTCTCTAAGCCATCGTCCAAATCATTTGTGAAGATATTGAACAGAGCCAGACCCAGAACTGATCCCTGTTGGACCCCACATGATATGTCCTTCCAGCTTGACTGTGAACCACTGATAACTAGTCTGAGTATGGTTTGCCAACCAGTTTGTATTCACATTATAGTGGGTTCACCTAGGCTGTATTTCCTTAGTTTACTTAGGAGAAGTTCACGTGAGACATTATCAAAACCTTACTAAAGCTGAGATATGTGACATCTGCTTTCCCCTCCCGATCCACAAGGCTTGTTCTTCTGTCAGAGAAGGATGTTAGGTTTGTTTGGTATGATTTGTTCTTGACAAATTCATATTGACTGTTACTTATTACCTTATTTTTTTCTAGTGCTCACAAACAGTGTGTATTTGCTCCATTATCTTCCTAGGTACTGAAGTTAAGCTGACTGGTCCATAATTCCTTGGGTTGCCCTTATTTCCCTGTCTATAGATAAATATTGCATTTGCCCTTTTCCTGTTCTCAGGTGTCTCTCCCATTCTCCATGAGTTCTCAGAGATAATTGCTAATGGCTCCGAGATCTCTTCAGCCAGTTCCTTAGGTATTCCAGATGTACTTCATCAGGCCCTGCTGACCTGAAGACATCTAACTTAATTCTCAACTTGTTCTTTCCCTAATTTTGCCTCCAATTCTACCCCATTTACACTGATGTTCACTATGTTAGACAGCCACTACTAACCTGTTTGGTGAAAATTGAAATCAAAAGGGCATTTAACACTTTGGCCATTGCTGTGGTTTTTGTCTTTCCTGTTTATTGAGTAATGAGCCTATCTGCCCTTGGTCTTCCTCTTCTTTCTAATGTATTTGTAAAATGTTTTCTTATTACCCTTTATGCCCCTAGCTAATTGAATCTTGTTTAGTGCTTTGGCCTTTGTAACTTTGTCCCGACATGCTCTCATCCTTCGTAATTTGACCTAGTTTCCACTTTTTGTATGACTCTTTTTTGTTTCAGGTCTTTGAAGATCTGGTTAAGCCAGGCTGGTCTCTTACGTCCTTCCTTCTCTCCTGAGCCTGGCGATAGTTTTGCTCCTAATGTCTCTTTTAAAAAACTGCCAACTCCCCTGCACTTGGTTCTCTTAGACTTGCTTCTCATGGGCTCTGAGTTTGCTAATGCCTGCCTTCTTGAAGTCCATTGGTTTTTTATTCTGCTGTTTTCCCTCCTACCATTCCTTGGAATCACAAACTCCATCTTTTCTATATCACGTTGACCCAAAGGGCCTTCCACCTTCCAATTCTCACCCAGTTCCTCCCTGTTTGTCAGACTCCACTCTAGGACAACCTCTCCCCTCATTGCTTTCTCCACCTTCTGCAGTAAAAGTTGTCTCCAATGCATTCTAAGAACTGTTGGAAAACCTGTGTCCTCCTGTATTATTTTCCCAACAGCTGTCTGTGTAGACGAAGTCCCCCATTACTGCTCAGGCCTGGTCTACACTACAGACTTTTATCAATATTACTTCATCACTCAGGGGTGTGAAGAATCTACACCTCTGAGGCACGTAGTTACACCAACCTAACCTGCCGTGTATACAGCGCTATGGCAGCAGGAGAGCGTCTCCCGTCGACATAGTTACTGCTTTTGGGAGAGGTGGAATAACTGCACCAAAGGAAGAGCCCCTTCCTGTCATCTGTCTTTAAGTGCTACAATGGTGCAGTTTCACCAATGGAGCGATTTAAGTGGATGTTTGTCCTAAGTCTTCTGCTTGGGATGAGTTTGTTGCTTAAAAAAAGACCTCATCCACCTCTTCTTCCTGGGGTGGTGGTCTCTCATAGACCCCTCCCCACCATAATGTCACCTTTATATTTTACTCCTTTTATCCTTTCCCAGAGATATTCCCAACACCCCACCTCCTGCTTGAATCTAACCCACTAAGATCCAGAGCTGGGAGTCCTAGAGCACCCAAAGGTGAGCGAGGGAAGCTCTGCTCCTAGGCTCCAGGGGGTCTCATGGGGGGCTGGTTCCTGCTGTTCCATGAACTCCCCCTACCCCAGGGCTGTGGATGAAAAGTTCACGAGTGACTCAGGTTTCAGCCCCTGCAGCAGGGCTAGGGCCCGGCTCGTGCAATGCCTCGGACCGCCAGCAGGGGCCGCTGCAGGGCCTACACAGCACCCCCTGGTGGCGCATTTGGGGCCAGCACTGAATGGGAGGGGAGAGCGCCTCCTAGGGACTCCCCACCCCGGCCCCCGCCGCTGGGTCCCCTGCCCCCTTAGCACCACACCGGGGCCAGCACGGCCCCCTCACCCCCCCCTCCGCCCCAGATCCTGCGCGTGGGGGCTGGGGGTGCAAGGAGCCTCGGGTTTCAGGGCACCTACTACTGCCCCCCGGGTCCTGGTTCGCGTCTCGGCTGAGCTGGGGGCCCCGGGGCCCTGCTCGCCCCGAGGGGCGAGTCCCCGACGGGATCGGGAACCAGGGCCGGCCAGGAGGGGACGGAATAAGGCGGGGACCTTCCTGTTCCCAGCAATCCCCCCGGCCGGTGCGGGGTGGGAGCCGGGCGGCGCACAAAGAGCCCGCGGGCTGCACCCGGGCCTGGGGGGGGGGGCGAGTCTCCGGCCCCGGGAGGGGATCGCTCGGGCGCAGGGCGGGGGCGAGAAGCAGCAGCCGAGGCAGGACCACGGCGGAAGCGGCCGCGGTGAGGAGGGGATCGGGGCTGGCACGGGAGAGACACCAGATTCCCCCGCCCCCCCCGCCCCAAGCAGTCCCGGGAGAGCTGGGGGGGTCTGTGCAGCTGAGCCCAGCAGGGGCCCCACCCAGCCCGGCCAGCCCGGCGGGGTGGGGCTGCGGATGGGACAGATGCTAAGCCCGGGTGATCTGCCCACGGGGGTCCCTGGGAGCGGAGGCAAGAGGGCTGCGATGGTTGCAAAAGCGCCCCCCCCCCCCCCCCCGCCCCCCCCCCCCCCGGGCATGTGTCCCTTGATTCCCGCTGGCAATGGTCCAGGAGCCCTGTTCAAATCACTCCCCCAGGCCTGTGCTGATTGGTGCAGAAATGGAACCCAGGAGTCCAGTCTGTGTGTGTGTGGGGGGGTGTCTGGGTATTTAATCTTCTTCCCCGTCCTCCCCCATCTGTTTGCCTCCTCGAATTAGCAAGTGTGTTGGGAGTCGTGGGGGGGTGGGGCTGGAGGTTTGAGCAGCCAGGGGGATGGTTTGAGATAAGTGCATGAGCTGGAAGGGGCAGCTCAGCAACTTTGACATTGTACACATCATCATTAGGTTTCAGAGTCGACGCCCCCATTGAGAAGAGCGGGGGACAATTCATGCCTTTCAAGGCAAGTCTGTACTACGAAATTAGCTCGACCTAAGTAAAGGCGTGGCAGTAATTGAATCGGTTTTACATGTCCGCACTACGCTCCTTGTGTCGGTGGTGCACGTCCTCACCAGGAGCTTATTATCAGTGCGGGACATTGTGGGATGGTTTCTGAAAGACAGCAACAGTTGATGTAAGCAAGGCAGTTTTTACACGGCCCCTGTGTCGACCTAACTACATCGATTTAAGCACTACGCCTCTCGCGGAGGTGCAGTTATTAAGTCAGTGCAGTGGGCGAGTTACATCGGTGGGAACTATGTCTTAGTGTAGCCGCTTGCAGAGCTAGGTCCATGTCAGCTGCCTTACATCAACCTAGCTGTGCCATGTGGACTAGGTCTCAGAGGGATCAGTTTAGGCTCTCTGCAGACTCAGGCAGATGTCGGGTCATGTCCTCCAGATTTTCCGTGCACCTCTGACAGCTAGAAACATGTTTTTCCCTCAGTGAAAAGGGAGGTTCTGCTGCTAATTTTGCATTCTGGGCACTTAATACGGGTCTCTTCCGATCTCTGGTTTCCTCTTGTTCTATGACTAGCCTGTCTCAATTCAGAGAGTGAGTAAATGAAAACCTTTAGCATGGAAAACTCACTGAGAGCAACAGCTGCTTTCTAGGGCCGGAAGATACCCCGGGCCAACTGTGGTGCGTTCGGTTTGGGGCCTGCGGCAAGTGGAGGTGGAATCAGTTGGGAATAAAGCATCATCTTGTGATTGTAAATTGTCCTAATGCCAACTGTTGGGTGTTGAGTGACGGTGCCATGATTAGGTCCCATCTTAATTAAGCTCTTGGTTAAGGGACCCTCTGGACGTGGGATGCTAACGGTGGATGGCACCTGAATGAGAAGGAGAAACCTAACCATGTGTTTGAATTCAGCCACTCGCTCCACATGACTGGGATCATGCCCGGGCCGGCCCCAGGATTCCCCGACCCGGCCGCGATCTCCCGGATGGAGCGAGGGGAAGAGCCCAGGGTCCCGGATCTCCAGGGCTCCGAGGAACGGGAGAGTCCCAGAGGTGCCTACACAGGTGAGGAATGAACGACACCGGCTTAGAGACTGGGAGTGAAGGGAAAAGCTGGTTTCCCAGTAAAGCCACCGGGAGCCCCACCCTCAGTTCTGTTTCCTACTCCCCCATCCCTTTTTCATCCCCTCTCTTTTTGCCCTCCCCCATTCCTGTTACTGTGTGGCCCCATCCACAGCTGGGAGGAACATGCCCAGCAATGTGGGGGGCGGGGGGGGAGACTTGGGCTCCAACTCCTGCACCCTGTGAGGCCAGATGACCCCCTTGCAGCCCCCAATGTTCACCACTGCCTCTTTCTGCTCCCCCCATGACCCCAAGGGCCACTGAGGATCCTAAAATCTCCCCAGCAGCATCTCCCTGCCCCCGCAAATTCTGTTTCCATAGAGATGGGATGGGGAGATGTGGAAGGGGCTGGACCCCCCGCCCCCATCGCTATGGTTACAGGGGGTAGGAACCGCTAGGCCCTGTCTCTATAGTTACTGGGATGCAGGGGCCGGGTGATATATGCTCTAGGCCCCATCTCTGTGGTTATGGAGGGGACAGGACTCAGTCTAGGCCCCATCCTTATGGACACTAATGGTGCCCTGGAGCAGAGCCAGCTCCCCAGGCCTGTGCCAGCCTTGGCATCTCTCTGGGCACGGCTGGGAGCTGCTCTGCCAGAGGGGGGGTCTCCGTGCTGCGGTTCAGCGGGGACCATTTCCCAGCACAGCTCCAGTACACAGGAGAAGGGCCAGAGATGAGAGACCCTGTGGGGTGGGGCTCTCTGGTGGCGGGGTAGCATCACCCCACCCATACCCATCAGCTACACGTCCAGGGGTGGGTCTCCCATCCAGCGGCCAAACAGACCAGACCCTGCTTGGCAGGGGAGAGCAGCCCAGATCTCGCTGTGAGTTGGCAGGGCCGCAGTTGGGGGTCGCCTGCTGCTGCTGGGCCACTGGGGCAGAAGTGGCCTCTCCTCTCCCTTCTTGTGAAGGGTGGGGGTGATTCAGCCTCCTGCCCATCTGGGTTTCTGCTCCCCTAGCTGGCCGCTGTCTCCCTTGGGCAGGGAATGAGCCCCTGTCCGGATTCTCTGTCTCCCAGCATGTGCCAGGACGGAGGAGACTCCCCAGCGGGAAGGGCCGGCGGGAACGGAGTCTTTCGGCAGCCCCAAGCAGGGGGAGGGCCGCCCCGACTGGGAGACCGTGTGCGAGAGCCCCCTGCAGGAGATCCTGGTGCACCAGCGGGCCCACATGGGGGAGAAGCCCTACAAATGCCCCGAGTGCGGGAAGAGCTTCCACCAGAGCTCCCACCTCATCCGGCACCAGCGCATCCACACCGGGGAGCGACCCTACAAGTGCGCCGAGTGCGGCAAGGCCTTCAGCCAGAGCTCGCTGCTGACCCGCCACCAGCGCACTCACACCGGGGAGCGGCCCTACAAATGCCCCGACTGCGGGAAGAGCTTCAGCCGCGGCTCCAACCTCAGCCAGCACCAGCGCATCCACACGGGGGAGCGGCCCTACAAGTGCACCGAGTGCGGGAAGAGCTTCACCCTCAGCTCCCACCTGATCCGCCACCAGCGCACCCACACGGGCGAGCGGCCCTACAAGTGCGGCGAGTGCGGCAAGGCCTTCGCCGAGAGCTCCCACCTGCGCCAGCACCGCCGCACCCACCGTGGCGAGCCGCCCTACAAGTGCCCCGACTGCGGGCGCGCCTTCGCCCTGAGCCTGGACTTCGTGCAGCACGTGCGGGAGCACACGGAGCGCCGCCCCTACCGCTGCGGGGCCTGCGGGCGCTGCTTCCCCCTCAGCTCGGCCCTCTCGCAGCACCGCAAGAGCCACCACCGCCCCCCGGCCGCCCCCAAGGCCCACCCGTGCGGGGTGTGCGGGAAGGTGTTCGGGAAGAGCTCCCACCTGGTGACCCACCGGCGGGTGCACACGGGCGAGAAGCCCTTCGCCTGTGCGGAGTGCGGGCGCGGCTTCAGCCAGAGCGCCGACCTGGCGAAGCACCGGCGCACCCACAGCGGCGAGCGGCCCTACCGCTGCCCCGAGTGCGGCAAGAGCTTCAGCGTCTCCTCCACCCTGGTCAAGCACCAGCGCAGCCACAAGGGCGAGCGGCCCTACCCCTGCCCCGAGTGCGGCAAGCGCTTCAGCCAGAGCTCCAACCTCATGCAGCACCAGCGCAGCCACCGCGGGCACCGGCCCTACCGCTGCACCGAGTGCGGCAAGGCCTTCGCCCAGAGCTCGGCCCTCCTGCAGCACCACCGCACCCACACCGGCGAGAAGCCCTTCGCCTGCCTCCAGTGCGGCAAGGCCTTCAGCCTCAGCTCCAACCTGCGCCAGCACCGGCGCACGCACCGCGAGGACGCCAGCCCTGCCTGGGGAGGGGCTGGGGGAGCCAGCCCGCTTGGACACATCCAGAAATACCTTGGCTGACTGTGGTGGTGGGGGGTCGGGAACCCCATGGGGGAGTCCCTGGGAGGGGAGGGGATTTAGAGCAGGGAGGGGGCTGAGAACCAGGAGTCCTGGGTTCCCTGGGGCAGAGTCTAGTGGTTAGAGCAGGGGGCTGGGAGTCAGGACACTTGGGTTCCTTACCTGGCTCTGGAAGAGGAATGGGGTTCAGGAGTGAGAGAAAGAGGGGTGGGGAGACAGGACTCCTGGGTTCTCAGCCTGGCTCAGGGAGGAGAGTGGGGTCTAGTGGTGAGAGCAAGGTAGGGGTTGGGAGACAGGACTCCTGGGTTCTACCCCTGGCTCTGATACTTGCTTTTGTGCTCTCGGGTGAGTCTTTTCCTTTGTCTCTACCTTAGTGCCTCATCAGGGAAAAGGGGACGTGCCGCTGACCCGCCTTCAGGAAAGCGCTTTGGGATCTAGGGCTGAAAAGTGTTGTCCTGGGAACTCAGCATGATACATTGGCTCCTCTGAAGAGGATTGGAGCGGAATGAGGGTGGGGACGGATGGGTTATTTAGAATTCGTGTGGAGGATGGGGGAGGAGGCAAATAAAGGGGTGGGGAGGAAGTTTGGGTTGGGGTGGGAACTCCATGGAAGAAGAGAAACTTGGGGAAAGAAGGATCCAAGTTCCTTCCTGGTGCCTGGGAGCTGGGAGCAAAGTGCCCCAGTTTGGGGGCCACTCCTGCTCTCCCATCCCCCACTCCGCAGGGATTATGAACTCTTGCAGGCCCATCCTGTCCCCTAATGCCTGTGCCCATCCTGGGAGGAGGTTGGGGGGCATCCCTTCAATCTCCAGAATCTGGCTGCCTCTGGACACCGCTCTCTGCTCCTTCCCCTTTCACAGGGGGTTCGGGAGCTGTGGGGGGCGTGTGAGATTGCTGAGTACCAGAGAGGCTGCTCCCTGAGAGTCTGGACACACCCAGACAAGGGGCAGCCTGTCTCCTTCTCTCCAGCGCCTGGCTCCTCTCTTTGCAGCGCACGGAGCTGCTCATTCAGGAACCCAGTGACACCCGAGGAACATCCTCTCCTGGCCTGGAGCAGCCAGAGAGCTTCCCAGAAGTCAGTCTGGCCCTAGCCCAAACTCTCTGTTCCCAACAGGTGCCTGGATCCTGCTCCCTTGCTGGGTTTTGTGACTGATGGAGTCTCTTGTTGTGTTAGCAAGTTGTATCTGTAGGAAATAAACTCCCTTCCCCTGTGACTTGCCTCCTCCCCGTGTCTGTGCTGTGGCCACCGTCTCGGGGGTCAGAATAGCCTTGGA
>ML677478.1:206873-219060 GCA_007922305.1 Dermatemys mawii | reverse complement strand
GGAACTACACCCCCCACAATGCCCCGCCTGGGAAAAACTACACCCCCACAATGCCCTGCGCGCTAGAACTACACTCCCCACAATGCCCTGCGCTAGAACTACACTCCCCACAATGCCCCGCGCGGGGGTGCGGGCAGTCTACAACCCCCTGCCTGGAGTCCCCCGAACCCTGCTAGCCTCGGTCCGCGCTGCTCCCGCGACCCCTGCCCAGGTAAGTGCGGGCAGCCGGGGCCCCGGGGGTGTGTCCCGATCTGGGGGGCGGGGCGCTGCCCGGGCCCCTCCCCCTGCCAACGTGTCACCGGTGCTGTGGGTCTCTTCGCTCCTGTTGCGGGGGTGCAGCCTGCGGGGGGCGCGGAGTGTAACTCACTACCCGCCCCATAACACCCATAGCGTATTTATAGCCTTGTGTGTGCAGGCAGCTACACTGTGTGTGCAATCCCTCCACATGTGCACACCCACAGCGTGTAACACCCACATGTGTGCACACCCACAGCATGTAACACAAAGTGTAACATCCACACAGCGCATGTAACACACAGAGTGTAACACCCACATGTGTGCACAGAGTGTGTAACACAGAGTGACACACACACAGTGTAATGCACACACAGAGCATGTAACACAGTGTAACACACATAGTGTGTAACAGGCACACACAGAGTGTAACACACATGCACACAGCATGTACCGCACACACATAGTGCAACGGAGACACACACAGCATGTAATGCACACTTTGCACATGTACAGAGTGTAACGTGCGCACAGTGTAATGCACATGAATACATGCCCAAACATATACACACAGTGTAACACATCTGCAGTGTAACATGCACGCACATGTGCAGCATGTACCACACGTGTACGAAATGTGTAGCATGCACACCATACTCTCACACACAGTGTAACACAGACTGCGCACACGCACTAATGCGCACCCAGAGTGTACCACACTCACCACAAAGAGAGGCTGCGTTCAGATTGCACGTGCACCTGCACACTGTAACATGCTCACGGCGTGCAATGCACACACACACACACACACACACACACGCACGCACACACAAACGGTGTAACACTGAGCACGTGCAGTCTCTGCATTACCCCGTGTACGTGTGACATTGGGTGTGTGTATGCAGTCAGTGTGTTGTGTTCTCTTCTCCTGCCCATGGACTCCTCTCCCCTCAGACCCGGCTCCGGCCATGCCCAGCCTGGGGGGGCAGCCACTCTGCACGGAGCAGTACGGCTCCCGCGGTGCCCGGTGCTACCAGCCCTCACCCGACGGGCGCCTGAGCTGTGTGGGGGATGAGCCGGAGCGTGCGGGATGGCGCTCGTTAAAGGAGATCTTCATGGTGAGACGAGGGGTGGAGGTGCGGGGGTCAGAGGGCAGTTAGCCTGTGGGGCTCAGAGGGCAAAGATGGGGAGTTGTGGGGAGCCAGGAGAGCTGATGGGTAATTCAGAGGTGGGCAGAGGAGGAAGGGTTCAGAACTCAGAGGGGTAAATCGGGGGGCGCAAGGGATCAGGGTGGGGGGCACAGATTGGGAAGGGGGCTCAGACAGGCTGCGTCTGAGTGGGGAGGGGCTGGAGGTTATGAAGGCGAGCTGAGGGTGGGAGAGGAGGGGAAGGGAGATGGGGGGCTCGGAGGAGTTTACGGGGGGTTGGAGAATTTTGTGGGGGGGCAGGACGTGCTGTTGACCAAGTGGAGATATAGGGCGGGATGGGTGGTTTCTGAGTCCCGGGGGAAGGTCCCTGTTCTGCTCACCCTTGGCCCCCTCTTTTCTCTGCTGCAGTCTGTGTTTCTGCCCCAGGGGTACCCTGAGAGTGTGAGCCAGGACTACCTGCCCTACCAGATATGGGACACCGTGCAGGTGAGAGGGTGAAGAGGGGGAGACCCACCCCAGCTCAGGGGGAGGAGGGGACCCAGCCCCAGACCTGGGAGATTGAGGGTGCGCTGGGAGTCAAGGGGACCAGTCCTAGGGGAAGGGGGAGGACGGGGGAAGGGAACCCAGCTCCAATCCTTGGGGGATAGGGTACCCTGGGGGGGCAAGGGAATCTTAGCAGTGGGTTTTGGGGGTCGGTGCAGTGGGGTGTGGCCCAGTCTCCCTCTTTATAGTACTGGGGCGTGGGGGGGCTGGCTGAGGGGAGAAGGGTGTGATGGGGATAATGGCACTGGGAAGCTAGAAGTGGGAAGAGGTTGGTCAGGTTCCTCGCCCCTCCCGGGGCGGTCCCAATAGTAAAACCCTTCCCTGTCCCCGCCAGGCCTTTGCCAGCAGCATCACCGGAGCGCTGGCCACACAGGCCGTGCTGAAGGGGGTGGGCGTGGGGGACCAGACCTCGACTGTTGCTGCAGCCACAGTCACCTGGATACTCAAAGGTGAGACACACACGCCTGAATCACCCTGACCCATTGTGGCCCTGGAGACAGCCACTCCACAAATCCCCACCTCTGAGCCCACCGTCGAAGAAGGCTGTACTGGTTAAAAAACTGACCTGCTTTGTTGGGGAAGTGAAGACAGGTTCAAAAATATAAAAATGTAATGAATAGAAGAAAGGGGAAACCTCATAGTAATGATTAGAAATTAGAAGCTAGGAGTTGCAGAACATTGATAAAGGAAGCAAAGAGACACAAGGAGAATCTATGGCTGGCAGAGTTAAGGGCAGTAAGAGGGAGCTTTTTAAGCATATTAGGAACAAAAAGAATTCTGACAGTGGTATTGGTCCATGACTAGATGGAAATGGTTGAATTAACAACAACAATGCAGAAAAGGCAGGAGTGTTCAATAAATGTTTTTGTTCTGTATTTAGGGAAAAACAAATGATGATGTCATATAATAGAATAACACTTTTTCCATTCCACTAGTATCTCTGAAGGGTGTTAAACAGCAGTTACTAAAGTTAGACATTTTAAAATCAGTAGGTCCAGATAACTTGCATCCAAGAGTTTTAAAAGAGCTGGCTGAGGAACTTCCTGAACTGTTAATGTTGATTTTCAAAAAGTCTTGGAGCACTTGGGAAGTCCAAGAAGAGTGGAAGACAGCTAATGTGACAACATTTAAAAAGGGTAAACAGGATGACCTGGGTAATTATAGGCCCATCAGCCTGACATCGATCTCAGCCAAGAAAATGGATCAGCGGATACGGGACTCCATTAAGGAAGAATTAAAGGAGGATAATATCATTAATGCCAGTCGATATGGATTTAGGAAAATAGGGCCTGTCAGACTAACTTGATCACTTTGTTTTGGGTAAGATTACAAATTTGATAAGGTCACAGAGTGGTAATATACTCAGACTTCTGTAAGGCTTTTCGCTTGGTACCGCATCACATTTTGATTAAAAATCTAGAATGATGTAAAATGAACATGGCCCACATCAAATGGATTGAAAATTGGCTAATGGATAGGTATCAAAATGTGCCTGTGAACAGGGAATCCCCACCAGCAGGTGTGTTACTAGTGGGGTCCCGCAGAGATCAGTTTCTGGCCCTTTGCTGTTTAACGTTTGCATTAACGACTTGCCAGAAAACATAAAATCATCGCTGATGACCCAAAAAGTCTGGGGAGTGGGAAATAAGGGAGAGGACAGGTCGCTGATAGAGAGCAATCACTTGAGCTGGGCTCAGGTGAACAATACACATTTTGATACGGCTAAATAGATGGATATAGGAACAAAGAGTGGGGGCCGCACTTACAGGATGGGGGGACTCTGACCTGGGAAGCAGGTACCCTGAAAAAGATTTGGAAATCCTGGTGGATAATCAGCTGAACAGGAGCCCCCAGCGTGAAGCTGTGGCCGAAAGAAGTCATGCGATGCTGGGCTGCATAAACAGGGATCTTGAGTAAGAGTTGAGAGGTTATTTTACCTCCATATGTATCCCTGGTGCATCTGCTGCTGTGTCCAGTGCTGGAACCCACAAGTCCAGAAGGATGTTGATAGATCAGAGAGGGGTCAGGGAAGAGCCACGAGAATGATTAAAGGATAAGAAAACCTGCCTTACAGTGAGAGGCACAAGGAGCTGAATCTCTTTAGCTTAACAAAGAGAAGGTTATGGGGTGACTTGATCACAGTCCGTAAGTACCTACATGGGGAGCAAATATTTAATAGTGGACTCTTCAGTCTAGCAGAGGGAGTTCTAACAGGATCCAATGCTGGAAGTTGGAATTAGACAAATTCAGACCAGAAATAAGGGTAAATATTTCACAGTGTGGGGAATTAACCACTGGAACAATTTACCCAAGATTATGGCGGATTCTCCATCACTGACAAGTTTGAAATCAAGTTTCGATGTTTGTCTACAAGCTTCACTCGAGGAATTCCCGTGGGGAAGGTCTCTGGTCTGTATTATCCAGGGGTGGTCCCTTCTGGCCTTGGAATCAATGAATTGGTGAATCCATCTCGGCCTGGGACTCCCCCATACCTGAGTTCCCCTCCTTGAAGCATGCTGGCCTGGGCCTTGCCCACTCCCTCCCACTAACCCGAATACTGCCCCCCAGGCTCCCCTGAACCCCGCAGTCACCCTGTGGGATCTGCCATTCCCTTCGCTCCCCCTGACAGCCCTCTCCGTCTCCCCTGCAGACGGGACGGGGATGCTTGGACGAATCCTTTTCGCCTGGATGAAAGGGTGAGTGTGCACTCTGCAGAGCGGGAGGTTTCTGGGTCACCAGTGCTGGTGGGGGTTACCTCCCCTCGTGACCTCTTCTCTCTCTTCCCCCCCAGGAGCAAACTGGACTGTGACGCCAAGCAGTGGAGGTGAGTGAGCAAAGGACCCGCCCCCACTTTTTCCCAGGACATCCCTCCCCCAACCCCTCATCCACAGGGCGCCCTTCACCCCCACACCCTGGGATGCCCCTCATCCTGATATCCCCGTAGGGGAATCCCCGCTTGCTGACCATTACATGATCTTTGACCTTTGAACCTTAAATGTTTTGGTGTTGCCCTCTGCATGTGATTGGATGAGTCTCCTCTCTGAGCCTCTCAGGTGACCCTCACACTCTGACCTCCTATTGGGTGCTTGTTCTCTGAGCACCCATTGTGTGATCTTCACTTTCTGACAGTCCATTGGGCAGCACTTGCCTTGTGACTGCACTGTGACCTTTGCCCTCTGACCCCCATTGAGTGAACTTTGACTTTTGATGAATGAGACTTGACCTTTGACCTTGACCCCTTCTAGACCTTCACTGTTTGAACCTCACAGTGCGGTTCTCAACCTTGTACCCCATTGGGTGACACATGACCTCTAACCCTGACATGCCCCACCCCTCTTACCCCTTGTGCCCTGCAGGCTCTTCGCAGATGGGCTCAATGACCTGGCCATCTTCATGGAGATCTTGGCCCCGGCTTTCCCAGCATGCTTCACTCTCATTATCTGCACCAGCGGCTTCTTCAAGGTAGCGGGGAGTGGGTTGGCATGAGATGGCGTGGCGTGTGGGGTTGCAAGGGGTTGGCATTGGGAGTTGGTGGGGGGGGCTTGGCATGAGGGGAAGAGGGTTGGTTCAGGGGGGAGGGGCTGATGTGATGTGGGTGAGGGGTTGGCGGGAGGGCTTGACATTGGCACAGGGAGAGGTGTTGGCATGGGATGATGGGTAAGGGGTAGGCACTGGAACAAAGCCTTGGCAGAGGGGCAGCACGTGGCATCAGAGCCGCGTGGACGGCAGAAGTTCCGTTTCACGAAGGATTTTGTGCTTTTGAAATTTGGCCCCTTTCTCCATCAGAGCAAAACCCGACCATTTCGGTCTCCCCCACGGAGGAAAATTCCAGAAAACCTTCGTTTCAGCTGGCTGGAAACATTTTGCTTCAATGTCACCTCTTTGTATTACGTAACACAGTGTATACCCACCCCATCGCGAGGTCTGTGCCCTAGAGAACACTGTGGCCATCGACACCAAAACGAAAAGAAAACAATCCAAGCAAAACTGATTTTCTAAATGAAGAGTCAGGACATTGTCGGGACATTTTTACCCCGTTTTCTTTTTATTTCCACTGATGAAATTCTGGTGGAACTGCCCCGACTTCACGGGAACTACAGATTCCTGTGGGATACGGCTCTGTCTTAAGTCTTTCCCCCGGCTCTCGTTGGCGTGAGTTCTGCGCCCCACACCCGAACCTCTCTCCTCTCTCTCTGCCCCAGTGCATCGTGGGAGTAGCCGGAGGCGCCACTCGGGCAGCCCTGACCATGCACCAGGCCCGGCGGGACAACATGGCGGACGTCTCGGCCAAAGACGGGAGCCAGGTGGGATCCGGCTGGAGCGGTGCGGCCGATGTTGAGGGGCACCCCACAGTGCAGCGGGCGGGGGGCAGAGGGGACAGGCTCTCCCAGAATGCAGCAGGGCGGAAATACCCAGGGGATGGGGGTTGTTTCCCACCTCCGCAGACGCCCTCACTCACTCTTCTCCCCCTCCCCTCCCAGGAGACCCTGGTGAATTTAGCCGGCCTGCTCGTCAGCCTCCTCCTCATCCCCCTTGTCACCGACAGGCTCCAGTGAGTGACCCCAAGGGCGAGGGTAGCACAAGTGTTGGGGGTGAGGGGTCAGAGCGGATTGTGGGAGGCGGGGGGCACAGGAAATTGTGGGAAGGATTGTGGGGGATTGTGGGAGGCAAAAGGGATTGTGGGAAGGGTTATGGCAGGCCCAGGGGATTGCGGGGGATTCTGGGTCTGGCTGGGCCAGCCCCTGTCTCTGACCCCGTCCGTGCCTCCCCCCCACCAGGCTCACCTACGCCCTCTATGGCCTGTTCACGACTCTACACCTCTACGCCAACTACCGGGCCGTGCGCACCGTCTGCATGGAGACGCTCAACCGGGCCCGGCTGCGTCTCGCCCTGCATCACTTCCTGTGCCAGGGCTCGGTCCCCACGCCCGCCCATGCCAACCCGCGGGAACCCCTGCTGCCAGGTGACCACGGGGGGATGAGGATACGGGGGGAGAGGGGAACCCCAGCATGGGCCGACGCAGAGAGACCAATCCCGCGAGAGGGGAAAGGCCCCATGTCCCATTCCCTGCCCCCCTGAGCCAGCCAGTCCCCCCAACCCTGGGGCCGGATTGGAGCCGGCGCCCCCGAGGGGAAAGGCCTGGTGTCCTATTCCCCCCCGTACCCAACTGACTAGACTCTGCCCCTCACCTCTCTGCAGAATTCCAGCGGCATCTCCGGGTGACTCTGGGCGCCCCTCTCCACCAGCTGGTCTCCAGGTGAGTAACAGAGGTTTAACTTGTCCCTCGTCCCACCCCAGGGATTGGCCCCACGGCCCACCAGCACAAGTCTCTAGGGAGACCCCTTGACACATTTATTCTCGTTGCTGTTCCTGCTCACAGAAACCTGTGCCTTTGGTGGATCTTCTCCCTGTAACATCTTGTGGCGGGGAGTTCCAGAGGTTAAACACATCTCTTCCATTCCTAGCCAGCACCTCCTTCTTTGTGTATTCTTTCCCTCTGTCTATCCCGCAGCGTAGCTGAGTTCCAGCAGGCCTGCGAGGGCAACTCGAGGAACTATCTAATCGCTCTGAACCGAAAAGCTGGTGAGGAGGGACCGGGAGGAGGAAGGAGACCCAGGTGTTCAGGATGGCTGCCATCGGGGGCAGAGACCAGGAGGGGAGATGGGACCTAAGTGCCCAGCACGGCAGCTGTAGGGGGCAGAGACTGTGAGGAGAAATGGGACCCAGGCATCCGGGATGGCAGCTGGAGGGGGCAGAGACCAGGAGGGGAAATGGGACCCAGGCATCCGGGATGGCAGCTGGACTGGGAAGAGAAATGGGACCAGGTGTCCAGGATGGCAGCTGGAGGGGGCAGAGATTGGGAGGGGAAATGGGACCCAGAAGTCCAGGGTGGCAGCTGGAGGGGGCAGAGATTGGGAGGGGAAATGAGACCCAGGAGTCCAGGGTGGCAGCTGGAGGGGGCAGAGACCGGGAGGGGAAATGGGACCCAGGTGTCCGGGATGGCAGCTGTAGGGGGCAGAGACTGGGAAGGGAAATGGGACCCAGGCGTCCGGGATGGCAGCTGGAGAGGGCAGATACCGGGAAGGGAAATGGGACCCAGGTGTCCGGGATGGCAGCTGGAGGGGGCAGAGACCGGGAAGGGAAATGGGACCCAGGTGTCTGGGATGGCAGTATGCTGAGATGGTGTGGGACACCCGTCTGTGCCCTTCTCCCCGCAGGCACGGTGGCCGTGGCCCTGCGCCATGGGGCGAGCAGTGTGGACACCATCCAGGCCTGTTCCCACGCCCTGCTGCTGGAGGCCCTGCTGTGCCAGGCCCTGCCCCCGGGCGCCGTGGAGGGAGAGGCGCTACGGAAGCTGCAAAGGCAGCTGTGTGGAGGTGAGGGGCGGGACGGGGGGCGGGGTGACCAGACACCCCCCGTGCCTGATCCTGTGGGGGGAGGGGAGCTCAACCGGGGGGGGTTCCCAGCACCTGTCCCTCATCCCCAGTGGGTTCTGTTCTGTTTTCAGCCCCTGACGGAGCGTTGTGGCCTGCGCTCGCGGAAACTCACCAGCTGCTGGACAGGCTGTTCCCCCGGTTCCTAGCAGGTAACTGGGATGTCTGGGCCCTCAGGGACCCCCTAGTGCCCCTCCCTGGGGAGAGCACCCCCTGCTGGGATCCCCTAGTGCCCCTCCCTGGGGAGAGCGCCCCCTGCTGGGACCCCCTAGTGCCCCTCCCTGGGGAGAGCACCCCTGCTGGGATCCCCTGGTGCCCCTCCCTGGGGAGAGCGCCCCCTGCTGGGGCCTCCTAGTGCACCTCCCTGGGGAGAGCGCCCCCTGCTGGGATCCCCTGGTGCCCCTCCCTGGGGAGAGCGCCCCCTGCTGGGACCTCCTAGTGCACCTCCCTGGGGAGAGTGCCCCCTGCTGGGGCCCCCTAGTGCTCCTCCCTGGGGAGAGCACCCCCTGCTGGGGAACAGCCCCACCCCTAGGGACCCCTAATGTCCCTCCGCGGGGAGAGCGCCCCCTGCTGAGGAACATCCCCACCCCCTGCACTCCCAGTCCTGGTCCCGCCCCCCACAGGGCCCCGTGCCCTGGGAAGAGCCCCCTGTGCTGTGGAGACCCCACCCCTCCTGCTTTCAGCGCTGGGGTCTTCCCCATTGGCCCCTGTCCGGGGCAGATTGGAGAGACAATTCCACCCACTGCAGTGCCCCCGTCCCACGGAGAGCGCCCCCTGCTGGGGAAACACCCACCCCCTCCCCTGGCCCTGGACTGGTCTGTCTCTTGCAGGGCTGGGCTCGGCGGGCTGGGTCACGGATCGAAACCTGCTTGGAGCCGAGGAGTGGCGTCTGGATTGGACCCCAAAGGACAAGAAATTCCTGTAGGCCTGGCCCCCTCCCCAGCGTCGATACCAGCTCCAACGAGACCAGAACCTTCTGTGCCTTTGCGGGCTCACCCCAGGGAGCTGACCGGGACCAGTGACTGCAGGATGCAGATTCGATCCCCTTCCCTGGGGGGCCAGAGTTACAGACACTGTGAACTCAGGGGGCTCCGCGCCCCTGTCCTGCTGGAAATAAAGTTTTTAGACATAGACATAGACATGGGGCTTTTCCCTGCTAGGGGGCACAGCTGAGATGCAGCCACCTCTGGGGTGGGGCGCAGGGGCTGTTTATATGGTGATCCCTCACCCAGCACTGAGATGCAGCCACCTCTGGGGTGGGGTTTGAAGGCTGTTTCTATGGGGATCCCTTGCCTGGCACTGAGATGCAGCCACCTCTGAGGTGGGGTGCGGGGGCTGTTTATACAAGGATCCCTTGCCTGGCACTGAGATGCAGCCATATCTGGGGCATAGTTCAAGCCCCTGCTGTTTGCCATCCCACCATGTGCGCAAGGCCAGGTGATGTCATGGCCTTGCAGTGTGGGGTGAGGATGAGACCATAGGCTTGTGCGGAGCCAATTTGATGAGGGAGGAGCCGGGCCCTCCGTGCAAGTCTTGTGAGTCATTGTGAACACGTCATGTGATGGCCATCGCTGAACACTGGCGAAGTGGAAGAGACCCTTGCTCCCAGTGAGTGTGTCTGGGCTGGCTTCGCCCTGTGTGTGTGTTTGCTTGTGTGGAGATTTGTGTGTTGTTGTCATTCTCTGTGGGAGAGTGGTATTCTCTGTACTCTTGTAGTGGGTGTGATTTTTGTGTTAGTGTCATTCAGTGTTTTTCTGTGTGTTTGTGATTATGTTAGTGTTCTCTGTGTGTGTGATTTTGTACGTGTGTGAATGTTACCCTCTATTGTTATAGCGTGTGTGATTGTGTTAGGGGTATTCTCTGTACCTTGTGTGTGTGATTGTATGTCAGTGTGTGTGTGTGTGTCTTATTCTGCATGCCCTTGGGTGTGTGACTGTGTGTCTGTCATTCTGTGTGCCATATTGTAGGAGGCTGCTGGGGGGTGTCTGTGCTGAGTTGTGGGGTGTTTGTCTGTGTGTATGCATGCACCGGCATCAGTAGATATTAGTTGAGTGTCGCTGTCCTGCTATCAGAGAGAGAGTGTGTGTGTGTGTGTGTGTGTGTGTTGTGGGTCATTGTGTCAAATGTGTGTGTTGTATCTGTGCTAGTTGTATGTTCTGCTGTCAGCCAATGAGTGTGAGTTTTGTTTCCTGTGTGTATAAATAGCAGTGTGTGTCACTCAGGGCAGGAGTAGGTAACGGTATTAATGCATGTGGGGGGTGTCCTGTTCCGTGTGTGTGTGACCCAAAGTCATTCTCCCAGCCACTGGGTGTCAGTGTGTATGTGTATATTTGTGTGTGTTTTCTGTGTGTATGTTAGTGGGTGGCTGTGTCTGTCTGTAGGTTTTCAGGAGTCACACCCTACTCTCAGCTGCTGTGGGTGGTGTGTGTGTGTGTGTGTGTATGTCTCTGTGTGTTACACTCTGTTATAGTCTGTATATATGACACTGTGTGTCTGTGCATGTGTATGGCATGTATGTTACATTGTGCTACACTGCGACACTGCCTGTTACACATAGACACACGTGTGTGAATTACACTGCATTTTGTGTTCATTGTGTTAGTGTGTTACACTGTTGTGCTCTCTGTGTTACACTGTATGTGTTATGCCCTATGTATGTGTTAAATTTGTGTGTGCAACTGTTACTCGTGTGTGTCTCTGTATCTCAGTGTGTGTGTTACACTGTCTTCTGTGTGTGACACGGTTATGCTGTTACACTTAGTGCGTTACACTGGTTTATGCTCCCCCTGTGCAACACTTTTGCTGTGTGTCTCTGTCAGAGTGTGTACCTTATACTGCTATGCTCTGTGTGACACTGTGTGTTAGTGTTGTGCACAGGCACAGTGTGTTATGCTCTGTGGGTATGACACTGTATCTGTGTGTTTGTGTTATGCTGTGTGTAACTCTGTGTGGTCTTGGGGAACCAGCTGGCTCTGTCTTAGGGGATGCTGTCTGGCCCCATGGCTGTCCCGAGCCTGGGCGCTGTTCTCCTGATGGGTGTGGGGGATCCAGCTTGGCTTTGGACAGTGACTCCCCTCTGCCCCGGTCTGGGATCTCCCAGGCAAAGGCAGGCTCTGCAGAGCATCTCATAACTCCCAGGGGTGAGTGCCCAGTTCCGCCCTCCTGGATGCCTGGGTCCCATTCCCTGTCCCGGTTTCTCTCCCAGGGGTGAGCCGTGGTGTGTGCGCACGGTGCTGTACGTGTCCCTCCAGGATGGCCATCCCCAGACTCTCCCTGCGGCACCATCTCCCCCAGATGCCTGGCCGTGGCCTGCGGCTCCGCTCCTGGCAGATTCTCAAGCCCCTCGCCTGTGCTGGGCTGCAGCCCACCAGCAAGGTCAGGGCATGGGGGGTAGAGAAGGGGCCAGCGAGGGGGAGGAGCTGGGGAGAAGGGGGGCAGAAGAAGGAATGGGAAGGATCTGGGGTGGGAGGGGAGGAGATATATAGGGGACTCTATGGGGTGGGTGCCCCTTGGTGACTATCCCCCTGCACAGGCTGTGTACCACTGCGCCCCCACCCGGCTGCTCTCGCGACTCTTGGGGGTGCTGACAGGGCTGGCGCTGCCCCCCTGGCTGCGGCGCCCCCTGCTGGCACTCTACGTCTGGGCCTTCTCCGTCAACATGGCTGAGGCGGCTGAGGAAGATCTGAGTGGCTACCGCAGCCTTGGGGAGCTCTTCCGGCGCCCACTCAAGCCCTGGGTGCGTCCCATCGCACCCCATGACATGGTACGTCCCGGCCAGCCTCCCCATTGCCCTCCCATGACATGGTATGTCCTGGTGTGTCCCCCCCA
>ML677478.1:169152-181024 GCA_007922305.1 Dermatemys mawii | reverse complement strand
TCCCCAGCTCTGGGACGGGGCTGGGAGCCAGGACTCCTGGGTTCTATCCCCAGCTCTGGGAGGGGGCTGGGGGCTGGGAGCCAGGACTCCTGGGTTCTATCCCGGCTCTGGAAGGAGGTGGGGGCTGGGAGCCAGGACTCCTGGGTTCTATCCCCATCACTGGGATGGAGGGGGAGGGTTAGAGCAGGAGGGGGACTGGAGCCAGGACTCTTGGGTTCCTTCTCTGGCTCTGGGAAGTAGGGGGGTGCGCTGGGAGCCAGAACTCCTGGGTTCTGTCCCTGGCTCTGGGAGGGGGTGAGGGCTGGGGGGTTAGAGTGAGGAGGGATGCGGTGGGGGTTGGATCTGGGGGTCAGGAATCCTGGGTTCATTAAGTGGATAGAAATTCCTTGGAGATCAGGAGCCACCAACCTTGGGGTCACCTGCTCTGAGTCTGTCTCTCTCCCCACAGCACTGGGGCTGGGGGAGAGAGCTGTGGGGGGCAGTTCCTGTGTGTCTCATTCCTTCGGTGACTCTAATTTCTCTCCCCTCTCCCTAGAGGTGAACGTCCCCTGGGCCGATCTCACCCCCCCCCCCCCAATACAGATGGTGCTGCAGGGGACCCACTGCTGACACCAGGTGACCCCCAGGGAGATACGGCTGGGCTCTGGCTCCGAGACGGGCCATGGCTGCCCAGGTGGCTCTCCCAGCCGCTCTGAGACTCCAGTTCCAGCCCCCGCCAGGATGCGGCCTGGTTCCCAAAGAGGAAGTGGAGGAGCCGGATGCCCATGGACCCGTCGCCATGGAGACGCATCGTCTGCGCTTCCGGGGGTTCCGCTACCAGGAGGCGGAGGGGCCCCGGGAGGCGTTCGGCCACCTCTGCCTCCTCTCCCGGGCGTGGCTGAGGCCGGAGCAGCGCTCCAAGGAGCAGATGCTGGAGCTGCTGGTGCTGGAGCAGTTCCTGAGCATCCTGCCCCAGGAGATCCAGAGCTGGGTCGGGGGGTGTCGCCCCCAGACCGGGGAGCAGGCCGTGGCTCTGGCGGAGGGTTTCCAGTTAGCCAAGCAAGAGCCCGGAATATGGCCGCAGCAGGAGGTAATTTACGGGGATGAAATCATTAGGGAGTGGGGCATGGGGCCTTTCCCCTCTATGGGGCGCCAGATCCTATCCAATCCCAGCGCCGGTGCTGATTGGCTGGCTGAGGGGAGGATGGGGACACGGGACCTTTGCCCTCTGTTAGTAGAGCGACTGGTGGGAAAAAAATGAGTGGAGATGATTTTTCTGATGAAAAATGCTCATTTTGCCCAACCAAAATTGTCCTTTGGGGGGAAAAATGTCAGTTTCATAGGAAAATTTTGATTATTTTCCTGTTGGGAAAAATCCCAGTGTAGGCTCCTGACCCCCCTGCCCGCAAGTCTCTCATCACCACCGATGAAATTGACAAAAAACTTTCTGAGAGGGAAGCCTGGGTGAAAACCCCTCTGCCCACACACCTCGCTCTGGGACCAGAGAGGAAGAGAACCCGGGGGATCAATCCCCCACTTCCTGGAGCGGAGCAGGAGGCGGAGAGTCATGGCTGTCGTCTTCTCCAGCCGAGAGCTGTGGGCTGGGGCTGTGAGGTGGTCCATCTGATGGCTGGGAAGCTGAAAAACGTCCTCTTGGGTCTCCCTGAGTAGACTTTTCTGGTAAAAACCCTTCCCCAGAAAAAAGCTGCTTTTAAAAAAAAAATTAACTCTAAAAAACCCGCAAGATTTTTGACAGGCAGGGGATTTCCCTTGTCTGGCCAGCTCTGTTCGCTGATGGGGAGTGAGGGGTCTGTGGCTGCCAGCACGATGGGGGCGCCTTGTCGTTCCAGGAGCCGGTGACGTGGGGAAAAGAGGCTATGTGCTCCACCGGGGCAGTGCCGGCCCCAGGACATGGCAAGATCTGCAGGGAGATTAAGGAGGAGGAAGAAGAGACTCTGATCTCGCCGGGTGAGAAGCTGCTTCCCCTCAGGGATCAGGAGCTCGGGGGCTCTAATGCACCTGGGCTTTGGCTCAGGGCTCTTTCGGGGGGATCAGCCCCTGGGTTCTTGCTGGTGATGACTGGGCATTAACTCCTGTCCGCCACTCAAGTTCTCCCCTCCAGGCTATGCCAGCCCCGGGCTCTGCCTTGCGGTTAACAAGAGGTGCACTCCAGTCCCTTTGGCTTGTTCTCCTGTGATATCCAACCCTGACGCTGGTTGCTCACAGAAATCCCAGATCCTCTGCCCCCGAGGAGCAGGGTACCCCACATTACTAGTTTTACCTTCTGTCGCTGCTCCTCTACGTCCCCCAGTACTTCTGAGTGCTTCTAATAAAACCAAGCGAGAGTTATTTAAGAAAGGGGAAAGATTGAACTAGAAACGAACAAGTGGGATGGAAATGGGGAGGCAACACAAAACAAAATCAGGAAATGTGCCCCTGTGCCCACACGTGTGGGTGCCCCCTTCCCCCTGTTAAGTCTGTTGCCGAGCTGGCTTGTTTCACAAGAACCAGGATCCAGATGTTTGTGAGAACACGCCTGCTCCACAAGGGGTTTCCTCAGTGAATGGATCCAGGAGACCTTCCCTCCTCTGTTATACAGTGAACCTCTGTCATGTTATAGCTTAATGATTTGAGCACTGGCCTGGCAAACCCAGGGTTGTGAGTTCAGCCCTTGAGGGAGCCACTTATGGATATGGGGCAAAAATCTGGTGAATGATTTAATTGGGGATTGGTCCTGCTTTGAGCAGGGGGTTGGACTACATGATCTCCTGAGGTTCCTCCCAGCCCTGAGATTCTGTGTTGTAACGTTCCTTTGTTTACCTTCCGGTGCTTTTGATTGTTTGCAGTTGCTTCTGGTGGCTTTCCATGGATGGTCTTAGGCCTGATCTCCGCTAGAAAATTAGGTCAGCTTAACTGTGTCGGAGAGGGGGTCAAAAATCCACCCCCCCCCCCGAATGACATAGTTCAGCTGACCTAAATCTCTGTGTAGCCAGCGCTAGGTTGATACAAGAATTCTGCTATTGACCCAGCTACCACCCGGAGAACCTCTCCCACCGGAGCAGGGTGTGTCTACACTGAAACGCAGCTGTGCCTCTGGGTTGCACAAGGCTAAACAATTGAGCCCCGAACTGTATCGCTGGCTAGGCTGGGCAGGGTGGCAACACCCACTTGCCTGAACGGGCCATCCCCGAGACTTATCCCCTGGTGACTAACTTCTGTTCAAAGTTCTGTAGTGTCCCGTCAGGAGAAACATGTTATTCCTTAAATCTTACCTGCGTGTACATCTCACAGTGGTTATGACTCGCGACACGTTACGAGCTTTCTGTCGATACCTTACACGTTACCCTTGGTGGGCGATTGCCGTGCCAGGCAGTGCCATTGGTATTGTGGGTCTGATGGGTCTCGGGTGAGATTAGTTTGCAAAGAAGGGGGGACCCTTTGCCAAGGGGTCAGCGTGTCACACCGGCTCAGAGAGCGTCCAGGAGTGAAGGGGACAGTTGGGATCCCAGCAAAACTGCCGGCTGCCCCCCAAGTTCTGTCTCACCTCACACAGGGTTATTCCTGGATCCCACCCCTGATAGGAGACCTCTCCTCCCTCAGCCTTTCTCTGAGGGCTCAGCTGGGAGGTTGGGGCAGCCCCAGCCCCTCCTCTCCCCTCAGGGAAGGGTTTGGGGGATTTATTTCCTGCCAACCTATCAGGTTTTCTGCTCAGCAACAAACTCCTTTGCTTCCTGCTCTCTCTCCGACGCAGGGAACGACCCCCAACTGGATTCTCTCTCTCTCCCAGCAGGGGCCAGGACAGAGGAGGGGAATCCCCAGCAGGAGGGGTCTGTGGGAGCGAAGACACGTGGAACGTCCCCGAGGCCCAAGCAGGGAGATGCTGGTGGGGCGGGACAGCAGCAGGGAGTCCCCCTGGGTAATGGAGTGAACTCATCCGCTGAGCATGAAATGGGCCTCGAGACTCCAATGGAGGGGAGAGTTGATCCGTCTGATGGCGGGAGCGGGGCGTGCCGGCCCCGGAGACACTCCCCGGCTCAGCCCCCCAAGGCCCGGCGCCCCACCGCCTGCGCCGTGTGCGGCAAGACCTTCAGCAACAGCTCCAACCTGAAGAAGCACCAGACCACTCACACCGGGGAGAAGCCCCACGCCTGCCCCCAGTGCGGCAAGCGCTTCAGCCACAGCTCCAACCTGCGCAAGCACGAGCGCACCCACACCGGCGAGCGCCCCTTCCGCTGCCCCGAGTGCGGCAAGAGCTTCCGCGAGAGCTCCAAGCTGCTCCGCCACCAGAACACCCACGGCCGCGAGCGCCCCTTCTGCTGCGCCGAGTGCGGCAAGGCCTTCGGCGACGCGGCCCGGTGCCGGCGGCACCAGGCCCGGCACACGGCGCGGGCCTACGCCTGCGGGGAGTGCGGCAAGAGCTTCCGCCAGAGCTCCACCCTGCTGCTGCACCAGCGCGTCCACACTGGCGAGAAGCCCTTCGCCTGCCCCGACTGTGGCAAGACCTTCAGCGTCAACGCCAACCTGGCCCAGCACCGGCGCACCCACACCGGCGAGCGCCCCTTCCCCTGCGCCCAGTGCGGGAAGCGCTTCACCCAGAAGGCCACCCTGGTCAAGCACCAGCGCACCCACCGGCGCGGCGGCGAGGGGGCCGGCGGTGCCGGGGG
The DNA here is from genome assembly GCA_007922305.1 of Dermatemys mawii. NCBI lineage: Eukaryota > Metazoa > Chordata > Testudines > Dermatemydidae > Dermatemys > Dermatemys mawii. The sequence goes on along the minus strand of ML677478.1, from coordinate 176,381 downwards.
CCCCAGGCTGGCGCAGCACCTGCGGTTCCTCCCGGAGCAGGGCCCTTCACCCAGCCAGATGTGGGAGTTGCTGCGGCTGCAGCTGGGCGCCCGCTCGCCCGCCCCGGGGCCGCAGTGGAGGACCGGGGACGTGCCTATGGGCTGAGGAAGGAGGGGGGCGTTGGCACGGGGCGGGAACGGAGGCTCCTGGGGGGAGACCTTCTCCCCCGCCAGGAGAGACCCTCACAGGACTTCATGGGGGCCACCATCTCGGAGAGAAATATCAAGGCCTCTGGGGAAGGCCGGGGGTGGGAGCGCGGCAATGAGACGCTCGCTGGAGAGAGAAACCGGGGAGAGGCTGCAGGCTCCGCGTCTCTTTTATTGGTGATATTTGTACTCCAGTGGCACTTAGAGACTCAAGGCTGGAGGACGGGCCGCCTCAGGGGGCAGGACATGGAGCTTTTCCCCTCTAGGGTCCAGGCTCAGCGGTTGGAGAAGGGGGCCTGTCCCCGGGGCTGCTTAAAATGCCCTTTGTCGTCTTCACAAACGGTAGAGACCTTCCATACCCGTCTAACCCCCCAGGGACCGGTTCCTTAGTCACCTTTATGGCTGGACAGATGGATGCTTCCAGGCAGGAGTGGGAGCCCATCTCTGCCCCGGCAGCGTCCCCAGCACCCGACTCCTCTCTCCGCGACACATGGAGCTCGGTGGCAGCCGGGGACGTCCCATCCTGGTTCCCAGACAGCCGGAGAAGCTCCCTGGCCTCGGGCCAGCCCCTCTCTCGACTCCGTCTTGGCTCTCTGCTTTCTCCCTGGGTGAGCAGGGTCTGTTGTCCCGCTGCAATAAAGAAACTGCCCCAACCCTCTGCTTGTGTTGCCCCCTCATTGTTCTGTGCGCGCCCGACCTCATTCCTTGAGAACGGCCTGGCCTTGGGGTGCAGGGTTTCCAAGGGGGTCACGGGGGGAGGGAGGGAGGTTCCTGCATTGGGAACTGGGGGTGCAGAATCCACCTGTCTGCTTGCAGCGTGGGGTGATTCTGGGTTTCCCCAGCTGGTTGCCCTAGATCCTCCACTGGCCCGAGTGCTGCTCCCTATTTTCCCACCTAAACGCAGTGCCCCTAACCCTGGATCTCCCTGTACCTCAGACCAGCCCCCTGGGGCTTTCTGCCCCCCTCTAGGGGCTGGGCCATGAGGGAGTCTGCTGCTGTCTCCGGCCTAATTGTCGCACAATGTCAGGCACTGGTGGCTTTGGTCAGTACTGAGACTGGGCTGTTAAAAATCCTGTTGGTGCTGCTGCCCGGCTAAGGGAGGCTAGTTCCTACCAGCTACCATTGGCCGGTTCCCAGCCAATGGTAGCTGGGGGAGGCGATGCCTGCAGGTGCCACTTGTGGGCCTCCGCCTAGGAGCTGGACCTGCTGCTGGCTGCTTCCAGGATGCTTTGCGGTGCGGGGACAGGCAGGAACCCTGCCATAGCACCCTTGCTGCGCCGCTGCCAGAGGTAAGCCTGTGCCCCTGCCCTGAGCTCCCCCCCGCCAAACCCGGAGACCCCCTCCTTCACCTCAAACCCCTCATCCCTGGCCTCACCCCAGAGCCCTGACCCCCTCCCGCACCCCAACCCTCTGCCCCAGCCCTGAGTCCCTCCCAAACCCCTCATCCTCAGTTCCCTTGGGTCGGGGGCATCAACCATTTTCTTCAACTAGGTGACCAGGAAAAAAAGTTTGAAAACCCCTGGACTAGAGCAGTGGTTCTCGACCCACAGCCCAGTCCGATCCTCAGGAGAGCCTCAGCCAGGGACTTTCGCTCTGTCTCTTTCCGCACCAACCTTTATCTCCCTTGAGTTGTTAACACACCCCAGCCCCTGCCCCATCCTGGCCTGGGAAGGAGCTGGATGGGACGGAAAGGAGGCAACGGCTTCCCTGTGTAATGAGTGTGTTGGGTCTCAGCCCTCCTGGGCCCCACAAATTTGCCCATGTGTGCTGACCAGCCTGCGCCCTGGTAGCTCTAAGGGCTAGACAGGCCGAGAGGTCTCCAGCATTTTCCCCTCCCATGTGAAGGGAAAAGATCCTGTATTCCACCCCCCCAGACTAGCCAGTCCTCCGCCCTGGGGGCTGTAGGACTGATTCTCAGCCTGGAGCACGCAGAGTCTTCGAGGGGGTCCAGCAACTCATCTAGATATTTGCCTAATTTTACAACAGGCTACATAAAAAGCACCAGTGAAGTCAGTACACATGAACCTTTCATACAGACTTTATACTGCTCTATATACACTGAAATGTAAGTATAATATTTATAGCCCCATTGCTTTATTTTATAATTACATGGTAAAAATGAGGACGTCCCCAATTGTTCAGGACTACTGCAGCTGGGACGCTTTTGTATTTTTATATCCGATTTTGGAAGCAAGTTAATTTTACGGGAGGTGAAACTTGGGGGTACACAAGACACCTCAGACTCCTGAAAGGGGTCCAGCCGCCTGGAAAGGGTGAGAGGAAACCAGATGACTAATATAGCGCGCAGGAGGTAACGAAGAGCCCACCATGGGAATCGGCAGCTGAAACGCCTCCACCGGCCCCATGACAGCATCGAACCTGAAGCGCTTGCTGGAGCTAAGTCCTGCTCCCATGGAACCAGGCCCCAAGCTGGGTCAGGGAGGGAATTGAACCAATGGCCTAGGGATCAAACAGTGGGAGCAGCCAGGGTAGACTTGCCAACTCTTCAGGGTTGGCCTGGAGCCTCCAGGATGTAAAGATAAATCTTAATGATGGTGTCCCCAGCCTCTGTTTGTCAGAGGGGGGTGATGGATGGCAGGAGAGAGATCACTTGATCATTATCTGTTAGGTTCACTCGCTCCGGGGCACTGGCATTGGCCACTGTCGGTAGACAGGATACTGGGCTAGATGGACCTTTGGTCGGACCCAGTACGGCCGTTCTTATGGGGGAAATCTCCAGGAACACCTGCAACCAGAACTGGCAACCTGGGCCAGTCCCCTGCCCAAGCGAAGTGACCGGCTGCCATCGGGACCTCATCAGCCACCGGGGGGCGCCCCAGAGCCCCGCTGCAGTAACATGGGGAACAAATCCTAGTAGCCCCCGGCGTTTCCCCAAAGACCCGCCCCCCCAGGGGCCTTTCCCCCTCTGCTGCCTTAGGGAGGCTGCGGCGAGACAACAGGGGCCGGGCGGCCCCCCCGGGTGTGGAAGGGGGCGACGTTGGCCCAGCCGGCGCTGGAAAATGCAGCCACCTCTGGGGCGGGGCGCGGCGCGGGGGCTGTTTCCGGAGGGTCCGTCCAGCCCCCCCCGGGTCGGATCTAGGGTTAAAACCATAGAGCCGCCCGCGGGGGGGAAGGGGCGGAGGCAGCGCCGGGACCGACTTCCTGCAGCACAAGCCACCCCCTCGCCGAGGAGCTCGGGCGCCGCAGGGCGGAGCGCCCCGGGCCGGCACGTGGGTCCCCGGGCACCGGATCCGGGTCTGTGAAGAGCCGCGGACCCCCCCGTCCCCGTCCCCGTCCCCGTCCCCGTCCAGGCGCAGCGGAGAGGCGGCCCCGGATTGAGAGAAACAGCGACAGAGGCAGCAAAACGCTGCCTGGAGCCCGCAGCCACGGCAAGGAGGCTGGGCTAGCCGGGAGCCGGGGGGGGGGGCGGGCCGGGCCACGCGGGGGGGGGGGGGGCGGGGCTGGGCTACCAGGGATCATGGGGGGAGGCTGGGCTAGTAGGGGCTGCAGGTCGGGAGTGAGGATCACCGGCAGGGTTGTGTGGGGAGGGGAGCCCAGGGGTGGGATAACAGGGGCTGTGGGTCAGGAGTGAGGGACACCGGCAGAGCTGTGGGTCGGGATGGAGCCCAGGGGTGGGATAACAGGGGCGGCGGGTCAGGAGTGAGGGGCACCGGCAGGGCTGGGGGGGGAGCCCAGGGTGGGATAACGGGTTGCGGGTCGGGAGTGAGGGGCACCGGCAGGACTGGGTCAGGAGGGGAGCCCAGGGTGGGATAACAGGGGCGGCGGGTCAGGAGTGAGGGGCGCTGACAGGGTTGTACTGGGGGGCAGTGTGCACCCAGCCCACTTTATTCCCTTCCAATGCTGGCTCCTGAGAGCCGGGTCCCTCCAGCCAGCCGGGCCTCTGGGGTGGGCGAGGAGCTGAATATTTCTTCACGGTGCTTGGCTACTTGTGCCTCCCCACGAAGACCCCCGCACCCCTCCGGTTCCTCTCAGTCCTGGCTCTGTGGTGACTGGCGTCTTCTCGTGTTTCCAGGGCCCGAGATCCGATGGCGCAGCCGGGCAGCCCGTCCCCGGGTGAGATGGAGCAAAACACACCCCTGGCGGTAGAGAACCAACCGCCTGCTGAGCATCCAGAGGATCCCGAAGCACCACAGGAGACGGGTAACGGGTGGGGGCTGGGCAGTGCATGCACCAGATTGCAGGACCTTGAGCTCGGGGGCTGAACAACGGCTCTCTGGGCTGGCAGCTCTCTGGGCTAACTGCTCTCACCCATAGTGCCCGAGCTAACGGCTGGATTCTCTCTCTCCCCCAGCAGGCACCGGGACGGAGGAGGAAATTCCCCTGTGGGAAGGGTCTGCAGGAGCAGAGCCGCACGGGCCGTCCCGGAGCCCCAAGCCGGGGGAGGCCGGGGAATTGGGCCGGCAGAGGCGGGCCAAGCGGGATGGCGAAGTGGCCCCGCCAGGCCGCTCCTCCCGCGAGGGGCCCATCATCTGTGGGGACTGCGGCAAGAGCTTCGCCAAGGACTCGGAGTTCGTCAAGCACGAACGCACCCACACGGGGGAGCGCCCCTTTCAGTGCCCCGACTGCGGGAAGGGCTTCACCAACAGCTCCAACCTCCTCCGCCACCAGCGCATCCACAGTGGCGCCAGGCCGTACCCCTGCGCCGTGTGCGGGAAGAGCTTCCGCCACAAGGAGCACCTGACCCGCCACGGCCGCGTCCACGCCGCGGAGAAGCCCCACGTCTGCGCCCACTGCGGGGCGGCCTACAGCAGCCGCCCCAACCTGCTGCGGCACCAGAGCAGCCACGTGGGGGAGCTGCCCTACAAGTGCCCCGAGTGCGGCCGGCGCTTTGGGGAGGCGGCGGCGCTGGCGGGCCACGCGGCGATCCACAGTGGGAAGCCCCACGTCTGCGCCGAGTGCGGGAAGGGCTTCCGGCGCGGCTCGTCGCTGCGGGAGCACCAGCGGGTCCACACCGGGGAGCGGCCCTATGGCTGCCCGCAGTGTGGGAAGGGCTTCAGCCAGCGCTCCTCCCTGGTACTGCACCGGCGCACCCACACCGGCGAGCGGCCCTACGTCTGCGGCGACTGCGGGCGCAGCTTCAGCGTCAGCTCGGCCCTCATCACCCACCAGCGGCTGCACACCGGGGAGCGCCCGTTCCCCTGCCCGGAGTGCCAGAAGCGCTTCAGCGACCGCAAGGCCCTCAAGCGGCACCAGCGGGTCCACACCGGGGAGCGGCCCTACCGCTGCGCCGACTGCGGCAAGGGCTTCAGCCAGAGCTCGGCGCTGGCCACCCACCAGCGCATCCACACTGGGGAGACCCCATATGGCTGCGGGGCCTGCGGCAAGCGCTTCGGGGACCTCTCGGCCCTCAAGCGGCACGAGCGTATCCACACCGGGGAGCGGCCCTACCGCTGTGGCCAGTGTGGGAAAGCGTTCAAGCACAGCTCAGCCCTGGCCCAGCACGGCCGCACCCACACTGGCGAGAAACCCTACGTCTGCTCCCAGTGCGGCAAAGCCTTCTCCCAGGGCTCCACCCTCATCCAGCACCAGCGGGTGCACACCGGCGAGCGCCCCTACCCTTGCCCCCAGTGCGGGCGGAGCTTCTCCCAGGGCTCCGCCCTCACCCAGCACCAGCGCACCCACACCAAGGAGAGCGAGCCGCTGACGGGGCCTGGTGGGGCCCGGATCTACCGGGACCCCTTCGTCCAGCCGCGGGACGAGGACGACGAGGAGGATGGGGTGGGGGAGGTGCTGGTGCTGCCTCCCGGGACGTGGGATGCGGATCTGGACGTGCAGATTAAAGAGGAGCCAGAGTGATGGAGGCCGGTGGGGGCAGGGTGTTACCGCCCCCCCTCTGCTGATTCACTGTGGCTGGATTTGGGTGTCATGGGGAATAGTCGTCTCTGGATCAGGAATCCCCTCTGTACTGGAGCTGGGGGCAAAGTGCCCGGCGTGGGGGCATCTCTCCTTTCACCACCCTCCACTCAGCAGAGATTATTAACCCCCATAGGCCCAGCCCATTGCAGGGGGACCTGTCCTGTGGCTGCCTGGATCTCGCCCGCTCTGTGCCTTGGTCTCTGCTCCTTCCCCTCTCGTGGGGCCAGCGAGGGGGGTTTTGGAGCTGTAGGTGGAGGGCAGCCCATCTCCTTCCCAGTGCCAGTAGCTGCCCCCAACCCGAGCTAGTCCCCAAGGGCTGATGTGTGTGCGCTTTGTCCCCAAGACTCCCCGGCCTATCTGGCGTGATTGGCACAAGGACGTTTTTTTATCCATTGTCTGTTTCTACTTCTGTCTGAAAACAATAAACCCCCAGTACCTGCCTCACACAAGGTCTGTGCGGCTCTTCAGGGGCAGCGGCTGGGTCATGCTATTGGCATGCAAAGTGCTGCAAATGGGAGTGGTTAAATCAGTGAAGGGGTGGGGCTTGGTGTGTATTTAGTGAGCCAGGTCCTGGATCAGGAGTCAGGACTCCTGGGTTCTATCCCTGGTCTGGGAGGGGAGGGAGTTTGAGAAGGGGGAGGGGCCAAAGCAGGGAGGTAGGACTCCTGGGTTCTAAGCTCTGCTGCTGACTTGCTGTGAGATCAGAGGCAAGTCACTTCCCCCTCTGTGCTTGGTTTCCTCATCTGTGTGACCAGGATGATGCTAATTAGCTCTGGTGTCTGGCACTCAGATCTAGGGATGAATGATGCTCTGTAAGAGCCAGGAGCTGTTACTCTCTGTACTATAGTAGCACCTACAGGCCGCAGTCAGGGAATGACCCCACGGTGCTGGGTGCTGCTCACACCCGTCCTCACATAGATTCAGTGCCAGGGCTGAGACTTGAGTCCATCTCTATTGTGCTGTGGGTATCCTTGGACCTTTGGGTCTCAGCATTCCACCCCCAACTGCCACAGAACGCTCAGACTCCCAGCATTCCGGCCCCAACTGCCACGGAACCCTCAGGCTCCCAGCATTCCGCCCCCAGCAGCCACGGAACCCTCAGGCTCCCAGCATTCCGCCCCCAGCAGCCACGGAACCCTCAGGCTCCCAGCATTCCGCCCCCAGCA
>ML677478.1:138464-154287 GCA_007922305.1 Dermatemys mawii | reverse complement strand
GGGCTGTGGGTCGGGATGGAGGGGCACCGGCAGAGCCGTGGGGAAGCTATCAGCAGTTGCCAGTTGTACGGTGACTAGACCGGTTCCCAGTCCCAGTTCAGGTGGTCTTAGGACGGTAGGGTGACCAGATGTCCCAATTTTATAGGGACAGTCCCGTTTTTGGGTCTTTTTCTTATATTGGCTCCTATTACCCCCACCCCCTCTCCCGATGTTTCACATTTGCTGTCTGGTCCCCCCACAGGGTGGGGTTGGGGGGAATGTGCCTCCTCGACAGAGGAGCTCTGGAACGAGGAGAGAGAGCGGCTGGAGCATGGGGGCTGCTAACGGGGGTGACTGTGTTCCCAGCAGGGCCTGCTCCTCGTGGGAGCGGCCATGGGCTCTAGCGGAGGGGTTTGATCCCTAAGATACCCTGACCAGACTGGGGCTAGTCCCTGACCCTGTTTCCCTTCCAGATTTGCACCGGTCCGTCCGCATGAGGAGGAGAGCGATGGAGGGCAGAATCTCCTGCCCTGGCTCCTTATGCCCGGCTTCCAGGTGAGCATCTGCCAAGCCCTACCAAACCCTCCCCTCTTTCCTGCCCCATCTATCCCTTTATGCCCTATCTGCAGGGTTTCTCACCCCCAGGGGATGGTGGAGACTTGGCAGACCCTTCTCATGGGCGCAGGAGGTCACTCAAGGGCACTCTCCTCTGGGGGGCCACTGATTTCCCCCTCCCACCTCACTGAGCAGCAGTCGTTGCCCATTGGTGATTGTCCGTCACAGATCTCCTCTCCGTGCCCGACCCACAGAGGACAGGAGTCGGTTCCAGCCCGTTTTGCGGAGCCCCGGTTCTTCAGCTCAAGCCGTAGCAGTGTGCGCTCTTAGTTCTGCGGGTCCCTGGTGGTTTGGCTAAGATGGAGGCCTTCACAGTGTGTTGCTTGGAGGTGAGGCCTCACTGTTCAGCAGCATAGCACGAGCCAGAGGCAGGAACCCCACCTCCCTCCACCCGCCAGGGAACGTGCTGGCTTCTCCACGGGCCTGGGGGCGAAGTTGTTGGGAGGACGTGGGGTGGTGCAGTTGGTTCAGGGGAGCAAAGGTAGCGCAGTGAAAGGACGAGAGAAACCGTCTCTTGGAGAAAGGGGTACCCTGGAGGAGACAGAGCTGAGGGATGGGCAGACAGACTGAAGTACACACACCTGTTTTGCCCAAATCCCACAATCCTTTGCCCTCAGAGGATCGCGGGAGCTGGGGGGAGTTTAGCCATTTTACAGCATGTGAACCAAAATGGAGGCTGAGCAGCTGTGAGGCATTGCGGAGTATCAGAGCTGTAGTCCGGTGGCTACCAGCTTCTCCATTCTGGGCCAGCCGAAGCGCTTGTGAAATCACAGCTCGAGGCTGCAAGTGACGAGTTGCACCGATCTCAACCTCTGGAGATGGCTATAGCACGGATTGTCCCGGCTGGGTCTACTGGAGGGCAGCCTCCATCTTGGCCACTCACAGAGAGGAGACTGTTTGGAAGCCGTAGCTAATTGGGGTGCGAAGCCCAGAAGGCTGTACTTTGGGGTTAGTGCTTCAAAATCTCTCCCTTTGCCAGGCCAACACGATCTCCCTAACTGGGAAGGGTACAGCCAGTGTAGCTGGATTTGTCTATTTCTTTATTCCCCCCCCACTTAGAGAGGGCAGGTTTGGTACCAGGAGCCAGTTAGCCAGGGACCAGATACAGGGTGCACCGGTGTCTCTCACCGCTTCCTCTCAGGTTTCGCTCCCACTTCCACACCTTGGAAAGGTCTGGGTTGTCCGCCATGTTCCCACAGAGCCGCCCTGGCTCGCTAACAAGATTGATTTAGCTCACTGAAGAGAAGGGGAAAAGGTAACTCGATCACGGTCTATAACCACCTTTGCAGGGAAGAGATGCTTGAGGGCAGAGGACTCCGTTAACCTAGCAAGCAACGTAGCAGCAAGATTCAAAGGCTTGAAGTGGAAGCTAGATTACTTCAGCCTGGAAATGAGGCACACATTTTAAACAGGGGACGTGATTAACCAGCTTCTCAAAGGACGGAGTCTCGAAATCCAGACGGGACCTCTCCTAAAATGTATGCTCTAGTTCAAGCACACCTTATGGGGCTGGATACAGGAATTGCTGAGCGAAATCCTCTCACCTGAGTTATACAGGGGGTCAGAACTGTCCCTTCTGGCTTCAATCTGTGGATCTTTTGACTCTGTTGTAGGAGCATAGCTCTTCTCTTCCTTTCATACCCCAGCCCACTTCTTAGTGATCTCTCTTCCAAAACCGACACCAAGGAAACCTCTCGCTGCTTCCTTGCTCCCTTGGGGTTTCGCCACACGCTTTCTGTGCTGCCCCTTGTGATTTTGTGGAGGGAAGGGAATTGGTGCAGTAGGTTCTGATGGGGGATCCCTTGTGGTTTCAGGGGCCGGTGATGTTCAAGGAGGTGACCGCACGGAAGGGAGGGGTGATCTGGACAAAGGGCAAAGGCAGCTCTAGAGGGCGTCTACCACGAGCCTGTGACTTCGCTGGGTGAGGAGTTGCTTCTCTTTGAGGATTAGGAGCTGAGGGGAGCTTGTGCCCACTGGACTGCCCAGGGCAACTGCTCTGGGATTATCTCCGTTCTCGGAAAGGACTCCAGTCAGTGAGCAAGTTTTAAAATGGCTTAATAGCTTTCATTTGTTTGAGTCCCCTCCCAGCCTCTTTGTGTGTGTATTCCTGACTCCCCTATAGGGGAGCAGCCCATCCCTCCCACTGGCATCTCACTGCCCCAATGCATCCCCATGAACGTCCCCCCTCTTGGATACTGTGTTTCTCCCAGCAGAGAACATGGTCACGGTTAAAATCTGGGAGCGTTCCCTGTATCAGGCCCCGATGGGAGATTTCACCAATCGTCATCTTGCCTGATTCCTTCCCTGTTAGCAGGATTCCCCATCCCTGACCCAGCCATGACCTCCCAGATGGAGCGAGGGGAAGAGCCGAGGGTCCCGGATCTCCAGGACTCCAAGGAAAAGGAGATCCCAAGAGCTTCCCACGCAGGTGAGGAATGAGCCACACGGGCTCAGAGACCGTCCGGGAGTGAAGGGAAAAGCTGGGATCCCACCGAAGCTGCCGTGAGCCCCCCAGTTCTGTCTCCTCTCATTCAGTATTGTCCCAGCAGGTGCCCTGTCCTCATGGCAGGTGTCATGCCTGGATCCCACCTCGGCCGCCTGACTCTGTTAGGAGCCCTCACCTCTCCCAGCCTTTCTCTGAGGCCTCAGCCGGGCTGTTGGGGCAGAACCTCCTCTCCTCTGCCCTCAGGGAGGGATGGGGGGGATTCGCTTCCTGCCCATCAGGTTTTCTGCTGTGACAAACCCCTTTGGTGCTCCTTCTCTCCCCGGCACAGGGAACGAGCCCCCGCTGGATTCTCTCTCTCCCCCAGCAGGTGCCGAGACAGTGAGTGAGAACGTGGCAGAGAATCCCCAGAGAGAAGGGCCCATGGAAACGAAGCCACACGGGACGTCCCAGAACCTGGAGCGGGGAGAGGCCGTCGAGAGCCAAGATGGGGCGGGGCTGGGGCAGGGGAAGGCCCAGGCTAAATCCGCACCCCAGGCCCGGCACAGGCGGGTGGGCCGGGTCATCTGTGGCGACTGTGGGAAAAGCTTTGTGAAGAACTATGACCTCTTCAAGCACCAGCGGGTCCACACAGGAGAGAAACCTTACAGCTGCCCTGAGTGCGGGAGGAGTTTCGCCTTCCACTCCACCCTCAGCAAACACCAGCACATCCACACCGGCGCCAGGCCCTTCCAGTGCGCCGAGTGCGGGAAGAGCTTCCGGCAGAAAGGCCACCTGACCCGCCACGGCCGTGTCCATGCCGGGCTAAAACCCTACGTCTGCGCTCACTGCGGGGCGGCCTACAGCACCCGCCCCAACCTGCTGCGGCACCAGAGCGGCCACACGGGGGAGCTGCCCTACAAGTGCACGGAGTGCGGCCGGCGCTTTGGGGAGATCGCCGCCCTGGTGGCGCACCTGGTGGCGCATTCCGGGGAGCGGGCCCACAAGTGCCCTGAGTGCGGGAAGAGCTTCCGGCGCGGCTCATCACTGACGGAGCACCGGCGGGTGCACACCGGGGAGAAGCCCCACGTCTGCCCCCAGTGCGGGGAGAGCTTCATGCGCCGCGCCACCTTCAACGACCACATGCGGGGCCACTCGGGGGAGCGGCCCAACGTCTGCGACATCTGCGGGAAGAGCTTCACCAAGCGGCACTCGCTGCTGCAGCACCAGCGGTCCCACACCGGGGAGAAGCCCCACCAGTGCCCCGACTGCCCCAAGAGCTTCATCGCCAGCTCCGCCCTGGTGCAGCACCGCCGGATCCACACCGGCGAGACGCCCTACCGCTGCGAGGAGTGCGGGCGCAGCTTCAGCCAGCGCTCGGTGCTGACCACGCACCGGCGGCTGCACACCGGCGAGCGGCCCTACAAGTGCGGCCAGTGCGGCAAAGGCTTCAGCCAGAGCTCGGCGCTGACCCAGCACCGCCGCACCCACACGGGGGAGTCGCCCTACGGCTGCGCCCAGTGCGGGCGGAACTTCAGCGGCATGTCGGCCCTCAAGCGGCACCACCGGACCCACACCGGCGAACGGCCCTTCCGCTGCGGCCAGTGCGGGAAGGGCTTCAAGCAGAGCTCCACCCTGGTCCAGCACACCAGGATCCACACGCAGGAGAGGCCCTTCTCCTGCACCCATTGCGGCAAGAGCTTCAGCCAGCGGTCGGCTCTCGCCAAGCACCAGCGGACTCATGCCAAGGGGAGCGGCGGCTCCCACGAGGCCGTGGGGACGCGGTTCTACAAGGACCCCTTCGTTCAGCCGGGGGAGGGCGGCGCCGAGCCCGAGGAGGTGGTGGTGGTGCTCCCGCCGGGGACGTGGGATTGTGAGATGCCCCCGTGGGTGAAGGAGGAGCCGGGCACCCCCCTGCAGGTGAAGGAAGAGCTGGAGCTGCCTCAGCATATCCAAGACGAGTCCTTTCAGGTTAAACAGGAGCAGCTGGAGCTGCCACGGGAAATAAAAGAGGAGTTGGCACCCTCCCTGCAGATTAAAGAGGAGCCTGAGTGAAGGGAAGATTTTTGGGAGGGGCTGGATTGAGGGTTTGGGCATCGGTTGGTGGAATAGGAGTTAAACGTGGAGGGGCGTTTTCCAGGGACACTGAGCCGCCCCCACCCAGACAGCCGGGGGCAAGATGGAGGGGTCAGAGCCCGGGATCGCAGAATAAAACGTGAAACACAAACTTTATGAAGGAAAAATGTTAAGGGCTGTTCTGTTCCGCTTCTCAGGGGTCCCGGGCATCCCCTCCTCGGTGGAGTTGGCCAGCAGAGCGCCCCAGGCTGGGGTAGTTTTCCCCTTCCTCACTCGGCAGGGATCATTAGCGAGGGGTTAGGAGGGCTAGGCTCCTAATGGTAGAGCAGTAGCATTTTTAGCCCTGGTAATGGAGACCACTGGCTCTGTGCCTCCCGTGCCTGGATGAGAGTGAAAAAACGCTTTTCATCGGGGGTTTTCTCTGTGGGTTTTTTCTTTCTTATTTCTCCCCGGTCAATAAACAGGATCTTGGTGAAGACAAACTCTTCTGTGTAGTGTGGTGGCCCCTCGGAACCAAGCTCACGGACCAGGACTGCACGGTGCCCGGTGCTGTACAAACACACCCCAAAATCCCCCTTCCCGGAGTGCAGATTTGACTGTGGAGATGGAGGGGGGCAATTGCCGATGTGCTGGCAGGGGAGACAGGGTGTTGGGGGGAGGAAAATAAAAATGCCGTCCTCCATGGTACTCTGGGTCATAAAAGGCCTTGGAGAGGCTACAAGGATTGGCTTCGTAATAGATCTGTGGATGGCACAGTATGCCAACCTGTAAAGTAATTAGACTCTCCTCCCTGGGATGCCTGAGACGACTCCTCCACGGGCTACGCTTGTGAACATGTCACAGCCATTTTCCGGTCACTGATCTTGGCGTAGTGAGCTTCCTTCAGCGGCCATGGAGCCTTCCTGGCCCACCAGGCCCGTTTCCCGCCATTTCCAACAGCCACAGACACCTCCTCACCCCCCAGGCCCATTTCCTGCCATTTCCAGCACCGCGTGTTTGAACCTCCCGCCATTTGCAGCTGCCACAGACCCATCAGGTCTGCGGCCCTCCCCAGAGTCTGCTGAGGGGAATCGGGGCAGGCTTCACAGCTGATCTTTCACCTCCAAATATTGCACCAACTGTGAGGAGGGAACAGGAAGAGGATCCTGTGCCCCTTGACCGTGGCATGGGCTGGGGAGGGAGGGAGGAAGAGTGGCCAGGAACAGCCAGGAGCGGGTTGAGCCAGGACACCAGGGTTCAAGCCCCAGCCCTTGGGAAGAGACATGTGATCGGTATCGAACATGACAGCCTAGGACCTCGTACAACCGGGCACCCTCTCAGCCCAGCACTCCCAGTCCAGCATGGGATCAGCACTGGCTGGGAGGGGAGAGCGCCCCCCACTGTGTGGATATTGTAACCTGACGGGTCATTAGTGGGCCAACCATGGGAAGCAGAACCACATTCCCCCAAAGAAGCCCAGGCAGCCATCGGTGTGACTGTGGCGGGACATAGGCGCAGGATGTAGGAGTACGCTGACCCCAGAGTCCTGGCTGCTGGCCCCAGGCTGCTGGCCACTGGCCCTGCATATGGGGTGCCGGTGGGTGGCCCCCCAGCCTCTGCGTCTTACCCCTGTCCCTGTCCCCCCCTGTCCCTGCTCCTGGCCCCACTGCAGGGAGAGCTGGTGAGGGGCAATTCCCAGTGGAGTTGCTGGCTCCCCTGGGGGAGTCTGTATCCCAGCACCCCAGTTATGCCGACTCTCGGGCCCAGATCCCCAAAGATATTTAGCCTCCTAGCCTCCGTTGAAATCTCCCCTTACAACCAGTGCTGACCCCAGGGCCCCAGATGGGGTGACCAGATGGCAAATGTGAAAAATCGGGACAGGGGGTGGGGAGTAATAGGAGCCTATATAAATAAAAGACCCCAAAATCAGGACTGTCCCTATAAAGTTGGAACAGCTGGTCACCCTAAAATCACTGGAAGTTAGGAGCCAAAATACTTTGGAGGGCCTGGCTGTGGTGCACAGAACCAGCAGGGATAGGGCTGGGCTCACTCATCAGAAATCTGGGAAGTGAATGGGTTAAAACCACCAATCTCCCGAATCCGCCTGTGCCAGAAGCGGGGACAGTAATAGCGCTGGGACCTTCCTGTCCAGCCTCCTGCATCCTGGACTCAGAGTCACTCTGTCTTGTGCATCCCTGCAGCATCCCCAGGCCAGGGCCCAGGGGAATCACCCTGGCTGGCCGGGTGGTGGGGGTGGGGGGGCACCGGGTGCTGGGGAGACACAGAGTGTGGCAGCCATCGACAGCTCCAGGGGAGGGAGAGAAACAGCAGCCGAAGCAGGAAATTGCTGCTTGGAGCCTGGAAAGAAGCAGCCAGGACTGAGGAGCAGAGGTGAGGGAGTTTGCGAGGCCCATGGCCGCTCCAAGCCAGAACTCTTAGCCTGGAAACCCCACAAGCCTTGAGGGTTGCACCGCAGAGGGGCCTGGACTCTCAGCCACGTTTGCCCTTTGTGGCTAGGATGCACATGCCCCTCCACGTAATAATACTCCCTTGTCTCTTTCTCCCAGGCTCTGATCGAGTCCTGGTTGTAGTTCGGTCAAGCTGGGCAGGAAGTGGTCTCAGATAAGATGGATTCCCCGAGCTTCCAGCCGGTGCGACTGACGTGTGTATCACAGAAGGAACATCCAGGATCCTGGAGCGAGCCGGCTCCGGAGCCCCGAGAGCTGCGGGAAAAGGGTACTGAGCAGGGTGGTCGGGATGGGGCAGGAGAGCAGCTGAGGAGGCACCGTAGGGCTAAGACCTGTGCCAAGGGGGCAGCCCTCTAAGGGGTGAGCGGGTGCCAGGGACTACGCATGACCCCAGCATGTGGGAGCAGAAGGGTTTGTCTTGAAGGGGGCAGACACCCGTATTGGGACCCCCACCCTTATAATACATTCTTCACATCTCCCCCGCCTCCCCGGTCTTCCCAGATCAGCTTCCGCCCCAGATATCCGAGGAGAGCGATGACGAGCAGGCGTCCGTGTCATTGACCCCCGTAGTCGGCTTCCAGGTGAGCTACGTGGTCACCCCATCCTCGCGGTAGAAGGATGGTGCCCAGCGTTTCTCCTAGGGGAGGGGGTGGGGATGTTAACTGGTTCCTCTCTGAGGCTCGGAGGGATCATTCAAGAGCCCTCTGGGCACCGATCTCGCTCTGTCCGCAACTTCGTTTTGAACAGCGGTAAGGTGCTGGAGCCTGGGGCACTCAAATCTGTTGCACAAGCCCATTGGCTACAGCAAGGGAGGGATTCAGTCCTACTTTGGGAGCAGGGAGAATTCTTTCCCTTGGGAATATCATCCCGTCACCCTAACTCTTTAAACGCCTTCCCGCCAGTCCTTGCTCCCATCCCTCTAGCCCCTTTTTCTGCCCCACTCCCCGTCTTCCTCCCTCCCTGACACTCCTTTCTCATCCCTGAGTCCCCTGCTGTCAGATGGGACTGTGGGCTCTCTTGTGCTTCCAGGCGCCGGTGGGGTTCGAGGAGGTGGCCGTGTATTTCTCCCGGGAGGAGTGGGGGCTCCTGGACGAAGGGCAGAGGCAGCTCTACAGGGACGTCATGCAGGAGAATTACCAGACTCTCATCTCGCTGGGTGAGGCGCCGCTGCCCCGTAGGGATCAGGGCCGGGGGCTCGGAAATGCCCAAGGTGGTTTCGGCCCATCAGATAAATTATCTCTGTGGGGTTAGATCTAGGTTATATTTTTGTCATCTGCCTGCGTCCAGCTCACCCTTGCGTGGGAATCCTGGACTCCTCTACGGGAGTGCAGCCCATCTGCCCCCAGGCGTCTCGTTGTCCCAAAGGGTCCCTGTGAACAATTCCCCCCTGCATGGATCCTGCACTCCGCCCAACAGAGATCGGGGCCGGGGTTAAAACCAGGGCACGTTCCCTGTGCTGTGCCCTCAGGGGAGATTTCACCAAGCGCCGTCTCGCCTGTTTCCTTCCCTGCCAGCAGGAGTCCCCGTCCCCGACCTGGCCACCATCTCCTGCATGGAGCGAGGGGAAGAGCCGTGGATCCCGGATCTCCAGGGCTCCAAGGAATGGGAGACCCCCAGCGGCGCCTGCACAGGTGACGAATGAGCGACTCCGGCTCGGAGACTGTCCGGGAGAGAAGGGAAAAGCTGGGAACCCCCACCTAGTTCTGTCTCAGTTACTACGGCAACGCCCACAGGCCCTGTTCAGGATCTGGGCCGCTCTGCGCCAGGGGCTGCATAAACACAAAGACAGACACGGTGCCGGCCCTCTTGAACGACAAAGGACAGGCGAAAGGGAGTCCAATGGGGGTGAACAGGGTCTGGTTGATATCTCTACACATGTTAGACCCTAACAGTGCAGGGCCAGATCCCCAGCTGGTATAAACGAGCGTTACTCCATTGGTGCGTATGGAGTGATGCTAACTCATACCAGCTGAGAATCTGGCCCCGTTGACTCCAGTGGAATTACAGCCAATATATACTGGCTGGGGATTTGACCCATTCTGTTCGCTGCACTGGGGCCAGCACTGACTACATGAAGAGAGTCCCCCTTACTGAGCCCCTATCTCTCCCCTGCTCCCTGCAGGACAGCGCCCCCTACTGGTCAGCGCTGTGCGAACTAGCGGATGCCTCTCTGTACGTGCTATGTGAGCCATTAGATCCAAGCCACTGTCATAGTTCTCCCCAGCTGTGGTAATCTCCAGCTTCTTGAATGAGGGGTTTCCGTGAGATAACCCAGTGGCTGATCCCAGCGGAGATATCGAAGCACGTGGTCAGACCCTGGCTGGATTCTTTCTCTCTCCCAGCAGGTGCCGGGAGGGAAAACCCCCAGCCGGAAAGGCCTGCAGGAGTGGAGCTGCACAGGAGGTCCCAGGGCCCAGAGCGGGGCGAGGCATCCGGTGGCATGGGATGGCAGCAGGGGAAGCCATCTCTGCGGGATAGATCCAAGGCCAGTGGTCACCCACGAGCAAGGGAGGGGCTCATCATCTGCGGGGATTGTGGGAAAAGCTTCGGGAAGAGCTCAGAGTTCATCAAACACCAGCGCACCCACACGGGCGAGAGGCCCTACCAGTGCCCCGACTGCGGGAGGAGCTTTGCCATCCGCTCCAACCTCCTCCGCCACCAGCGCATCCACACCGGCGCCAGGCCTTACCCATGTGCCGAGTGTGGGAAGAGCTTCCGCCACAAGGAGCACCTGACCCGCCACGGCCGCGTCCACGCCGGGCTAAAACCCTACGTCTGCGCCCACTGCGGAGCGGCCTACAGCACCCGCCCCAACCTGCTGCGGCACCAGAGCGGCCACACAGGGGAGCTGCCCTACAAGTGCACGGAGTGCGGCCGGCGCTTTGGGGAGATCGCCGCCCTGGTGGCGCACCTGGTGGCGCATTCCGGGGAGCGGGCCCACAAGTGCCCTGAGTGCGGGAAGAGCTTCCGGCGCGGCTCATCACTGACGGAGCACCGGCGGGTGCACACCGGGGAGAAGCCCCACGTCTGCCCCCAGTGCGGGAAAGGGTTCATGCGCCGCTCCATCCTCAATGGGCACCGGCGCACCCACACCGGCGAGCGGCCCAACGCCTGCGGGGAGTGCGGCAAAGGGTTCACCCAGCGCTCATCCCTGCTGCAACACCAGCGCACCCACCGGGGCGAAAGACCCTACCCATGTCCCCAGTGCGGGAAGCGCTTCAGCCAGCAATCGGCGCTCACCACGCACCGGCGGCTGCACACCGGGGAGCGGCCCTTCCACTGTGCCCAGTGCGGGAAGAGCTTCAGCCAGAGCTCGGCCCTGATCCAGCACCAGCGGACTCACACCGGCGAGACCCCCCACCGCTGTGGGGAGTGTGGGAAGGGCTTCGGGGACCGCTCGGCCCTCAAGCGGCACCGGCGCACCCACACGGGCGAGCGGCCCTACCGCTGCCCGCAGTGCGGCAAGAACTTCAAGCAGAGCTCGGCGCTGACGCAGCACGTTCGCACCCACACGGGCGAGCGGCCCTACCGCTGCCCCCACTGCGGGAGGGGATTCTCTCAGGGCTCAGCTCTGGCTCAGCACCAGAGGACTCATGCCAAGGAGCGGGGCCCGTTGGACGTACCCATTGCCAGCCGCCTGTACAGGGATCCCTTCATCCGGCCCCGGGACGTGGAGGAGGGGCAGTGCGGCTGCTCCGGAGGACGCGGTGCACCCAGCCAGGCTGCAAGGGGAGCCGTGGTGATAGGATCCTAGAAATGGAGGACTGGAAGAGACCCCAAGAGATCATCGATGCCAGCCCCCTGCACTGAGACAGGGCCAAGTGACCCTGTCCAGGGCAGGTGTTTGTCCCACCTGTGCTTAAAAACCTCCAGTGACGGGGAGTCCCCAACCTCTCTCGGGAGCCGATTGCGGAGCGTAACTACCCTTACCATTAGAAAGCTTTTCCTAATATCTAACCGAAATCTCCCTTGCTGCAGATCAAGCCCATGACTTTTTGTCCTTCCTTCAGTGGACAGGGAGAACAATTGATCTTCATCCTCTTTATAAGAGCCCTTAACATATTTAAAGGCTGTTAGCAGGTCCCCTCTCAGTCGTCTTTTCTCTAGACTAAACGTGCCCAGTTTTTTAAGACTTCTTCTAGGTCAGGTTTCCGAAACCTTCTATCGTTTTTGTTGCTGTTCTCTCTATAATTCATTCACATCTTTCTGTGGTGCCCTAGAATATCAGGGTTGGAAGGGACCTCAGGAGTTCATTTAGTCCAACCCCCTGCTTGAAGCAGGAGCAATCTCCAAGTAAATCATCTCACAGCTTTTTGTCTCAGATCCCTAAATGGCCCCCTCAAGGATTGAGCTCACAATTCTGGGTTTAAGCAGGTCAATGCTCAAACCACTGAGCTATCCCTCCCTCCACAGTTCTCTAACTAAGGCCTCACCACTGCCGCATAGAACAGGACAAGTACCTCCTGTATCTTACATATGACACTCCTGTTAATCCACCCCAGAATTTTTGCCACTGCATCACACTGCTGGCTCATATTCAATCTCTGATCCCCTATAACGCTCAGATCCTTTTCAGCAGTACCACCACCAAGCCATTTAGTCCCCGTGTTGTAGTTCTGCATTTGATTTTTTCTTTCTAAGTAATGAACTTTGCACTCATCTTTATTTAATTTTATTGATGCAGGTGGGCAGGGTGAGAAGCTGGATTTGGGCATCTGGGGAACAGGAGGAGGCGTTTTGAGTCATTTCTACCAGGAATCCTGCCCTTGCTCGGGCCATGTTCCCCTCCCATACTCCTCTCATTAACACCCACAGCTCAGCCTGTCCCCTAATGTCTGTACCCGTCCTATGGGGCCCCTGTCCCTTCACTCTCCTGGATCTTCCCAGATCTAGTCGTCCTTCTCTGCTCTTTCTCCTTTCCTAGGGCCAGGTTCGGGGGTTCGCAGACTGACCCAAAGCCCGCTGAAGTCAATGGGAAGATTCCCATGGGCTTTAGACCAGCTCATTAATTTCTCTGAGTCATAATTGAGATGATGAGCTCTTTAGGGCAGGGACTGTCTCTCACTGTGTGTCTGTGCAGGGCCTGGCATGATTCATTTATTTATAGATTCATTGATTCCAGTGCCAGAAAGAACCTAGTGATCTAGTCTGACCCTCCCATAGAACACAGGCCAGAGAACTTCTCTGAAATAATTCCTAGAGCAGAGCTTTTAGAAAAACACCCAATCTTGATTTTAAAATTGCCAGTGATGGAGAATCCACTGCAACCCTTGGTAAATTGTTCCAGTGATTAATTCTTCTCGTTCTTAAAAATGTATGCGTTATTTCCAATCTGAATTTATCTAGCTTCAACTTCCAGCCATTGGGTCTTGCTATCATAGGCGCCAACTTTCCCGGCATCGGTGGGTGCTCATGCCCCCCCCCCCCCCCCCCCCCCAATTCCACCCCTTCCCCACCCCCATTACAACCCCCTCCCCAAATCCCCGTCCTGCCCCTGCCTCCTCTCCTGAGCATGCCACATTTCCTCTCCTCCCTCCCAGGCTTGCCTCGCCAAACAGCTGTTTGGCGCGGCAAGCCTGGGAGGGAGGGAGGGGGGAGAAGCGAAGTGGTGGCTTGCTCAGGGGAGGAGGCAGAGTGGAGGTGAGCTGTGGGGGGTGGGTGGGGAGCCTGGCAGGCTGCAGGAAATAACCCTGCAGCGGGAATGGGGGGAAGGGGCAGAGGAACCGCTCCATGCCCCAGCTCACCTCCGCTTCACCTCCTCCTCCAAGCATTCTGCCGGTCCGCTTCTCCCCCTCCCTTCTAGGCTTGCTGCGCCAAACAGCTGTTTCGTGGCGTAAGTGCTGGGAGGGACGGGGAAGAAGCAGGCTATGGTGGCACGCTAGCAGGGGAGGCAGAGTGGAGGTGAGCGGGGACAGGGTGGGGAGCTCCCGGTAGGTGCTCTGCACCCACCAATTTTTCCCTGTGTGTGCTCTAGCCCCGGAGCACCCCCGGAGTCAGCACCTATGTTAGCTATACCTTTGTCTGCTAGACTGAAGAGCCCATTGTCAAATTTTTGTTTCTCAAGTAGGTTCTCATGGTCTGTAATCATGCCTTCCCTTAACCTTCTCTTTGTTAAGCTAAATAGATTGAACTCCTTGGATTTGTCACTGTAAGGCAGGTTTTCTAATCCTTTAATCTTTCTTCTCTGACTCCTTTCCAGTTTGTCCATCCCCTTCTTGAATTGTGGGCACCAGAGCAGGACACAGGATTTCAGCAATAGCTGCACCAGTGCCAAATACAGAGGTAAAATAACCTCTCTACCCCCTCTTGAGATTCCCCTGTGTATGCATCTCAGGATCGCATTAGCCCTTTTGATCACAACATCACATGGGAACTCATGCTCAGCTGATGATGCACAACAGCCCCCAAATCTTTTTCAGTCGTTGCTTCCTAGGAGAGAGTCTCCCATCCAGTAAGTATGCCAAGGTGGAGGCCATCCAAACTATACAGCCAGAAGATTGGCCAATGTTCTACAAAACCAAAAACCTACACCCTACACCATTTACCTAGCCAGGGGTTCACTGCCAGACTCTTTTGTCTTCCTTTGCTCCTGGGACAGGAAGGATCTCAGAGAAGATCACTTAGGTGAGTGATTTTCAATCTGTGGTCCATGGTCCATGGTCCAATCTGAGCTGTCTGTGCAAGAAAACAAGTGGAATTTTAAAAATTTCCAAGTCTTTAAAAGTCCCACCCCAGGGAGGGGTGGATGCCTGTGGACCTAGGTGCAGGGCAGAGGAGTTCAAACTGCTACCAGAATGGTCAGGATGGGCATTTACAGCAACATAGCCAAGCATGGTATCTACATGGACACTTTGTTGATATAACTTTGCCGCAAAAAGCTCTACACCTCTCATCGAGGTGGTTTTATTTTGTTGGTTAAGCAGAAGAATTTTGTTGGCAGAAGGAGCATTGCTATCTGTACCCCTCCAATTTTTACCGATTAAACATCTATTGTTGACAAAACTGTGTACTGTAAACAAGGCCTAAGCCGTTAATCATTCTCATGGCTCTTTTCTGACCCTTCACCAATTTATCAACATCCTTCATGAATTGTGGACCCCAGAACTGGACACAGGATTCCAGCAGTTGTTGTTCCAGGGACACATATAGAGGGGAAATATCTCTCTGCTCTTACTTGAGATTCCCCTAGTCATGCATCCAAGACTTGCCTTAGCTCTTTGGACCACAGTACTGCACTTGGAGCTTGTGTTCAGTCGATTGTCCACAATGACCCTTATGTCCTTGTCAGAGTCACACCATGCCCAGAATATGTGGTGAACTTGA
Source organism: Dermatemys mawii (assembly GCA_007922305.1). Classification (NCBI taxonomy): domain Eukaryota; kingdom Metazoa; phylum Chordata; order Testudines; family Dermatemydidae; genus Dermatemys; species Dermatemys mawii. Next base: position 139,425 of record ML677478.1, on the reverse strand, counting down.
CTTGACTCATCTTAAGGAATCCCAGGGAGCAGAGTGATTTATTTTTAGAACTGCTTTAATTCTTATAGTTAGGTGGTCTCTAGCTTCTAGATGGTCGCTACAGGAAGTCCATTCGTGGATGACGGTTGCTTCACAAAATCCACTGTGGTAGCCACATTGTGGGTGTTCTCCAAAAATACAAAAACAGGAAATGTGTGAGGCCCATGATGGAAAAATCGTTCCATGTAACTAATGGCTCATCATAACCAAGGCTCCCTCACCATTATCTCATTAACACATGGCAGTCTTTGGATTCGTGCATCATGAAAAAATAAGGAAGCAGCTGTGAGGGCCTAACCAAGGCAAAAGTTTATGACCCACTCCAGAGAATGTTAACCTAAAACATAGAGCTACTTTTAGATCTTCATTAGACTAAATCCCATTCACAATAAAACAATGAAAGTTTTCTCAGGCCCAATTTGAATATGTGATATTTCCCACACAAAAGCAAATGTCCTAGTTGCGGGGGAGGGAGAAAGCAGCCTTTCGATCCTTACTGTCCACACTAGCTGACGGGATTGATTTGTCTGGAAGATCCAGTAACCACTAGGTGTGTCTTGCTAGTTCAGATATGATACTCAGACCAGAAAAACATCCCTTCCAGCATTGTGTCAGTGAGCCAGCAGTTCAGGGAGATGGTCAGTGACTGGGGTAACCGAGGATTTCTGATACCCATAATTCCAGGTACTTGGTGAGCTACTGCTCAGCAGATGCTGACCAGCAACTACCAGACGCTCACTAAAGTGTGTGTGTGTGTGTGTGTGTGTGTGTGTGTGAGAAAGTGTGAAAGAAATGTTCCTTAAGTGTGTGTTTGTGTGTGAAATATTGGGGCTGAAACGTTTTGAGGCAGTTGGAAATGGTGGGAGGATGGAATGTTGAGGGGATGAAGGTTCTTCAGTGGCAGTTGGAAAATGGCGGGAGG
>ML677478.1:88821-138454 GCA_007922305.1 Dermatemys mawii | reverse complement strand
TGGAAAATGGCAGAAGGGTGGAGTGTTGCGAGGATGATGGCTCTTGGGTGGCAGTTAGAAATAGCAGGAGGATGCAATGTTGGGCCCAAAGGTTTTGTGGCAATGGGTTGAAACATTAGAATGGTGGCCAAATGGAGAAAATCAGGGGCCAAATGGAGAGAAAAAAAAAGGTCTTCCCTTGTCAGGGCGGCTGAGGAGGAGGAAATTTCAGTCTGCAACATATCTCCATCCAACCCAAACCTACCAGAGACAGAGAAATGCTCTTCCCTCCTCCCTGCAGCTTCCCTGAAGGGCAAATATATAGGGGAAAGATGTAGTGTCTTGGCCTTGCTTCCGCTTCATCCCATATTCCACCCCTGTGCCACAATGTAGTGTATGACCAAAGTTCTGTTGCACAATCCTTCTGGTAAAGGAGGGGAGTCCCCCCTTGAACATAGGCTGGAGAGTTGGGATGCTCAGACCTCTGTAATATTGACGTGGCTGGAAAGCTTTGGCCCTGTGCTGAACAGATTTGTATAAGGGCGTGAGGAGGTAAATCCTGGCGAGGTCGGGATGCTGGATTTCCTGTGGTTCTCTACAAACACTCATAACCATTATGAGCTCCGTCTCTCGCTTTGAATATTGCTAAAAAGCACCCAAATCTGGGAGCATGCGGCTGCCCACTTGTTTGGGAGCAGTCCCTGAGGTTCCCAGCAGCCTGTTGAGCTCACCCTGACTGTTCCCAAGCCTTGAGGCTGTGAATCCCCCTCAGACAAAGCTCCTGGGAGAGGGGAAGGGGCAGAGAGATTGACCCAGAATCAGCAAGATCCAGGGGAGTGAAGGAACGGGGTCCACCTGGGATGGCTACAGACGTTAAGGGATGAGCTGGGCCGGCAGGGGGTCATGATTCCTGCTGAGCCGGGGAGATGGAACACTTTGCCCCAGGCTCCAGCACGGAGGGGTTCGAAGTGTCCACATTTTTGAAACAATGTTGAAATATTGCAAAGAGTGCAGAGAAGAAAGCAGACAGTTAAACCTTTTAACACGGAAATATAGAGTTAAAATAGATGCTAGCCCAGCCGTACCATCTAATATTTGGCACATGCACACACACACCATCTGCCATTTTCAATTGCCATGGAACCTTTGAGTCCCAACATTCTGTACTCCCACCATTTCCAACTGCCATGGAACCTTCGTTCCCCAACATTCCGTCTTCTTGCAATTTTCAGGTCCCTCAACATTCCATCTTCCTGACATTTCTAATTGCCTCAGAACCTCCTGCCTCTTAGAAATTCTTCCCTAGCTCCACAAAAAGTCATTACTTGGTGGGGAAAGACACATTGTCATTTGGCCTACACACATTTTAGAGAGGGGCAGTACCTCGCCAAGTGCCTGGAATTGTGGGTAGCAGGAAGCCTTGGCTACACTGGGCACAATGTCACTGTTAATGGTTGGTTCATTGACACGATGCTAGAAGGCATGGCTTGCAGGTCTAAACATCATGCCTGAAATAGCTAGGCACCCTGGACGGCATCTGTAATTTTCAGATAAATCAATCTGTCTGCTGTTATGGACAGTAAAGATTGAAAGGCCATTTTTGCCAGAATAGGAGATTTGCTTTGGTGCGATGGCTCACACATTCCTCCCTGCCCCCAAGACACACACCTCTGTTGTATAGCTCAGTGGCCAGGGCGCTACCCAGAGTCCTGGGTTCAATCTCTGCTCTACCACAGCCTAGGACAAGGGGGTATGTTGGGGTCACCCTGCTTTATAACCCAGGCTGGCGAGAACCAGCGTGTGATTGGCAGGCTGCAGTTCCACAAACATGTCTGGGAGCGACCTGTGTGCTGGTGGCTTATTGTGAGCAGTCCGGTTTGGAAGCTACAGCAGCAAGGCATTACAAGGCCCCCCTGATCACGGGGGAGGTTACACAGCCCTTACTGGTCTGGATTGTACCCCAGTATGTGACAGCTCTGATCATCCTGTATTTTAGTGACAATGGCAGGTCAGTAATTGCATTTTTTAAAAATTATATTAATCAGGGATTACCTTTCCCCCCATCCCACCCCCTTACTGACTCTGTAGTTTGTATTAGCCCAGACCCCCTCAAGGACAGGCTGCTGCACATATAAGAACATAAGAATGGCCATGCTGGGTCAGATCAACAGTTCATCTAGTCCAGCATCCTGACTTCTGACAGTGGCAAATGCCGGGTGCTTCAAAGGGCATGAACAGAGCAGGGAATGATCAAGTGATCCATCCCCACTTGTTCACTCCCAGCTTTGGGCAAATGGAGGCTAGAGACACTCAGAGCATGGGGTTCTCCACTCATGGACCCATCCTCCATGAACTTACCTAGTTCTTTTTGAACCCTGTTATAGTTTTGACCTTCACAATGTCCCCTGGCAATGAGTTCCACAGGTTGACTGTGAGTTGTTTGAAAGAGTACTTCCTTTTGTTTGTTTAAAACCTGCTGCCTATTAATTTCATTGGGTGACCCCTAGTTCTTATGTTATGTGAAGGAGTAAATCACATTTCTTTATTCACTTTCTCCACACCGTTCATGGTTTTATAGATCCGTATCATATCCCCCCCTTAGTCATCACTTTTCCAAGCTGAAAAGTCCCAATCTTTTTAATCTCTCCTCATATGGAACTTGTTCACTACCTCTAATAATTTTTGTTGTCCTTTTCTGTACCTTTTCCATTCCAATATATCTCGTTGAGATGGGACCACCAGATCTGCATGCAGTATTTAAGATGTGCGTGTACCATGGATTTATATGGAGGCAATATGAGATTTTCTGTCTTGTTTTCTATCCCTTTGTTAATGGTCCTTACATTGTATTAGCTTTTTTTACTGCTGCTGCTGCACACTGAGTGGATGTTTTCAGAGAACTATCCACAACGACTCAAATATCTCTTTCTTGAGTGTTAACAGCTAATTTAGACCCCATCATGTTGTACCTATAGTTCGAATTATGTTTTCCATTATCCATTACTTTGCATTTATCAACAGTGAATTTCATTTGCCACTTTGTTGCCCCGTTACCCAGTTTTGTGCGAGCCCTTTGTAACTCTTCCCAGTCTGCTTTGGGCTTAACTCTGCCTCTCTGACCCCGGGGAAAAATCCTTCCTGATCTCAAATACATCTTCTCTCTTCTGTATTGTGTCTTTTGCTTGTTACACAACAGTAACCTGAAGGAATCACAGCTCGGTTCCAAATAACCGTGTTTTCTAAATGTACGCTAGAGAGGCATGCATTTAACAGCTTGTGTAGACTGAGCTCTGGGACTCCTGGTATTCCTCCATCCCACTTCTCCCCCCCATAAGCTTCCTGGATGCCCTCCTCCCATCCTCTTTATTTCAAGGTCTCCCTGCAACCCCAAACCTCCCCAATGCCAGGGGCTCTGTATGCCCCACCATATCCCCCCAATTTCCCTCCACTCACAAGGGGTTATGTGTCCCCCATTCCACATATACTAGGGTGCCCCCGTGAGGGGTTGTGTGCCCTCCATTTCCCCATACCAGGATCCTCTATTCTCCCCACCATGTCAGAGGCTCTGACCCCCTCCTGCCAGGAAAATACATCCTGCTGCTCTGACTGCTTCTGAGACACAGTGAGCTCTCCCATACTGTTTACAGGGATAGGAGCCTGTTCCTGCACACTCCATTGGGCCTGGTCTGATGGACGACTTCCAGGCCAGACCAGGGGCCTTTCTGGAAGAGATGATTTAGGCCTCTCAACCTTTCCAGATGACTGGCCTCCTTTCAGGAGTCTGATTTGCCTTGTGTACCCGCAAGTTACACCTCACTGGAGTGCTTACAAAATCAGACATAAAAATACATAAGCGTTGCAGCCAAGCTATTATTGAACAATCACTGACTTTCTCATTTTTACCATATGGTTATAAAAGAAATCAGTTGGGATATAAATATGGTACTTATATGTCAGTGTATAGTCTACAGAGCAGAATAAACCTGTCATTGCCTGTATGAAATTTCAGTTTGTACTGACTTCGCTAGTAATTTTTTTGTAGCCTGTTGTAAAACTGGGCAAATATCGAGATGCGTTGGTGGACCCCCGCAGAAGACTCGGCACTGCCCGGGTGGAGTGCCATGACTTTAGGCAAACACAAGTGATTGGGCTCAATACAGAGGTAGCTGGGTGAGATTCTCTGGCCCATGCTATGCAGGAGGTCAGAGGAGATCGGGGGGGCCAACCTGAGCCTGAGAAGGAGCCAGAATTTACCAAGGTACATTGCCAAAGAGCCCCAGTAATACGTCAGCAGCCCCTCATCAGCTTCCCCCCAGGCACCCAGAGCCTCCCAGCCATTGGCAGACCTGCCAGTCAGTGCCTCCCCTTCCTTCCCAAACCTCCCGATCAGCTGTTTCGTGGCATGCAGGAGGTGCTGGGGGGAAGGGGAGGAGAGAGGACATGGCAGACTCAGGGAAGGGGCAGAGTGGGGCAGAGCCTGGGGCAGAGCCAGGGGTCGAGCAGTGAATATTAGGTTGACCAGACGTCCCGATTTTACAGGAACAGTCCTGATTTTGGGGGGCTTTGTCTTATATAGGTGCCTATTACCCCCCCCCCCCCACACCCCCTCTGTCCTGATTTCTCATACTTGCTGTCTGGTCACCCTACTGAACACCCCCCGCACACTGGAAAGTTGGCGCCTGTAGCCCCAGCCCCGGGGTTGTTGCCTGTACAAGGAGCCGCATCTTAACTTCTGAAGTGCCCCCGGAGCCCCAGTTTGGCCACCGCTGGAGAAGATGCTCAGATTCCTTCCGCCTCTGTTTTCTACCTTCTCTTTCCTCGTCCTATTCCCCCTCCCCACGCCCTCGCCTGTCCCCGTCGCATCCACACCCGCTCCCGTCTCGCCTCCTCCGCTGGTGATTTGCTCTGGGCCCGCAGCTGGCTCCTCCTTCCCGGGAACGGTGCACCCGGAGGAAGCGGCGGGTGAACAAACCGGATCGCCGGACTCTCCCAGCGTCCCTCCCCCGGCTCCTCCCCGGGCGCCGCGGCCCCCGTCGCTCGCTCTCCCCGCAGCTCCAGGCCGGAGCATGGAGAGGGGCTCGGGGCTGCCGCAGCACATCATGGCCCAGGTGCGCGTCCAAGCCCCGGGGGCGGCGGCCGGCCCGGAGGATCCGCGCCGGGAAGGCCCGCGGAGGCAGCCGGCGGCTGGCGCCGGGGAGAGGCTGGCCGTGGGGCGGCTGCTGGACAGCCGCAGCTTGGATGGGATCAGCCAGGCGTACGGGGCCAGCCGGGCGCAGGAGGGGCGGCGCGCCACCATCTCCAGCGCCCTAGAGCTGGAGGGGACCGTCAGCCACGACGGGGACCTCACCCACTTCGTGGCCAACAACCTGCAGCTGAAAATCAAGCTGAGCTCCCGGGGCAGCCTGGAGGAGCCGGAGCCCCCGGGCCAGCCCTTCCCGGGGCTGGGGCGGAGCAAAGCCGCCGACATCCCCCCCATTGACCCCGCCGTGCTGAGCGAGCTGGAGCGCCTGACCCACGAGGTGGCCCACCGGGTGGACCAGATGATGCGGAGCTTGAACGGCAGCATCCAGAACATGACGGCCCTGAGCGTGGGCTACATCCAGACCTACCGGGACGCCGTGGACAGCCTGGGCGAGGCGGTGGACATGAGCATCAAAGGGATGTACACCCTGATGGCCCGCTGCGAGGAGCTGGACCGCTCCATGCAGCCGGTCCACGCCCTGGCCAAACAGATCCGGGAGATCAAAAGGACCCTGGAGCTATTCGAGTCGCTGTGCAAGTAGCGCCGGGGGAGGACATTTCTCGGCTGCTTTGTTAATAAGGGGGTCGGGGGAGCGCTGTGCTGCTTGCAAACTCCAAAAAGGGAACGTGTCATGCATGTGAGTGTGTGTTTGTTTCATGTCCTGTGTTGCCACAAACCTGTTACACTAAAAGCAGCCGCTGCTTTGCAGGGGATGTGCCTGAAAGGGGGTGATTTCTACTTGAAAATTTCCCACCCTCTCTCTGTTCCTTAGAGGGGATGATGCAGGCTCAGGATTTCAAAGGACCCCAAGGGAACTGTGCTCTCAAACTCAATGGGAACCCAACTTCAGTGGGAGCTGGGCTGCTTTCAAAAGCCCAGCTGTGAAGAATAGTTGGCCGGAGGAAGAAGAGTGAACTGAATTCCCTCGCCTGTGTATTTTACCTGTCCCTGTAAAATAAGAATATTTATACTTAATAAAACCACTCTGCAATTTGCCAACCAACCTAAAATGTGTTCATAGGAAAGAACTTCTGCTATCCAGCCTTCCCGGTTTTATTTTCAAAAAGCTTTCATTGCTCTAGGGTGACTGGACAGCAACCTTGAAAAATCGGGACAGGGTTGGGGGGTGATAGGAGCCTATATAAGAAAGAGACCCCAAAATTGAAACTGTCCCTATAAAATCGGGACATCTGGTCACCCTTCTCTAGCTCTGCTCCCTTTGAAGTCAAGGGGAGGTTTACCTTTGATTTCAATGGGTGAAGAACAGGGCTGGCCCCGAGCGGTTTTGAAATCCCCACACTCTGCAGATTCAGCATCTGAGGAGTTTGCCCTACAAGTGGGTTTGCAGGGTGCGGGCTCGGAGCAGATTCTGAATCCTCTCCCCGAACCTCTGATGACTCTCACATTCGCTTCCACATTTAACAGCCTGACCTGTGACCTATATGAAACGTGGAAGAAATGACAGCTGGGTAAATATCCTCTGCGGTTCTTATACCCTGCGACTGGTTAATGTATTTAATATTTTGCATGTTGAATGGCAGCACTCCTGTCAGTGTATCTGGGGAACAGAAAGAGTTAACTATAGAGCCCCAAGGCTTTCCCCAGTTCCAGAGAGGGCCAGGCTGTGCTGTAAGGTGGGTGGGGGGACCTAATAAATACAGGAACTTCCTGCTCTCAGCTATTTCCTCATCTGGACACCTTAAGTGTCTCCTGCGGGTCTAGTCTCTCAGCCCCTTGGTGCACTAAGGCGTTTCTCTGTAGGAAGACCCTAGCGGAATGGCACACCCCGTCTGTGCGCTGCTAGAGCCCAGGGGAGTCCGGGCTGAAGAAGAGTGGAAGTGTGAGGGGATCAGGAAGGGAACACCCGGTCAAAAAGAGACCCTGTCGGCTCTGGTCAGCACCACTGATCCGGCCATTAAAAGCCTGGTTGGTAGGGCTGCGGGGCTAAGGCAGGCTAGTTCCTACCTGTCCTGGGTTACTGCGCTGCATCTCGGAAGCAGCCAGCAGGTCCAGCTCCTAGGCTGGGAGACCTCTGGGCTCCACATGCTGCCCTCACCCTGAGCATCAGCTCCCGGTTCCCGGCTAATGGGAGCTGGGTGGGGCAATGTCTGCAGACGAGAGCAGCGTGTGCTGTGGGGCCTCCTGCCTCCGCTCCCCCGGGAGACGGAGCTGCTGGCTGCTTCTGGGGCACAGAGTGGTGCCAGGGCAGGCAGGGAGCCTGCCATAGCCCTCCTGCACCGCGGACTGGGAGCTGCCCAAGGTAAGCCTGCTCCCCAGTCCCCTACCCTGAGCCCCCACAAACCTGAGCCCCATCCTGCACCCCAAACCCCTCATCCCCTGGCCCACACCAGAGTCTGCACCCCTTCCTGAACCTGAGCCCTGAGTCCAGAGGTGGATTAATTATTTTGCCACCCATAGGCCCTGAAATAATTGCTGCCCCCGCCCCCTCAGCTCATCTCCACTTCACCTCGTCCCCGAGTGCATTGCTGCCGCTCCACTTCTCCCCTCTCCTTCCCAGGCTTGCCAGAAACAGCTGTTTCCAACAGCAGGCAAGCCTGGGAGGGAGGTGGGAGAAGCGGGGCTGGGGATTTGGAGACAGAGTTGGGCCTGGACCGGCGGGTGGGGGGGCGTGAGCACCCATCGGTACCTATGGCTATTATAAATTTGCCACCCCCTGTAAATTTGTCGGCCTAGGCGATGATACGCCGCTGCCTGAGTTCCCGCAAACCTAGAGCCCTCTTCTGCACCCTGCCCCAGTCCAGAGCCCCCTCCCACACCCTAACCCCTCACCCCCAGCCCCACCCAAGAGCTCTCACCCCCTCCTGTATCCCAAACCTCTCATCCGCAGCTCCACCCCAGAGCCCTCACTCCCTCCCACACCTCAAACCCCTGTCCCAGTCCAGAGCCTCCTCCCACACCCTAACCCCTCATCCCCAGTCCCACCCAAGAGCCCTCACTCCCTCCTGCACCCAAACCCCTCATCCCCAGCCCCACCCAAGAGTTCTCACACCCTCCTGCACCCCAAACCCCTCATCCCCAGCCCCACCCAAGAGTTCTCACACCCTCCTGCACCCCAAACCCCTCATCCCCAGCCCCACCCAAGAGCTCTCACCCCCTCCTGCACCTCAAGCCCCTCATCCCCAGCCCCACCCAAGAGCCCTCACCCCCTCCTGCACCCCAAACCTCTCATCTGCAGCTCCACCCTAGAGCTCTCACCCCCTCCCACACCTCAAACCTCTGCCCCAGCCCAGGAAAGGTGTAGGAGGGTGGGGGACAACAAGCCACCAAGGGAGGGGGAATGTAGTGAGCAGGGGGCGGGGCCTCGGCAAAGAGGGCGTGGTCTATGGGAAGGGGGTGGGGTCTTGGGATTGGGTTTGTGCCCATAGAAAGTTGATAAGACGAGGAAGACTTTGTAGCACCTTAGCGCAGGCCTGCATAACTCAGAAAGCAGCGAGGGCCATATTACCGCAAAAAAAAATAGCTGTGGGCCAAAAAGCCCCGCCCTTGCCACGCCCCCATCTGCTTCCCTCCACCCCACCGCTTGGCTTGCCCCATCCCCTACTCACCCCCTGAGGGCCGCACAGTGAGCCCGTGTGGGCCACATGTGGCCCCCTGGGCCACATGTTGTGCAGGCCTGCCTTAGAGACTAACCAGTTTATTTCAGCATAACCTTTCGTGGGCTATAGCCCACTTCATTGGATGCATAGACTGGAACAGAAGTAAGATGTATTTATATACACAGAAAGCCAATAAAAGGTTGTACATTAGCATACCAGTTCTAAGGCCATGGTTACACTTACAGGATTATAGCGCTATTGGTTATAGCTGTCCTCATATACAGCTATAGGGATAGCGCTATAGCGTGGCCACACTGACACCTGCCAGCGGTATAGCGTGGCCACATTTGCGGCACTTCAGGCGGCATTGGGAGCAGTGCATTAGGGCAGGTATCCCAGCATTCAGCTGGGTGCAACGTGCTTTTCAAACGATGGGGGTGAGGGGGGACGTGTTGTGTGTATGCGGAGGGAGAGAGCAAGTGGTTTTTCTGTCCTGAGAGCCTGTCAGCGTCCGTTCACAGAGAAGATTAGCAGGCTTTGTTTTCACACAGGCTCCCTCCTTAAACATTTGCATTGCTTATCTGCCGAGTTAAGAGAGAAACACTGAAAAGGTACTTCCGCATTCCTCCAGCCGAGCTCAAAAGAAAGGGAAGAGACGTCAATTGCCTTAAATGGCTCCAAGCATCTCAAGAGATCACTTGTAACACAGTGGGTGTCCACATTCGCGCCGTAGCGCTACAGTGGGAGCGCTACAGCCCTTGTTCCCCGGGCAGAGGTGGATTACCAGTAGTGCTATAACTCTGTGGTTATAGCGCTCTATGTGCCTCGCCAGTGTGGACGGGTAGGAGGTTATAGTGCTCCCGGCGGCTTTATAGCGCTATAAAGTGCCAGTGTAACCGGGGCCTAAGTGGTTGTTTAATTTGGATGGGCTGTTATCAGCAGGAGAAAAACATACCCTTTGAAAGGGATCTCTGTGTCTGGCAGAGATAACAACTATTGAAGGTAAATTAACTAGGGAAATGCAATCAATTAGTGTAATGAGAGAACCATCGGCAAGGTCTATTGAGCCCTTCGTTTATTGTGTCCAATTTGAAAATTAATTCCCGTTCCTCGGTTTCTCGCTGGAGTCTGTTCTGGAAGATTTTCTGTTTCACAACTGACACCATCAAGTCTTTAACGGACTGGCCGGGGAGACTGAAGTTTCTCCTGCTGGGTTTTGAGGGCTGTGATTCCTGATGTCAGATTTGTGTGCGTCTGTCGCACTGCACAGAGACTGCCCGGCAGAGGGGCATTGCTGGCACATGTAATAGCAAGTTGGTAACTGTAGGCAAGGCAGTAACTATCCCCCCCTCCCCCATGGCGGCAGAGGGTCTGTCCCTGCGGGCGGGGAGCCCCAGGCAGGGAGAGCAGAGCCGCGGCCCTGCGCGGGCCAGGCAGGAGGGAGGCCACGTTACACCCAGGCCTCTCCCGCGGGGCGTCGGTTACCGGAGCAACCCGCCCACGCGCTTCCGGCCTCCAGGGCCATAGAGCTCAGAGAGGTGGGGCAGAAAGGCACCTTGCCGTTCGTCACCGGAAATGCGTACCCGGGCTCCTTTCAGTTCCCCCAACGCTGGAAGATCCGTTCGTTTCCGGCCCTGGATCTCTCCTCTCATTGGCCGGTTCCGCGGGGCGGGGCTGGGCGCGTTGCCCTGGGTGCCGGGCGGCGAGGCTGTGATTGGCAGGTCAGCGCGCAGGCGCTGTGGCTCCGCTATGGCTGCCGCCGCTGCCGGGAGGAACGTGGTGTTCGTGACCGGCAACGCCAAGAAGCTAGAGGAGGTGCGCGGCAGGGAGCTGCGCGGATTGGACGGAAGGGGCCACCGTACCGGAGTGAAGCACGCTGTCCGCCAACCCGCGCCCCTCAGGGGTGCCACCTCCCGGGGGAGGGGCGGGGCCGCCTCCCGCGTGCGGTGCTTCTCCCCGCCCCCCGCAGCTAGCCCCGCCCCTGCTGTCACTGCACGGCCGTTCCGCGCGCTGCCGTCACTAGGCTTCAGAGTTAACGCCAGGGTGGGCAGGGCTCGGGCTCGGGCTCCGGCAGCTGGCGGGACTGTCGCTGCCCTGGGGTCGCTCCCGACGCTGAGCCTGTCAACGGACGAGACCCATCAGGGGGGTCCCACTTCCCTGAACCGGAGCCTGGGTGTGCGCCTTAGAGCAAGTCCCCCCCGCACCCCACCATCCCTGGTCCTGGCCAAACACTGCTCCCACCTGGTGTTTTCCAGCACCCGCCTTGCTGCTACCTCCCCGCCACAATAGGGCCTGGGTCTGAGGGGGCTGGTGAGAGCCCCGTGGCTGGGGGGTGGAGGGAGGGATGGGACCAAACTGCCCCTCCAGTATCTCACACACTGGGCTTGATGCTGTCCGCCCCCTGGCAGAACTGGCTGACCAGCCACTGTCTTGTTCCCAACAGGTCCTTCAGATCCTCGGGGATGCGTTTCCGTACACACTGGTCGCAAAAAAAATTGATTGTAAGTCCATGACTTTGCTTCTTGCTCGTTAAACGGTAACATTTCAGCAGCCACTGGCCAACCCTCCCCCTGCAATAATCCCTCCGGTTGTTGTTGCAGTGCCAGAATATCAAGGGGAACCAGATGAGATCTCCATTCAGAAATGCCGAGAAGCAGCAAATCAGGTCATTTCCTTTTCCGCTTTCCCCACTTCCACAGGTGTAAGTCAAAAATGAATAGAGATTAACCAAGAGTTTAGGTTAAATAGCCCAGCTGTTACCCACCGCACGACAACCCACCTATTTGGCACAGCGTTGGTGGGGAATTAAATGGCCATGGACTGACTGGTGCCAACAAAAAGGATGTAGAGGATTTGAATATAGCCACAGAGAAAGTCCAGTGGAAGCCCTTATGAGAAATGTTCATAAATGGGGTCATTGATGGCAAAGGCCCTTCCCTGGCTTGATCCCATTGATCTCTAGGACTGCGAGTGAGGTCGGCCCAGGTGCTTTGGCAGAACATTCCTACAGCTGGCTCTGTCCTAGATGATTAGTATTCTTGTCTTCTAATCCGGTAGAGCAGGGACATGGGGAAGTGTAGAGTGGCCCTCCTCAGAGCTCTGGCCTCTCACATCCCTAGAACAGAGGCACCGTCCATTTCCCTTAGGCCCCACACGTGCACTGTCCCTTCACCCCCTGCCCCGCTTCTTCCTCCTGAGGCCCCTCCCTGCCTCTTCCCACTAAGAACCTAGCCCTTCACTGCCTCCTCCCATTAAGAACCTGCCCCCCCACTCACTCCTTTCCACACACCCTACATCCAGTAAAAAGTGGGAGGACGTCACCCTCCCACTTCTAAAAGTGAGGGGGCTATAGCTGCATGGACCCTCTGTTCTTGCGCCCCTGATTGCGGGTATGGGGTCAGCGCCTTTGTTCCCCTCTTATCATTTGGGTGGTAATGAAGTAGTTCACCGGACAGTGACAAGTTGTCATCCAAAGAGCCCAGGGGCAGATTTTTTTTCAGAATGAAGAAGCCAGTTTGGCCTCAGGCTCTAATGAAAGTCAGGACTGTGCAAACACAGCTCCCCACCCACTCCCCGCACATTTTAGGTTCCTCCACCACTTCCCCGCAGTGAGGGCGATACCCATACGAATGCTTTAGATTAGCTCTCCTCAGACTTCCAAAAGAAAGCTCATGATCTCTGCCTTGGTAGAGCCACTTCTAGCTGCAGGTGTGGAGCCCAGGTTTCATGAGTTGTTCTGTTAGCCTTAGATTTAAGGGATGCTCTGTTTTGATGAAGCCTCTAACATCATGTGGAACCATAATGGATTGTAACCAAAAAGGCAGTGTAGGAGAGGGAGCCTTCCCTGAGGTCTAATATTTCTGTTTCTTTCACGTCCCTCTGCAGATTCAGGGACCTGTTATAGTAGAAGACACTTGTTTGTGTTTCAGTGCCTTGGGGGGCCTCCCAGGGCCATATATGTAAGTAGGAGTGAATTTGCCTGTAGTTCTTTCCTGTATTACGGTTTGTCTGCAGCTATCGGTTTTTGAGAATGTGATTCCTGGGGGCTCTCCAAACCCCATGAGCAGAACTCTCTTTTCTATTGTTTGCTGTTCTAGCTCCTGTAGAGGAAATGGGGATGGGATTTGTACTCACCTGGTCCTTGCTTTGCACTTCATGCATAGTGCATGGGATGGATGGGACAGCTCAGTGATTTATTCCCGCCTACTGCTTACTGATCCTGTGTCCCAAGTAGGACCTGGCCCTGCAAAGGAATCCATGGGACTGATCCATGCACCCTTCACTTCAAACTCAGCCCAGGCGTCATTTGCAGGGTCGGTCTCTTAAACTGAAATTGTGGTTTAAAGTGATTGGACCAAAGTCATCAAGGGAGGAATTTTGTCCATTCTCCCACTTCGGGAGAGAAAGATCTAGGGGTTTGTTCATTCCAATCACTGGATTTATTTGATTGTATAATGGAATCCTACAGGCTGCTGTTGTTCAACTGGTAACAAGATTTCTAAATTTAATCACCCGTAACTAAGGCTAAGATTTAGTCCAGGGTATTTTTAGTAAAAGTCATGGATGGGGCACAGGCAATAAACAAAAATTCACGGGCTGTGACCTGCCCATGACTTTAAATACCTCTGACAAAACCTTAGCTGCTCTGGGGGAGCCCCAAAGGGCTGCTGCTCCATGGGAGTCCTGGGGAGAAATGGCTGACCCCTGCTCCAGCAGTGGGGGCTGATTGCTGATCCTACCCTCTGCTCTGAGGCCCTGCAGGACCTCTGCTGCACCAGTGCCTCCCAGGGCCAGCCACATGGACTGCTCTTCCTGCAGCCCCGGGACCAGCTGCTTGGGGCTTGTCAATGTGGCTGCCCTTGGGGGCCACCTGAGCAGCTGGCCGTGGGCCATCCCAGCAGTGGCTGGTGCGACTGGCTTCAGGGCCAGCTGCTGAGGCAGCCTTCGGGTCAGCTGCAGCAACTGGAAGTCCTGGAGTTCCCGGAAAGTTACAGAATCCCTGACCTCCATGACAGACTCGCAGCCTTACTCATAACTCCTCTAGCAAAGTCCTGCCATAGCTCTTGGCACCGCTTTTTAGTGTTGCAGTTTCTCTACAATTTGCTCTGCTTATTCAGGTTACCAAGGCAGAAAACATGGAAGGCGGAATGTGTTTATGTACTTCTGTAACTCGCATTCTTTATTTCTTACCACAAAACTGGGCAAATGATCACTCCCCAGATGTGAGTTAATTGGCTTAGTGATTCTGGAAGGAGGAAAATAATCTTTAAATGAAGCGTTTTTTTAACCATCTCACGGCTCATTTGTGGGAATTACTCTTCCGAACATTTGGCCTCAGGAATACTTAGTGCTTTTATAGTCTAGCGCTATACTATAATAAATATAAAGAGGTGTTCTCTTTATTTAAAGAGCTCCCAAGTATTTTATATACTCACCCGTGCGAGGTCAATATTCTTCCCTTTTTACAGGGAGGGATTGCTACAGCATGGAAAGCTTAAGTGATTTCCCCAAAATTGTACAGCAACTCAAGAAAAGAATCCAGGTTTCTTGCGTCCTTTGCTTTAACCATTAGACTGTGTTTCCTCGCTAAAGTATTGAACATATGTGCTAGGTGGTACTGCACAACAGACTGTCATGTAATTTGAATAGCAAAAGTACCGGTGTTGAATCTTGGGCTAAAAAGCTCCAAAATAGGCCTCAACCCTGCAATGAACTCCATGCAAGTTGATCCCTGGCCCAAGGAGGAAACCCATTGATTTCAGTGTGACCCCCAGGGGTCTGTAGCGTGCTGGTTTGGAGTCTAAATATGCATTTTGTAGTGTGTGTTAATATATAGCCCGGAACAAGGTTTATTAAGCAGCGAAAGTTCATCAGGAATTGATAGTGCTAGGAAACCTGTGCAGAGAGAAATCCGACATAGCATGTTGCACTATTCCCTGCCCCTGACACTTGTGTTCTCTTCTTATGTTTCAGAAAATGGTTCCTGGAGAAGTTAAAACCAGAAGGTATTTCCCTTTGACTTCCTGCTCTGAATGGGGTTTGCTGTTCCGAATCACATGCTCCTGCAGCCCAGCAGCAATGTGAAACGAATCCCTTTCCTCCCTGGGCTTTCATGGCTCTGCACTTGACTGGGTCCTTTGCTGTCTCTGGGACCGCTCCCTTCTCCCCATTCCTCACAGTCTCCATGTGTCCCATCATGTTCTGCCCTTAGCCCCTCCCTTTCCTCTGTCTACACTTTATCAGTGGGTAAGATCATCTGCTCTGATGGCTTCAGCAATCATCTCTGTGTCGATCACTCCCAAGTCTACCTCTCCTGCTCTCTTCAGAGTCATATCTGCCTTGGCACTGACGACCGCTCTTCCGAATTGCCCTGCAGTTATCAGTTCAACATGGCAACACAGGAGTGCAACCTTGGGGTCACCCCTCTTTCCTCCCCTGCCCACCCCGCACATCCAGACTATTATTGAATCCTGTCACTTTTCCAACCTATCCAAAATTCGTCCATCCCCATCCTGATCTCCTGTTTTTTTACTGATCTTCCTGTCACCCACCTTGTGTCCGTCCAGTACCACCAAACTACCCTTCTTTGCCTGCTCTTCTGACTACAGTACCCCTCTTTGTTGGTTTCCCTTTCTGCATTGGCTTTTTCATCCTCACAGCTCTGTCCCCACCTGTATCTCATCACTGGTCACACACAACTCCCCTGTGCCTTCTTTGTTGTCTTCTGCCTTACTCAGTCCTGGAAGATCCTCCCAGATCCTGCTCACCACAAATCTGCCTCTCCAAATCCTGCCACCAAACCTCCCTTTTTTCTACAGTCTCCTTCCTTTTGTACAAGTTTTAAAAAACACACAAAGAACAATGAAAACTAACTTGATGTGTATTGGATCACCCCTCAGCCTTATTATTCTTTGTGTCTCTTCCTCTCCATCCCACCTCCCTCTGTCCTTGGTATCTCCCCTCCAAGATCCCTCCCTCTGGTCTCATGATCAGTTTCAGATGTAAGCTCTTCAGAGCAGGCACCATTATACCTTTATTCCCCTGTGTACAACTTCTGCACAGATGTTAACCAGTAACCCTTGGTCATTGGAGTCCATTCCACCGGGGATCTCACAAAGGCAATTTATGGACATTCCTATTGCAGAAGTGACAAAGAGTCCTGTGGCACCTTAAAGACTAACTAAAGTTTTGTGGGCTAATACCCACTTCGTCGGATGCATGCAGTGGAAGTATCCAGGGGCAGGTATAAATAGGTAGGCAAGAGCCAGGTTAAAGATAACAGGGTGGGTCCAATGAGGCTGAACCAACTGTTATCTCTAATCAGGGAGGGTGAGGTATTCCTCTAGCAGCTGAACTGGAGGTGTGAACAGCGAGAGAAGAGAAACTGCTCTTGTAGTTAGCTAGCCATTCAATATCTTTGTTCAGTCCCAAATTGTTTGTGTCAGATTTGCAAATGAATTGCAACTCTGCAGTTTCTCTTTGCAGTCTGGTCTTAAAGTTTTTTTGCTACAAAATGCTGACCTTTAAGTCTTTCATGGTGTGTGCAGGGAGATTGAAGTGTTCTCCTGCAGGTTTTTGTATATTGCCATTCCTGATATCTGAGATATCTAATGATATCTGCCATTCCTGTTGCAGGTGGTTTGGGAGACAGCCAAGAGAGTGGGAGGGCAGTTGGGTGGGAACAGCAAAGCTAAGAGCTTGCTTTAAAGGTGGCCTTAGACTGAATGTTCCCAGGCAGGCAGCAGGATTTGTACATACTGCGTCTCTTTCACTGAGGTGATCTCTTCACCCTCAGGAGCTAGGGGGGCAGCTTTTGGCTGTCAGCGTCCGTGTGAGCTCCAGAGTGTGATGAGCTGCTCTTACTCCCATTGTCCAGGGAACTCACTTAGAGAAAGAGGGAGAATGCAAGTGAATTACTAACTGTACAAAATGTGTGTGGAACCCACTGGGTGGGGCTCAGACTGTCTAGTGGCTGGACCAGGCATGAGTCTACTACTGCCTCCAAGCTGATGGACCTGGTTCCTTTGTTGAAGCTTCTCCTACTTTTGTGGCTTAGGTCTGTACAAGCTGTTAGCGGGGTTTGAAGACAAGTCTGCTTATGCTCTGTGCACCTTTGCATTCTGCACTGGAAACCCGCAGGAGCCGGTGAAGCTGTTCAAAGGCCAAACCTGGGTAGGTATTCAGATCGCTGTGCAAAAGACGCCTCTGCAGATGGGCGTGAGGGGGCTTGTAACGGGGCTCCATTAACTGCACTTATTTGCAAGGGGTTCATCTTGGCCACCTACATCCATATTTAGTCACCTGTGTAAATGGCCTGATTTGCCAGGGTTGAGAGCAGCTGCAACTCCCGTAGACTTCAGTGAGAGATGTGGATCCTCTGGCTACTCGTCGTGGTGCCCAGAGGCACCTGAGTTTGAAAGCGTTGGTGGAAGGTTCTGAATGATCTTCCCGAGTTCTCTTGTCTCCACTCCTGAGCCTGGAGGCTGTTCAGCCCCCCAAGCCCTTTGGTGCTAGAAGCAGAAAGTGCGGCTGCACCATTTCAGTGAGCTGGGAGCGGTGCTCCAAGCCCCATCGCCCAGCTGCACGTAGTTAACCCTTTCCTCAGGTGTCCGTCTTTCCAGACCCGATCGTTTTCGTTGGGATTTGTGGTTGCTCTTCTCTGAACTCCCTCAGGACTTGATGGTTCTGAGAAGCACAGAAGGGACCGGTCTTCTCCCACCATCCATGCCCCTTGTTTTCTCCAGCCAGCCTCAAACCTTGTTGCAGCTTCTCTCTCCTATGTCTGTTTGTTGGTTTATCCTTCAGACAGTCAGGAATTCATATTGGGGGCTGAGTCCTGAAGCCTCAGTGCCCTGGGATGTATGGTTGAGCAGGCCCGCCGGGGAAGGTGGAGAGCAGTGCAGGAGGTCTGTGTGCTTACAGCATGGACGTAAGAATTTGGAGCACTAAACCAAGAAGTCCTAGTTGTTTACCTTGCCCTTGTTTTGGGGGACTGCTACACAATCTTGTAACTTTTGGTGGTTTCCTAAAGCAGAGCTCGGTCTAAAATGTAACAGGTTCATTTTTCAGCGTGTAATGATCTGGAATGTCTGTGTGTCAGAGCAATGCTGAAAAAGAAATCTCTTCTTTCTTCTTCCTTCTCGAATGGGCAGGGTCGCATTGTTGAACCCAGAGGCCCCAGGGACTTTGGCTGGGATCCTTGCTTCCAGCCTGACGGTTACGACCAGACGTAAGTGACTCTTTGCCTTTAATTCTTTACTTAAGAAAACCAAGAAACCAAAGGTTATGTTAATGCGTGGAACTTGCTTACAAAGTGGAACTCACTTACAGTGAACTCTGCCAGAGAGAAGTTGAGATGGGCTTGAAGAAAAATCCTAGAGGCTTGAAGAAAAATCCTAGATCCTAGCTTTGACCATGGGGGACGTAGGTCGGAACCTCACAGCTCCGACTGTCTCAAGCTGTAGGACAGAAGACCCGAGTGAGCAGAGTGTTTCTAATGAACAATTTCCCATCCTAGGACTCCTCACAGACTTCGCAGAGATGCAGGGACGGCTCTGTTGTTTGTAATATCTACTGCTAGTCGGTGAAATATTGTAGGAGTCAGATACAGTTTTTATTGACTCTTACTTTAAGTGAGCTGCATCAGCCTGCCTAGAGTAGTGTTGTTAACTAAACGGACAGAGAGTTGCACTGTGACTAAAGCAAATGTCTGCACAAGTCCGGGACGATGGAGGCCCAGGCCCAGGCCCAGGGTCTGACTCTCCTCAGGGAACCGAGCTGCACTCAGTTCCTTGCCCTCTGAATAAGACGACAAAGGGCCCAGTGAGTTGAGCCTGCTTGAGTCACAAGTAGAAATTACATTACAAAAGGTTGGTGCTGAAGTAAAGGCCAGAGTCTACAGAGGGCACCCCAGTCTGCACGCACAAAGCAGGCCAAGGGATCTGCGTCTGCAAATGACTGTACATATCTGGTCTGTCAGCAGAGGCATCATCTCTAAGGCCTGGCATTACAATAAACAGTGAAAGGATCAGACTTATCTTCTCTCCAGGCCCTAGGAACTCAGGTGCACACAGAGACCAAGCAAACCAGGGTGTAGACTCTTGGTTGGGATTGTGGCTATTCCTGTTTTCTCCTCCTCCTCCCCAGGTACGCCGAGCTGCCCAAGGCAGTGAAGAACTCCATCTCTCATCGCTACAGAGCACTCAGAGAGCTCTCTGGCTACTTCAGTCAGCAGAACAGCCCGGCAAAAGCCACCTCCACTCCCAGTTAGGCTACCGGTGTCTTGGGGGACGTTCACCCTGTGATTAATACCCCACGGCACCGAGCCTCGCAGCCCAGCTCGATTGACTCAGGCTTGCAGGGCTGAAACTTGCAGAGTAGATGTCTGGGGTCAGCCTGGAGCCTGGCTCCAAGACCTTCCCCCCTCGCCCGTTTTCAGAGCCTGCCCAAACGTTTCCAGTGCCGTTTTTAGCCCTGAACCCCGTGACCCCAAGTCAGCTGACCCAGGCCAGCCGCAAGTCTTTGATTGCAATGAAGACGTACCCTTTGGGACACCAGACTTTTACAGAGAGTTCTACGTGAAATATGGGGTCCACTTATGGTTGTCTGTACAGTCTGTGTAGAATAAAGCTGCCCATTTTCAAACGGGTATGGTTTTCTGTTTCCTTTGGTTGCTTCTGAGGGGTCTGGAAAAGCCAGTGAGTCTACACTGATTTTTAGGGGCTGAAGTGCCTTGGATACAGAGTTTCATGTTAGTGTTATCGCACGGCTTGTCCCAGGACGATGGCGTTTGTGCAGCTCACCCTACCTCTCCTGTTCTCCCCTGTGCTGTTGCCCTAGCAACAGGATTTTTTCGGTGGGTGATGGGAAGATCAGTCAGTTGGTCATTGCACAAGATCAGTGGGGAAAAAAGACCATCGTTTTCCCTTTGTGTGTTGGAATCCTGATGTTTAAAATGCCTATGTAAAGTATCTGACAGCTTGTCTAACTACATGAAAATGTGATGCAAAGATCACCGCCATATCCAGATTAAATTCACAGCACTTGTTTGCTGTGTACTGTTGGAAGGAACGAGACAGATACAATTCAAGTAATCTATCTGTACTTCCTGCTTTAATACGTGGATGGTTTGTAGCTGCTACATTGTTACTGTAGATGTACGCCGGTGCCCCTGTGATTTCCTGCTGGAGTTTTTGGGACTATTTCCCTCTTACAGAAGTGTTGAAAGAATACAGTTTTCTCTCTGAGCTTTTTATAGTTTTTCCAGGTGCAGGAATTCTCTTTGTCCTTTGCTGTTGAAACTTACAGCAAAATGGAGTTTGGAGTCACATGGGTAATCCCTGCCCCCTTGCTAAGACACAGGATGTGTCGGCCTTCCCTTAATGGGTCCATTGAGTAGCTGAT
This sequence comes from Dermatemys mawii, assembly GCA_007922305.1. Classification (NCBI taxonomy): domain Eukaryota; kingdom Metazoa; phylum Chordata; order Testudines; family Dermatemydidae; genus Dermatemys; species Dermatemys mawii. Next base: position 118,273 of record ML677478.1, on the reverse strand, counting down.
GGTTCTTAATGGGCCATCGAGCAGGCCAGGCAGAGCTAACAACAACTTGTCTGGGAGGTCACCCAGAAGCAAAGCACAAATTTGAGATACAGACATTATATAGCCAAGATTCATAACTTTAACTACAAAAACGATACACACATACCGATAGCATAATCATAATCAGCAAACCATAACCTGGTCGTAGACACCTTATATGACCCCCTTTACATAAGATTTGGTGCCACTCCAGGACCTTGGTTGCACCAATGATCTATATGATCCCAGATAATTTCAGTAACATGACAGAGGGGAACGGTGGAAGTGGGCGCAGTGATCATTACGGGGGGAGCGGACGCTGTGACCGTTACAGGGGGTGCCGCGGCTCTGAGGGGAACAGGGAAGCACGTGCCTGGTTGCTTCCTGCTCCCCTCAGCAACCGGTTTAATGTCACGCGCTGCGGCCAGACTCCCCTGCGGCCAGGAGGGGGGCAGCTGGAGGCAGGGGAAGAGGAGAGGCTGAGGGAGGAGGAGCCGGGGCACCCTCTGCCAGGAGCCAAAGGGAGCCCCGGGCTAAAGCGGCGCGGAGTGAATAGCAGGTACCCAGGCAGGAGGGCCCATCTGCCCTGGCTGCAGTCATGAGGTGTGGGGGGCAGAGGGGCTTTCCCCCCACTTTTGTGGGAGGGGATTGCAGCTCAGCACCTGCTTCCCAAGAAGCGCCTCTGGATGCCCTTGTGCTATTTATATTTTAATAGCAAATAATCATTGAAAATATTACTAGTTGCTAGTACAGTAGCTTCAGCAGTCACATCTCAGGCTGTTCCTAGGATCGCGCTCCCTGTTTTCATTGCTAGATTAGATTCTCATTTGACTTTTTTGTTTTTACTCTTTTTATTTATATACAGATTTATTCTTTGGGAACATTTGGCTTCAAGGGGGCCTGATTTTCTGGGTGGGCGTCCAAACTTCTTCACTGTCCTTTGATCTGCCAATGGGGATTGCCTTTGTCAACTGCTACTTTGTCTCTTTACACAGAATCCTAATTCTATTTCACATGTCACCACTGGAGTGTGCAATTTGGTGCCCAAAGATTCATTAAAGACCAGTTTTTTAAAGGTTGAAAACTCCTAGATGGTTTTGAAGATCCCACTAGTAGTCTAAATACCTGGCCCTATATATCTAAAAGTATGGCCCGAAGGGCACTGTCACGTTACTGAAATAATCTGGGATCATGCAGATCATTGGTGCAACCAAGGTCCTGTAGTGGCACCAAATCTTATGTAAAGGGGGTCATATAAGATGTCTACGAACAGGTTATGGTTTGCTGATTATGATTATGTTATCAGGATGTGTGTATCACTTTTGTATGTGAAGTTATGAATTTTGGTTCTATTGTCTGTATCGCAAACTTATCTTATGCTGCTGGGTAACGTTCCAGACAACTTGGTTTTAGCTCTTGGTAGCCTGTTTGATGGCCCATTAAGAACCATCGGCTACACAATGGACCCATTAAGGGAAGGCAGACACATCCCGTGTCTGAGCAAGGGGGCAGGGATTCGCCCATGTGACTCCAAACTCCATTTTGCTGTAAGTTTCCATAGCATAGGACAAAGAGAATTCCTGCACCTGGGAAAGACTGGAAAAAGCTGCTGCAGCTCCTCCATCTGGTCTTCAGTCATCTTCAATCATCCTGTCTTCAGTCATCATTCTTACTCTGGAGGAACTTTTGCTACACATACAAGCTTTCAACAAAGGACTGTTGACCCATCCCTGCTGTGGATGTTTATACTCCAGAGACTTGATTTGAACCTGCAGTTTATTCTACCATTGATGCAAGTCTGAACCAAGAACTTTGCCATTACTGCATGTAATTGATTTCTTTTAACCATTTCTAACCCTCACCTATTTCTTTTTCCTTTTATAATAAACCTTTAGATTTTAGATTCTAAAGGACTGGCAACAGCGTGATTTGCGGGTAAGATCTGATTTGTATATTGACCTGGGACTGGGTTCCAATCCTTTGGGGTATGGGAGAACCTTTTCTTTTGTTGGGATATTGGTTTTCATAACCATTTGTCCACAGAATGAGTGGCTGTTGGTGGTGACACTAGGAACTGAAGTGTCCAAGGGAATTGCTTGTGTGACCTGTGGCTAGCCACTGGAGCAAAACCAAACTGTTAGTCTCTAAGGTGTCTCAAATACGCCTCATTCTTTTTAGCGAACTGTTTATTCTTCTAATTACATATTTTAATTTCATTGTTTTTTATGTATGTTTTGTTATGGCACATTTCAGTGATGTTCTTCATTCTGCCAAGTTTATTCTTTATTGCGAAAGTCAAGAATTTTTAAACAATGAATGTACTGTTACTTCTTTCCATTGGTTGGGTGGGAACATGGGGGTGATGTCATCTATCTTGTCTTTTGGTGAAACTAAAAGTGCTTTGGGCCCACTGTATTTTTACAGTGGGATAGATAATGCATGTTTGTTACCCTGTGATTAAAAACACCCCTTTTCTTAGCACTGAGGACACAGATGTTAAATGAACCATTATCACTCAGAACTTGACAACCCTGATACAGTAACTCCTCTCTTAAAGTCGTCCCGATTAACATTGTTTCATTATTATCTTGCTGACCTATTAGAGAACATACTCGTTTAAAGTCGCGCAATGTTCCATTATAAGGTGGTTTGGCTCACCCCATTCCGCCCGCCTGGTGCTCCTGCCATGGAGTGGGGTCTGGGATTTATCCGCTTCCTGGCTGGAGTGCCAGGTGGGTGGAGCGGGGCAAGTCCCCACGCCCTGACCCTGCTACACCCCTGCCTCAACCAAGTTTCACAATCATCAGTGGTGAGTATAGTATTAAATTGTTTAAAATTATTTAAAAAACATTCTATATATGTAAATAAACAATGTCTTTTGTCTGGAGAAAAGAATTTCCCTGGAACCTAACCCCCACTATTTACACTAATTCTTATGGGGAAACTGGATTCACTTAACATCATTTCACTTAAAGTAGCATTTTTCATTAATGTAACTATAACGTTAAGCAAGGAGTTACTGTACTAATTATTTGGCTAACACTGCTCCTTCTCCATCAGAGGTATTTGCATCTGAATGCCGGCAGCATTGGTATGTGGGTATCAGGAAAAACAGTTAAAACATTTTAAACTAAAGCATTAATAGAAACTTCCTCCCTTAATTTCACTTATTTCCTTCCCTTTAGTTATTAAAGGCTAGTCTACATGGTGTGACACTAAAGGTGTGACATTAATGCACAGAAGTTACAATGCCTTAAACTCTGTGTCAGTGCTCTCTTTTAGAAGTGACCTTAGTTTTGCACTGACAGTCAAGGCCACCATAGAAGACTGTAGGAATGTTTCCCCTAAAAACTGTTAATCATCAGGCCTTTTACTTGTTTTCAACATTTTTAAAGTTTTGTATAGTCCAGCTGTCATCCACATTTGATTTTTTTTAAGCCCAAAGAGAAGGGGAGAAGCAGTGGAACACTCATCTTAACTTTCCTGATTGCTGTCCTGTGTAGACAAGCATTGGCAATATTTCACAGGTATCAGTTTTGACCCCAAAAACATTCAATGTTTTGAAATGTAAGGTTAAAGGTTAACTTTGGAGGCGATCTCTTTCCTTCTCTCTGCCCTGCGCTGATCAGGATATCTCTCATGAGCAGGAGAATGGAGGCCTCATCATATTACGTGTAATGGGGCTGTTGGCATCTTACTGAAAATTAGTGGGTTTTTTTGGTTGGCCCTCTCCCAATATTTAAAAAAAAGGAGTGGGGGGCTGAAGCGAACTTGGGATCCTGAGCTTGACAGTCCCCGGGGCCAATGGGGAGAGGGCAGTGCTCCAGGTCAGTCTGATTGACAGGGTGAGCAAGTCAGTGTCAGGAACTTGGGGCCTGTCCTCTGTGTGAACTGGAGCTGAGCCAGATCAGGACAGAGCTAAGGAGAGAGCAGCAGCCTGAGCTAGGCTGGAGGCAGAGCAGTCGCACTAAGCCAGAGGAGCCAGGTTGAACTGGAGGCAGAAGAGCCAGAGCTAGGGTGTTACCTAGGGTTATCATATTTCAGCAGTCAAAAAAGAGGACATGGGGGGGTCCCTAGCCCCGCCCCATCCACTCCCACTTCCCACCTCCCTCACAACTCGCAACTCCCTCTTGCCCCCCTGACTGCCCCCTCCTGGGACCCCTGCCCCTAACTGCCCCCCAGGAGCCACCCCCTATCTAAGCCTCCCTGCTCCTTTTCCCTTGACTGCCCCCTCCTGGGACCCCTGCCCCTAACTGCCCCCCAGGAGCCCACCCCCATCTAAGCCTCCCTGCTCCTTTCCCCCTGACTGCCCCTTCCTGAGGCCCCCCCAACTCTAACTGCCCCCCTAGGAACCTACCCCCAACAGTCCTCTGACTGCCCCATCCTTATCCCCCCACCCCTGACAGAACCACCGATCCATCCAACCCACCCCACTCCCTGTCCCTTGACTGCCCCTCCGGAAACCCCTTCAACCCTTTCTGCCTCTTCAACCCCTCCCCCTCCTTACCGTGACGCTCAAAACAGCGTGTCGGGCTTCACGTGGAGCCCAACATGCTGCCGCGCTCTCCCCGCACAGCCGGTCCCCGCCCCCCCCACTGGGCACCAGGGGAGAAGGATCTCTAGAGCTGCTGCAGGCCCCGATGCTAGGGGGCAATCCGAGAATGCAGCAGCGGGGGGGAGTCGGGTCGGGAGGGGAGGTGCTCTGTGAACGGCCCGGGCAGCCAGCGATCCGAGAATGGGGGTGGGAGAGAAGGGGAGGGGAGGAGCTGGCCAGTGATCGGGAGCTGCAGGGGAGGGGTGGGCTGGGGCTGCAGAGCGCCATGCAAGTGGCTGAATCCAGCCAGCAGCCCTGTCAGCTGCCGCGATCTGCGTGGGGGAAATTTGTAGATATTTATAAATTCCCCCCGGACGCTATTTTTAACCAAAAAAGCCGGACGTGTCTGGGGGAATCCGGACGAATCTAGGAAAATCTACCACCAGCATGCTCATCTTCGAAGGCATCAGAAAAACCATACAGGAGAGAGACCCTATGTATGTGCTGACTGTGGAAAGAGCTTTGTATACAGGTCAATACTCATCAGACGTGAAAGGACCCACAAAGAGGAGAAAAATTACAGCTGCGCTGACTGTGGGAAAACTTCAGTGAGTACTCGTACCTTACCATGCATCAGAGAATCCACAGGGAAGAGAGACCCTATCAGTGTCCCGACTGCGACAGAAGCTTCAGGCTGCGAGGACACTTTACCAGTCACTGTAGAACCCACACAGGGACTAAACCTTATAAATGCACCGAATGCGGACAAGGCTTTGGGCAGAAATCAACCCTGATTAAACACACGAGGACCCACACCAGGGAGAGGCCCTATAAATGCCCGCAGTGTGGTAAAAGCTTTCGTCAGAAGTTCACCCTTTCCCAGCATCAGTTAAGACAGCAGGGAGAGAGGCCTCACAAATGTACTGAATGTGGGGAAATGTTTTTTCAGAAGTCCCAACTTACCACACATCTGTCTGTGCATCGGGGGGAGAGAGCTCACAAATGTACTGAATGTGGGAAAAGCTTCAACGACCGATCAAATCTTGTTAAACACTTGGCAAACCTCCACTTGAAAAAGAAACTCCATACAGCAAATGTAGTTTCAGAGTAAATAGATCTACAACTGTAATGATAGAAAATAATGGAGTGATACTTTTTTGATTCTGGTGAGACACTCTGATACCAGCCAGCTCTGTGTTCTTGGGGAACCAGGGCACAGTATATAGCCTGTCTGACTCATGAAAAACAACACCCCAGTCCAGTCTCTGTTTGAACCAAAACTGACCAGAGAAAAGGCTTGCACAGAACAGTGAAGGATGTTGGGGGAGACACCTTAACCCCTCCTGCCAAGGGTGACAAGATTAAGACAACTCTATTAGCATACAGAATGAAGAACAAAGACAACTCCCCTAGCCTCATCTTCATGAAAGATGGGACAGGGATTAGTATAAAGAATGAGGAACAGAGAATTGCACTAAACTCTGGGACCAGAAAAGCAGTGGCACACTGCATCATGGGAATCCCTGCTCCACATGCTAATGAACCTACATCTGCAGACGCCCAGCTCAGCAATTATCAGACCAATTCTAGTAATAGATCTTTGATTGATATCCCAAATACTGAAGCAGCCTGGTTGGATTGTGAGCTCCCTGAAGAAAACACCTCCCATAGCCAAGAGTGATCAGCTCCCATTGTCTAGCTAGCTTAAAAAACCTCTGAGTCTTCAGTTTACCCATAAACAAATCTAATGTTCTCCCCTGAACTATTGTATTTTCTCTACAAACCCCCCCTGCCTGTGCCCAAGTCAGTGTTCTGATGTATAGACCCAAACTCTGCATCAGTTCCACTGGGACACCATCTCCTGACTGATCGAGCTGGGGGCTCTGCCTGTCTCCAGCACTCAGGACCCTGAAGTACCACCATCACCAGGGAACCCCGACCAGTTCAAGACTCATGGGTGAGATCCCCGCTCTCTCTCTCTCTCTCTCTGTTTTCTTTTCTACCTCAGGTATTAACCTTTAAAATGTAACTGTTCTGTTTGTTTAGCCCTCCGTGTGTAGTTATCACTATTATTCAATAAATAACTTTTATGGTTCAGCTGGTTGCTTATCTCTCTCTCTCTCTCTCAGTTTTACTCTTTTGTGTTTTCAGCTTCCCCCATTTACTCTTCAGCAACGCTTCTTTTACCTAAGCTAAAGATCCCTGTAGCGCCCAAAAATACTGTGGGGCGTGCTCTTAAAGTGGGTTACTATCAGTACAGTTGTAACGTGAAAGTGGGATAAGGGATGTGTTAAACTTGGGGCAGTTGAGAGTGCTGCTCAACTCAGCCTATTGAGACCAGGAGCACATAAGGGTACCAGCTTCAAAGTGCTGTTTAATCCAGCCCATTGAGTACAGGGACACATGAGGGGATCAGCTGGAGGGTGCTGATTGGCCCGGTCTGCTCAGACTAGCTCTGTTAGAGTGAGAGAGTGTGTGTATCTAATTCTAGGGTTGGAGGAACCCTGTCCTGGGGAACCTAGGTCCTGCAGGATAGCTCCATTGGGAAGGGGACTTGCAGAAGGGAAAAGCAGAGCTCCATATGAACACACAAGTGACATAAGCAGCACATTAATGGAATTGCAGAAAACCCCTCCCCCAGAAGAGTGACCCTAATAAATGAGCATACCCCGAAGTAACGGGCACATCTGGTAACAAACTTATTCTGAAATACAAAGTTTAAGGAGGATGGGTTGGTAGTTTTGCCTTATTTATGATGATGGGAGTGAGATGTGGGAGGGGGGCAAAGCTGATGAAGAGAGGAACTGATCTTTCTATGGGTTCTGAGGATGGTTAGTGGGAATTTCAAGGCAGTGGAGCTGAATTTTTCAAGTTGAGCAGTGGCATACCATCTCTGGATGCAACGCGTGGATTGTATTCCCATGTGAGCCCTCAATATGACTTCCTGACTGGCTGTGCCAGTGGGACGGTTCCATTCAGCCTCTGAACACACTACAGAACAAAACGGCGTCCTCCGATCATTGTGAAGACACGGGTATTTTAACATGGCACTCTATACATGGATTAAAAACTGGCAAACAGAGATGTCTCAAAATGTATTTGTAAACAGAGAATCCTCATTGAGCAGGTGTGTTTCTAGTGAGGTCCTGCAGAGATCAGTTCTTGATCCTCTGCTTTGTAACATGTTTATCAATGACCTGGAAAAAACATAAAATGATCACTGATAATGTTTGCAGATGACACACAAATTGGGGGAGTGGTAAATAATGAAGAGGACAGGTTGCTGATTCACAGTGAACTGGATCACTTTGCAAACTGAGCAAAACTATGTGCATTTTAATGCGGCTAAATGTAAGTGTATACATATATGAATGAAGAATGTATGCCATACTTAAAGGATGGGAGATTCTATCCTGGGAATGTGGGACTCTGAAAAAAATTTGGGGTGTAGTGGATAATCAGCTGAATATGAACTCCCAGTGCAATGCTGTCTCCAGAAGAGCTCATGCAGTCCTGAGATGCATAAACAGGGGAATCTCGAGTAGGAGAAGAGAAGTTATTTTACCTCTGTGGGCTGGTCTTCACTGTGGGGGGGATCGACTGCAGATATGCAACTTCAGCTACATGAATCATGTAGCTGAAGTCGACGTATCTGCAGCCAATTTACCTGCCGTCCTCATGGCGGCGGCAGTCGGTGGCGTGCTCCCCCGTCGACTCTAACTTACGCCTCAGGTCAAGCTGGAGTTCCCGAGTCGACGGGGGCAGCGCTGGCGATCGATTTCTCGCGTCTTCATTAAAAGATTGACAGATACCCGCGGTAGTGAGGACGTGCCCTGTATTTGGTACTGAGGCAACTGTATTTTTTAAACATGTCCCAGGGTTTATCTACTCTGGAAATTTTACTGGTATAATTTTGCAAGTATGGTTATAATGCCATAACTTCCTGTGAATAAGTGTGTCAACATCGGGAGTTACAGAGGTATAATTATGCTGGTATATTTTATGCCAATTAAATTCCACGTGTAGACAAGCGAGAGCAGTTTTCAAGGTAACAGGTGAACAGGAGTTTGTCAGCCTTGTCCCACTCGCACAGCGGCTTTCTACCGTGCACTAACTGGCTATAACACTATTGGCTAAAGATACAACTCACTTCCAAAGGCATAGGGTTAATAATGGAATGCCGACAAGTGCATCTTCACCCGGATCTTCCATTCCCGGCAGTTCGGTCTATTCCAAGTGGTTAGGTTCACAGTGATTTTTCTCCTGTAAGGCAAATACTGAAACTGGGCCAGTGTAACTGGTAATACAAGTGCTACTTCCTCCCTGAGCTGGGCATCCCATAGTCCATTGAAGATGTTTGGAAAAAGTACTCATAATCCTTGGTGCTGGGACCTGCTACTTATCCTTTATTATGGAATAACTGCCCAAAAGGTTTCACAATTTACTCCTCAAAAACACAGTTGGACAGAGGGCTGACTATGAACTGGAAAACAGAAAATGCCCTATCTAACTTACAGCCGGTTAAACCTGAGTGTGATTTGTCAGCTTATGAGCCAAAGTCCCCTAAGGCTTTGCAGCTATGCAAAATGTATACAGGATATGTTTGACAGATTGCTATGCTTGCTGGTGAAATAAGGAATGGAGAGGGATGGAGACTGAGCTGTTTGCAGATGATTTAACCATTAACTGCAAGTCCTAAATGTTTTGCTGTGTAACTAGGTTATAAACAACTGGGTATATGTGATAGTGTGTAAACAAATTGGAACAGCCACAGGTGTTGACACTTAAAGATAGGTCAGAAAAGATTTTACGGTTTGCCTGGGGACAAGATTCCCATGATGCTTTGCAGTTAACATAAAGCTGTCTAGCAAGGAATGGAATTTTACAAAGCAGTAACTGAGGGCATATTTTATATAAGATATATTTTTGCAATGTACTAACCGCAACATAGTTGCAAGATATGTAACGAATAAAAATGTCCAAAAAAGGCCATAAACAATGAATAACTACTTGCCTCTCTGTATGTGCTGTCTTGACTGTTCAATAAATTAATTCAAAGCTGACTTGTTAACCAAACCTAAATGTAAGAGAAGGCTATTCATTAAACATATAATCACAATTAAAATTCCTATCCATTATTAACAATTCATTTATTAATTATTGACAAATTATTGGTTGATTATCAACACAAGAAATATGTAAATTACAGTCACTGGAACTGTTCTCTATACTGGTAGTGTCTGACCTTTCTGTATTATACTGTTTAATTGCTAATCAATAAATTGATTGAGCCGAGTTATCCGAGGTCTCATTAACTGAACACAAACTTAACCAGCAACCGCCTCAAACCACTTGCAAGATCCCATTTCTAGCTGTAATGGGACTGGGGCCTCACAGTGACTGGGTTTCATAAGGATGGAGGACAGTGTTCCAGAAGCGTGAGGAATTAAGGGGAAGGGATTACAGATCAATGAAGAGATGCCTTTCTTTTCATTTCTCAATAGGCTGATTTAACAAAAGTAGCACTACTTTCCACTGTTAACTCTATGTGCTATTAATTAAACATGACTGCAACAGTGAAGGTGGGTGTGCCTATTCTGAAACAGTGAGTTTGTGTATTTCTTTGATTGTGCTGGGAACTGTTGTGACACTGTAACTCACAACAAAAACACCCCTAGGGCTCCTTACTAGGGAACACGTTGCTTCTCTCTGGAAAGTTGTGGGGGGTAAATCCCTTGGTCCTGAAGAATTTTTAAGGGGATCCGTTTTTACTCAACTGCCTGCTCACTCCCTCTCACTGGGAAGAGTCTGGGATCTGAGCCTCTCTTCTTTTACCTGTCCGCAAAATCAACTTTCTTCTTTCATCAACTGCTGTGACGTTGTTCAGTCCCAATAGCCACACCCGAGCAGACCAGTCGTTCAGCTAGTCCTGGGTTTGACAGTGGCCAGCACTACATGCTTGGTTGGAACATGCAGGAAACCCCGTAGTGGACATGGCAAAAATCTGTCCCTAACAAAAGTTTCTGCCTAATCCTGGCAACCAGCTGTTTGGTTTGTGTCCTGAACCAGATTTCTCATCTATACATTGTATATTTGTTCAGCTAGTGTAACTCTGGAGGTTCTTGTTATCTATGTTTCTATCTGATCCTTTTTCAAAATTCCCTGAGGTCCAAGTCTCAATGCTATCGCGTGGAAATCAGCTCCATAGGTTTATATATCTAGATATGAGATAATCTAATCTGATCTCCTGGATATCACAGGCTATTACATTTCACCCAGCTACCCCTGCAGACGGGAGAAGTAGAGCTCTGTATGAGAACACAAGCAGTACATCGATAGAATTACAGAATCCACTCCCCCAGAAGAGTAACCCTAATGAATGAGTGTACCCCAATGTAACAGGCAAATCTGGTGATGTTGTTCTTTGAGGTGCATTGCATGTGTCTATTCCACGATCCACCGTCCTGCCCTCCATATCATAGTTTTCTGGAAAGAAGGAACAGAGGGGGCGAGGGGATGGCTGGATGCCTTAGCGATAGGTACCGCCGAGGGGAGAATTTCCAGCAACTGTGCTTGGGGTGTACACACACCTAGAAGGAATGGACTTGCGCAACACATCTCAAAGAACAACCTTTACAGAAGGTTAGTAAACCCTTTATTTAAAAATTAAAGCAGAGATTCTCACGTGATCACCTGGCTCCATGAGCAAGGCTTTAACAAAAGCACCAAATATTGCAAGACGGGATAAAATGGCTAGATATGGAAACAATGCACTTGCCTCCAGACACAGCAACTTCCTCAGGGTTACTAGCTTCCTACACATGGTATCTTCCAGCTCTGCACTGCAAAGTGCTAACTAAAATCAATATTTAGACTGTAAACTCTTTGGGGGCAAGGACTTTGTCTCCTTATTTGAGGAGTGTCCTACAGAGACTGTCTGGATATGTGGACACTGTACTCAGACCCTACGCCACCAGCACTCTCAGCTATCTCCGTGACACCACCGACTTCCTGAGAAAACTACAATGCATTGGTGACCTTCCAGAAAACACCATCCTAGCCACCATGGATGTAGAGGCTCTCTACACAAACATCCCACACAAAGATGGAATGCATGCTGTCAAGAATAGTATCCCTGATGATGCCACAGCACAAGTGGTTGCTGAGCTCTGTGACTTTATCCTCACACACAATTATTTCAAATTTGGTGACAATATATACCTCCAGACCAATGGCACCGCTATGGGCACCCGCATGGCCCCACAGTATGCCAACATCTTTATGGCTGACCTGGAACAACGCTTCCTCAAATCTCGTTCACTCACACCCCTCCTCTATCTATGCTACATTGATGACATCTTCATCATCTGGACCCATGGGAAAGAAACTCTGGAAGAATTCCACCATGATTTCAACAGCTTCCACCCCAACATCCACCTCAGCCTGGACCAGTCTACACAGGAGGTCCACTTCCTGGACACCACGGTGCAAATTAATGATGGCCGCATCAACACCACCCTATACCGAAAACCTACTGACAGCTATGCGTACCTTCATGCCACCAGCTTCCACCCTGGGCACACCACACAATCCATTGTCTACAGCCAAGCACTGAGGTACAATCGTATTTGCTCCAACCCCTCAGACAGAGACCAACACCTACAAGATCTCCACCAAGCTTTCTCAAAACTACAATACCTGCACAAGGAAATAAGGACACAGATCAACAGAGCCAAATGTGTACCCAGAAGCCTGCTGCTGCAAGACAAGCCCAAGAAAGAAAACAACAGAACACCACTGGCCATCACCTACAGTCCTCAGTTAAAGCCTCTCCAACGCATCATCAGTGATCTACAACCCATCCTGGACAACAATCCCTCACTTTCACAGGCCTTGGGAGGCAGGCCAGTCCTGGCCTACAGACAACCTGCCAACCTCAAGCATATTCTCACCAGCAACAGCACACCGCGCCATAATAACTCTAACTCAGGAACCAATCCATGCAACAAACCTCGATGCCAACTCTGCCCACACATCTACACCAGCAACACCATCACAGGACCAAACCAGATCAGCCACACCATCACTGGTTCATTCACCTGCACATCTACCAATGTAATATACGCCATTATGTGCCAGCAATGTCCCTCTGCTATGTACATCGGCCAAACTGGACAGTCCCTACGAAAAAGGATAAATGGACACAAATCAGATATCAGGAATGGCAATATTCAAAAACCTGTAGGAGAACACTTCAACCTCACCGGACACACCACAGAAGATTTAAAGGTCAGCATTTTGCAGCAAAAAAACTTCAAGTCCAGACTGCAAAGAGAGACTGCAGAGCTGCAATTCATTTGCAAATTTGATACTATCAATCAAGGATTGAACAAAGATTATGAGTGGCTAGCTAACTACAAAAGCAGCTTCTCTTCTCTCACTGTTCACACCTCCAGTTCAACTGCTAGAGGAATACCTCACCCTCCCTGATTAGAGATAACAACAAGCTGGTTCAGCCTGATTGGACTAACCTTGTTATCTCTCACCTGGTTCTTGCCTACCTATTTATACCTGCCCCTGGATACTTCCACTGCACGCATCCGACGAAGTGGGTATTAGCCCACGAAAGCTCATGCTCTAAAGAAATTTTAGTTAGTCTTTAAGGTGCCACAGGACTCTTTGTCACTTCTGCAATTCCAGACTAACACGGCTACCTCTCTGATTCTCTACAGAGACCAGGAATTTCTCTCCTTTTTTGGTGAATAAGCACATTCTTTGTCCTCTGTAAAATAACAGATGATAGTTTTCTTTTAATGAAAGCTGAGCTGCTGTAATCACATGACTCCTGGAACTGAGGCACTAAGTAGAGACTTGTAGTGCCTATCCCATATTTAAATGCCCCCATGTGGTGGGATCGCATGATATTTCCACAGTTTCTGGAAGTATCCGCGCTTTTTCTGTAGGGTTGCCACCTTTCTAATTGCTGCTGACTGGATCCCCGAAGCCCTGTCCCTGCCCCGCCTCATCCCCCAAAGCCCCACCCCTTCTCCACCTCTTCCCCCAAAGCCCTGCCTCTTCCGCCAGGCTCCATCTCTTATCCGGCTCTTCACTCAGGCCCTGCTCCCTTGTCTGCTAGTTCCCCCCAAGACCCCACCTCCCCTTGCTTGCTGCATTGTCTTCACCTCTCCCCCCGGCCCCAACTGGGCTCCCTTTGCTCTGGGGCTGGGATGGCAGCTGCTGCAGCCCGACAAGGAGCCTGCCTGCAGGTAGGAGGTGACCCGGGCTGGCACAGGTTAATCACCTGGTTCTTGACCCCATCTTGGGGTCACTGGACTTTGTACGGACCAGACACTGCCACGTCCCCATTCTGACCAGACTTTCCAGTCAAAAGCTGGCACCTGGCAACGCTAAACGGCACCTGGACACAGAAGTCAAAAACCGGACGGCCCAGGTAAAACCCAGACAGGTGGCAACCCTCGTCCTCCACAACACATGAGCAGCCACCTTAGTGCAAGATCAGAGGAAACCTGTCTGTGTGTAGCGGAGCTGTTAGCTGCAGTGTCCTAACAGATCCTGTGATTTCTCTGGTTGCCCTGTTACAGTACGTCTGGGGAATTCGAAGAAACAACCACAGAGGTGGTCAAATAACCGCAGCCGTGGCGAGTTGTATGGGCCCGTGGTGCCCAGGGTCCAGCAAATTCAGAGCCTGGGGGCCTGGCTCCACCAATGTTTTGGGCCTGGTCTCTCCCCCACCCCTGCACGACTCGCCCGGAGCATCCCTGCCTGTGCCCTGGGTAGCAAGCGCTGCGCGCCCTCACCAGCTGCTGCTGGCTACAAAAGGGAGCAGCACGGGTGGGCAGGCTGAGGGAGGAGGCGCAGAGGTGATGACAGTCCCCTGCCCGCCCCCCCGAGGCGGCTTCCTGGACTTGAGAGGGGCCTGGACCCTTGGAGCATGTGCAGTGACAGTGCGGGGGGCGGGGGGGGGGAGAGAGGTGGGGGGACTGTGGAGTCCTCTGCCCCCAGCCTGGCTACACCCCAAACTCATCCCTGGCCCCACTGCAGAGCCCTCACTCCCACACCCCAACCCTCTGCCCCCTGAACCCCTCATCCCCAGCCCTACCCTGCACCCCAACCCTCTGCCCTAGCCCCTCCCACACCCCAAACCTCTCAGCCCCACCCCAGAGCCTGCACCCCCAGTCAGAGCCCTCACCCGCCCCCGCCCCCCAACCCTGAGCCCCACCCATGCACTGAGTTGTGTGCGCCAATAGGCGGGGGATAGGGATGGGGGCGGGGCTTGGACCCGTTCCTGGCCCCGCCCAGCGCGATCCACACCTGGCCCCAGTCCCCGGCGCGGGTGGGCCCGGGGCGGTGAAAAGCCCCGGAAATTCCTGCGCGCGGCGGCTCCTGTTTCCTTCCGTGGACACGCCGGGATGGGCCCGATCCGCGGGGCGGTGAGTCGGGCCGGGATCGGGACACGCAGCCGCGGCCGGGAGCCGGTCGTGGCAGCGACCCGGGGATCGGGACCGGACCCAGCTGGGGTCCCCCAGCCCAGCCAGCTCCCGGGGAGCACAGAGTGTGTGTGTGTGTGTGGGGGGGGTCTGTGCAGCGGAGCCCTGCGGCGTCCCCCACCCCCCAGCCAGTTGTGGGGTGCAAAGAGGGGAGCTGGGTGCAGCTGGGGCGTGGGAATCCCAAAGGCCTTGTGCACACACACAGGGTGTGGGGGCTTTAACAGCGCCGGGGGATTTAGTACAGCGACCCCCCTCCCCATGCGGATCTCATTAGTTTGTTATAAAGGTGATTGTATAGGAAGGGGAACACGCTGCCCTGGTATAGGGCAGTTCTGTCCGGGTGTTACTGTATCCCCCGGGGATGAGCTAACTGTATGGGTAAGAATGAGTCCTAGGGTTACCATATTTCAACATTAAAAAAAGAGGACACTCCACTGGGCGGGGGGCACAGGTAGGGGGCGGGTAGGGGCTTGCCTCCCCAAACAGCCTAGCCCTGCTCCCTATCTGCTCCCTCCCACTTCCTGCCCCCCTCAGAATCCCCAACCTATCCAGCCCTGCCTGCTCCTTGTCCCCTGCGTGCCCCCTCCTGGGACCCCCCAACCACCCTCTATGACTCCACCCCCTATCTAAGCCCCCTGCTCCTTGTCCCCCTGACTGCCCCCTCCTGAGATCCCCCCAACTGCCCCCCTAGGAATCAGGACCCCACCAACCCCCTCTACTCCCTGAAACAAAGATGTTATTTTAAATTAATCGGTCACAGAGGTGCTCCATATAAAATGTTCATCGCTTTTAGAAAAAGGGAACGCTAATTGTCATGGAGATCACACAAAGTCAGTAGACATGTTTATGAAATGTCACCAACTTTACAAAATGTTTCCAAAGATTTTAGGCATTACAAAGAATTATCTATCTTACTAAGGTACTGATCTTGCTGACAGAGTCCTGTGACACCTTTTAGGTGCCACAGGACTCTTTGTCACTTCTGCAATTCCAGACTAACACGGCTACCCCTCTGATTCTTGATTTTGCTGGAGGTTCTCTTAAAACTGGTTCATCAGATAGAAGTAAAGAAAGGGAAACTCTCTTTGTCCAGCTATCTGGAAGAAGAAAGGGATGGACAGGAAGACTTTGGAAGCAAGTTTTTTTTTAACTATACTATTACAGTAATGCCCAACTGTTTTTGTCAGTAAATTCAGAAACTGATAGTATATACCTGGGGGTTGGCAAATGCCTGTCAAATGGCTTCCTTACCACTTGAATGGCTCTTTAACCATTTAATGGTGCTGTGTTAATACGTCTGGCAGGCTGGAGGCTTTTTAACTTTTAACTACTAGATCCCCAGACTCACCAGACTGCAGCAGCTGGCTGTGGAGCCTGCAGGAAGGGATAGGAAAGTCAGAAAGGTGGACACTAAGACCCAGTGGGTATGTCTTCACTACAAACTTATGTCGATTGTGTTGAGGTTGATTTTGTAAAGCAGACTGTATAAAATTGATTTTGTGCATCCCCACAAAACACAGCAAGTTGGTAGCGTTCGTCCACAGTACAGTGGAAAGTGTCGACGTAGCGAGTGGTGCACTGTGGGTAGCTATCCCACAGTTCCCGGAGTCCCAGCAGACGCCATTTTGAGCTTTCTCTGTTCCCAACCCCCCCGCCCCACAGTGCCCCTCCTGCTGTGAAAGCAACTGCAAACAGTCATTTCACGCGCTTTTCCTGCCTGTGCTGACGCCATAGCAGTGCAACATGGAGCCTACTCAGGTAACCGCTGCAGTAATGGTCGTTGTGAATACCTCGCGCATTGTTGTGCATACGATGCAGCATAAAGTCCAGAAGAAGGCGATCGGGAGACGACTGCGCTATCAGGAGAGTGACGACAGCGATGAGGACATGGACATGGACACTGACGTTTTTGAAAGTAGGGGGTCTGACAACCTGGCAATTTTGGTGGCAATGGGGCAGGCTCATGCTATGGAACGCCAAATCTGGGCCAGGGAAACAAGTACTGACTGGTGGGATCGCATAGTGCTGTGGGTCTGGGATGACTCGCAGTGGCTCAGAAACTTTCGCATGCAAAAGGGCACGTTCATGGAACTTTGTGACCTGCTTTTCCCTGCCCTCCAGCACAAGAATACCAAAATGAGAGCAGCCCTCACAGTTCAGAAGCGAGTGGTGATAGCCTTCTGGAAGCTTTCAACGCCAGACAGCTACTGGTCGGTCGCGAATCAATTTGGAGTGGGCAAATCTACAGTGGGGGCTGCTGTGATGCAAGTAACCAGGGCAATCATTGATCTGCTGCTATCCAGGGTTGTGTGCCTGGGAAATGTTCAGGCTACAGTAGATGGCTTTGCCACACTGGGATTCTCTAACGGGGGGGTGGGGGGGCTATAGATGGCACTCATATCCCTATCTTGGCACCAGACAACGAGGGTGCAGAGTACAGAAACTGCAAGGGGTATTGTTCAATGGTCATGCAAGCACTGGTTGATCACAAGGGACGTTTCACCGACATCTACGTGGGATGGCCGGGAAAGGTTCATGACGCTCGTGTGTTGAGGAACTGTAGGCTGTATAGACAGCTGACGCAAGGAACTTTCTTCCCAGACCAGAAAATTACTGTGAGGCGTGTTGAAATGCCGATCGTTATCCTTGGGGACCTAGCCTACCCCTTAATGCCCTGGCTTATGAAGCCATACACGGGATCCCTGGACAGGAGTCAGGAGCTGTTCAACTATACAGGCTGAGCAAGTGCAGAATGGTTGTGGAGTGCGCATTTGGCCGTCTTAAAGCGAGGTGGAGAACCTTACTTATTCACTCAGACCTCAGCAAAAGAAATGTGCCCATTGTTATTGCTGCTTGCAGTGTGCTCCACAATCTCTGAGAGCAAGGGGGAGACGTTTATGGCGGGGTGGGAGGCAGAGGCAAATGTCCTGTCTGCTACTTACTAGCAGCCAGACACCAGGGCAAGTACAAGAGCACACCAGGAAGCGCTGCGCATCAGAGAAGCCTTGAAAAACAGTTTTGTGACTGCCCAAAATGCTGTTGAAAACCCGCTCCCTTGCTCTGCTCAGCGTTAAGCCTCCCACCCTCCAGCCCCATAGAGCTGTTGAAAACCCGCTCCCTTGCTCTGCTCAGCGATAAGCCTCCCGCCCTCCTTATCCCCCCTCATTTTCAGAGTAAATAAATTCACTTTAAAAAAGCTTGTATTCTTTAATGATTCTTCACAGACAAAGAGGAAGACTGGCAAGGTAGCCCAGAAGGAGCATGTAAGGAGGAAAACCAGTCGGTGTGGTGGATGAGGGGACGGAGGGACAAAGACACAGCACATTTTTAAAACTTTTCTGATAAACTAAGCTGCGTGCTGCTTCTGTTGTAGAGTGGGTTGGTTCCTGGAGGCCCCCCCCCGCGTTCTCACCCACGTCTGGGTGGGGAGGCAATGGAACTTGGGGAGGTGGTTACACAGGGACTGGAGAAGTGATCTTTGGTGCTGCTGAAGCTCCAACAGACACCGGAGCATGTCACTTTGATCCTCCATTATCCACAGCATTGCATCCATCCTCCTTTCTTCCTGCTCCTGCCATCTCTCCTCCCGTGCTTCTACTGCTGCCCTGGACTCTAAAAGGCTTTGCCTCCATTTATTCTGGGACTCTAAAATTTTTTCTTTCCATGCGTTGTTTCGAGCTGCCTCACTGCGGGAGGAATGCATAAGCTCCGCAAACATCTCTTCTCTTGTGCGTTTCCTTCTCCTTCTTATCTGTGGTAGCCTCCGTGTTGGGGGCGAAGGGCGGGAGGACCGACATGGCTGTAGGAGGAAAGAAGGAAAAAGGTTATAAGATAGATACATTCTCCAACACAATGGGAACAGTCTTTCATGATGAAACAAAGTATTCAGAGTGCATGTGCTTTCTGTACAAGGTCACATTTTGCACCTTAAATTGAGTGCCTGTAGCTTTCCTGTACAGACATCACATCAGACACCCTCACCCAGGGCCAGGCAACAGAAACCACCATGCAGGTGGCCATAGTAAGCCACATTCTTTCAGTTTGATGCACATTCTTTACAGCAGTGCTCTCCTTTCCCACAGTAACCACCCCCGCCCCACCGCGTGGCTCCCTGCTGATGCACCACAAGCAGCCCCGCGTGGTTTCTCTCTCTCCTTCCCCCGTACAGCATGGCTGCTCTCATGGAGGTTCCCTGCTACTGCACCACAAGCAGCCCCGCGCAGTTTGATCCATATTCTTTGCAACAGTGCTCTCCTTTCCCACAGTAACCCCCCCCCACACCGTGTGGCTCCCTACTGCTTCACCACAAGCAGCCCTGCGCGGTTTCTCTCCGCCCCATAAACACACACATGCCGCTTGGGATACTGTGGGGAGGATTCCTTCACAGTCAGATATATGAGCAGCCCTGCGGGAACGTCCGAAAATGACTATCCCCTATTTCAAACAGGCTACCATGAACGATATCACTCTGCTGAGGATTACACAGAGAGATAAAGAACGGATGTTGCTGGAATCCCAGCAGGCGCCAGGAGCATATGCTGCCATGCTGTGTTATGCAATGGTCCCAGAATACCTGATCCCAGGGTGGGGTGGTAAAGTCTCCTACTATGGAGGACGAAATAAGGCTGCTCTCCCCAGAAACCTCCTGCAAAAGGTTCAACGCTGTCTGCAGGACAGCTTCATGGAAATCTCCCTGGAGGATTGCCGCTCCATCCCTGAATATATTGACAGACTTTTCCAGTAGCTGTTCTAGCCATGCATGCATTCCGAGTTAATCATTAATAAAAGCTTCCTTTTAAATCATGCCTTATCTTATCCCTAAAGGGGCACTCACCAGAAGTACCTTCACTGACTTACCCATCTGGGGTACTGCCTTGGGAGGGTTCTGAGGGTATTGGCTCGAGGGTGATAAACAGTTCCTGGCTGTCTGGGAACAGAGTCTCTCCGTTTGCCTGCTGCTGCGTGGTATCATCTTCCTCATCAGCTTCATCATCATCTGAATCCTCATGCCTCATGACTATCCCATCAGAGGAGTCCACGGACATCGGTGCAATGGTGGTGGGGGCTCCCCCAGTATTTGATTCAGTTCCTTGTAAAATTTGCATGTCCGCGGCGGTGCCCCAGAGCGTCATTTGCCTCTTTTGCTTTCTGGAACGCTTGCTTCAGCTCCTTAATTTTCATGCCGCACTGCTGTGCCTCCCTGCTGTGGCCCCTATCCAGCATGGCCTTGGAGACTCTGGCAAACGTGTTGGCATTCCGTTTGTTGTTACGGAGTTCTGCCATCACGGATTCCTCTCCCCAGATAGCGATGAGATCCAACACCTCCTGTGTGGACCATGCTGCAGCTCTTTTGTGCTGGTTGGTCTCCTGTGCTGATGAACTCTGCATGGTGGCTTGTGCTGAGGAGCTCTGCATGGTGAGTGTCCTGTGCAGGTGAGCTCGCCACGCTGGCCAAACAGGAAATGAAATTCAAATGTTCCCGAGGCTTTTCCTGTCTACCTGGCCAGAGCAGCGAGTTGAGACCGCTGTCCAGAGCGGTCATAGTGGAGCATTGTGACTGCTGTCCAGAGCAGTCACTATGGAGCACTGTGGGACAGCTCCTGGAGACCAGTAAAGTCTGCATGCGTCCTCACTAAGCCACAGTCGACCCAGAGCTGTCCATTTAAGCGTTACTCCCCTGGTTTTGGTGGAGTACAGAAATCGATTTTGAGGGCCCTTTAAATTGACTTAAATGGCTACTGTGTGTGGACGGGTGCAGGGTTACATCAATTTAACGGCGCTAAAGTCGACATTAACTCGTAGTGTAGACCAGGCCAGTGGTGCCCTGGGTCTGGCTGCTGAAGGCTCTAGCAGGGCTCGGGTTGATTGTGGGTGGGAGGGCGAAAAAATCCCAGAGATTAGCAGCTATTTAAAAAGTCCTCCTGGACAGCGATTTAAACCCCCAAATCACAGACATGTCCAGGAAAAAACGGACACATGGTAACCCTCTAAGAATCTCAGCCCCAACCCGAATAGATCTCCAGGTACAATAGCAGATGTTCAGTGCGATCTTCTGAACTTTAAAACCTCACAGGCTGGTACGGTGTAAAACTTAGTCAGGTCTCCTAAATTCAAGTTACGCTTTTTTAAAAGCCTGTGTAACAATCTACAGCAATCTCATGAGAAAGGGAAGGGAGAAATTGATCCATTTAGGCCATAAAGAGCATTAACCTCACACCATTCATTTTTATTTCTGCCGCTGACCAGGCAAATTGGACAACTGTCCAGATAACTGAAACACGGGGATTGTCTCCCCCACAGGGCCGGTGTAGCTTTGCCACCAAAGCCTGTGAGTGGAAACCCAGCGTGCACCAACAGGTTTTCTGCCAGCGGGGCTGCCCCATCTCCTCAAATGATGCTGTCAACACCAATAAGATTTGAAAATCCCAATTTTGGGATGAGGAATTTGCAGACCTCACAATACGACCAAGTGCTTTGAGTCAGCATGCGAGACAGAACAGCATTTTCTGTCTTTGCTGTTCTTTCCTCTCCCTCTTTCTGTGTATTTGTCTTGTTTGATTGTCACAGAAACGAGATCAGACTTCAGCAGCAGAAGTAACAGCTGCAACCTGTTTCAACTAACGTCTTCTCTTTTCCCCCCCAAAAGGAATGTTGTTACCATCCATAACAACATCAAAAAGACTGTTTGTCAGGGTTTCCTCTTCCCCTTCTTGAATACACTCTACAGCTAAAGCAAAATGGAATAAGGGAGACAGCTGAAATGAAAGCCTTTTGTAGTACTGTACATTTCAAATTCCTTAAGGGCCTTGAAAAAGGAAGAGTTAAATCTGGATCTGGCACAAGTTCAAACGAAAAGGTTGCCATTAAATAAGATTCTGTAAATTCATACTTATGAGAAAACTGTAAAATCTTTGAGTGATGCCCCTGAAATGTAGAAGGATTATGGTACAGGGGAAGCTCTTTGGGGTAAAGACTGTCTTTTGTTCTGTCCTTTTTTCAGTGCCTGATGCAATGGGGTCTTGCTCCATGATTAAGAGTCCCGAGCTTTAAGATAACACAAATAACAATAAAAAGCATAAAGAAAGCCAGCTACCTGCAGGAGTGGAATTGTGATCCGATATTCCTAGGTGCTATGATCAGTCAAATAAGAGGCAGAATTGAGGTAACAGCCCCTGAGTGCAGAAAGGTTTCACTAGGAAGAAAAAAGCCACACAGGAAGGAATGAAGAAGGCTTCATTTGGGCAGAAGGCTACAAGGAAGAAATACGAAATTGATGACTAGAAGAGATTCCTCCATGGGCAGAACCCAACTGATACTGGTGAAAACTGGAAGATGGAATGTGGGGGGGATACAGAGCCCCTTTCATGTGTGTGGCAGACCCATCTGCTTTCAATAACTCTGTTTAGTAAAGAATCTGAGAGCCACTTGTCACTGCCCTGCAGTTAATACCTTTGTACCTCACACAGAGCTAACAACACCTGTGTTTCCCAGGTCTCAGTTTGTGTGATCGGAAGAGAAGGGTTTCTGAGATGATGGAGCCCCCTTCCAGCTCGAGGTCTCAGAGGTTCCACCACCCAGGACCACAAATGAGCTGTGACCTCAGAGACAAGCTGCAATATCCATGGCAAATGGGTAAGAAATTGCACGTGGAGATGCATGTGATATTGGGGAACATGGATGGTACAGCAGGGAGGGGAGTCCCCAAGGCAGCTGGTATGAAATCATGAGAACAGCATTTGGTTGTCTAGTAGCATGTGAAGACTGGATGAATCCCTGTTCCTAGTAGAGTCATGAGGTCCAGAAGCATGTGCGTATGTGCGGGTCCCTCTCACGGTATCTTTATCATCCTTTAGATCTTCCTGCGCCCTATTTGGTTGTCTCTTATGATAAAGGGAATGAAGGAGACCAGGATATGGTGGCTTTGCTCTGTAGGTTCAGCTTTATGGTGAGTTGTGAAACGCTCTGCGCTGTTCTTCCTGCAGGGCCGTGCTGCATCCTCCTCTGTCCTCACTCATTCCTCCCACCTCCTTTCATCTCCTCCATCGCTCAATGGTCTTTCCTTCTTCCTCATCAGTGAAATAATTACTCCCCACCCCCCGCATTTCTTCCCACATCCTGGATAGCTCCTCCAGTTGGCCAGGGCTTGCCCCGGCTGCTCATCCCATAACTGAGCAGTGAGACTATCGCGGGAACAGCATGTGCTGAGTGGGGCTCCCTTGTGGATCCAGGTGCTTGCTTGAGTGGCCTAGGTAGGGGCTTAGAGCCCTGTAGGGATGGGGACCTTTGAGGGCAGGTGGAGTCTGGCATCTCTTGCTGTGTGGAGGAGGATGGGATAGTGGGAAATGGGGTTCCTCCCCCCACAATGCTGCTTTGACAGTGATGGCTTTGCCCTTTGTTGCTCAGCTGGTGTCTGCGTGGTGGGATTGTGGGCAGACCAGGCAGGTGCTGAGTGGCGGACCCATGTCCTTTCAGATGCCGGTGACGTTCGAGGAGGTGGCCGTGTACTTCTCTGAAGATGAATGGGCTCTTCTGGATGAAAAGCAGAGGGAACTCTACAGAGATGTCATGCAGGAGAATTACGAGACTCTCATCTCATTGGGTGAGCAGTTGCCGTAGTCCCCGTAGTGTAGACGTGATCTGAATCTCCTGTAAGGAACGCAGCCCATTTCCCACCAGACAATCTGCCTGCCAAAAGGGGATACTGAATGTGTGACAACCTATATGGATTCTCTCTTTCTCCTTCATTCCAAGATTTTCTTTGTTGTTCCTTGTAGTTATGCAATGGATAAATACTTGACACGTTGTGATTCATGTACCTCTTTCCATTGAGCAGGATTTCCAATCGCTGAACCGGACGTGCTGTCCCGGATGGAGCGAGGGGAAGAGATGTGGATCCCAGGTCTCCAGGGCTCTGAGGAAAGGGAGAACCCAAGAGGCACCACGACAGGTGAGGAATGAGTGACACCAACTGAGAAACCATCTGGGACTGAGGGAAAAGCTGGGATCCCAGCAAACCCACTTGAGTCCCTCCCTCTGTCTCATCTCATCTGACTCACTGTTGTGCCCTGTTCTCATGGCAGGTGTCACTCCTGGCTCCCGATTGTTCTACATGACTCCTGGCTGAAGCCTTTGTCACAGGGCTCAGATGGGACTTTGAGGCAGAACTGGCCCCTTTTTCCCTGCTGTGGAAAGATTGGGGGGAATTTACTGCCTACCTATCAGGTCCTCCTATCAGTGACAAATCCCTTTACTGCCCCCTCCGTCCCCAGCACATGGAATGAATCCCAGCTTGATTGTCTCTCCCAACAGGTACCAGGACAGCAAGTAAAAACAAGGAGAGTGCCCAGCAGGAAGGGGTTCTGGGAGTGATGATGAACAGGATGTTCTCAGGAAGACCACAGTGCCCTGACTGGGCAGATATCAGTGAGAGTCTTGGCAGGGCAGGACAGCAGAGGGGACACCTGCTGGGCAGGAGTAAATCCACTCACAGCAAAAGAGGTTTGAGGAAATCCAAGGACACCAGCGCCCACCCGGTAACCCATATGGGGGAGACACCGAATACTGGCAATGAACAGGGGGAAGGTTTCAGTGACAGTTTGCTCCTTATTCAGCACTGTCAGCAAACTGGTTCAGAAAAAAGTGTCTACAAGTGTTATGAGTGTGGCAAAGGCTTCTCTCGCCCAGAAAACCTTCAGATACAGCTGAGAATTCACCCAGAGGAGGGACCTTATAAATGTAACAAATGCGGGAAAAGCTTCAGACACAAGACAAGCCTTGTTCTTCATCGTTACACAGTCCACAAGTCAGAGAGACCCTATAAGTGTCCAGACTGTGGCCAGCTCTTTATCCTGAGAGAGGGACTTATTCAACATCGGAGAATCCATTCAGGAGGGTTTAAGGATGGGATCATGAGTGAGAACAGGGACAAGGATCCCCAGAAGGAAGGGCTTGTGGGAGCAGAGCGGGACAGGTTGTTGCTGTTGGGGAGAGCCCAGAGTCTTGAGTGGGGAGAAGCCTGTGGAAGTGAGGGAGCTGCACGAAGGCACCAAGGGGGCCCTACCAGGGAGAGAGGCGGCGTATCTATTCAACTGAAAAAGGTTTCCAGGAAACTGAACTGCACCATTGGCCACCAGAGGACCAAGAGGGGAGCACAACCGAGTACAAGTAGTGACGAGAAAAGTTTCAGTAGCAGCTCAGGAGTGCATCAGAAAGTCCGTCTCAAAGAGAGACGTTACAGCTGTGCCGAGTGCGGGAAAAGCTATTACCATAACTCGCATCTCCGATGGCATCAGAAAAAACACACCGGGGAGAGATCCCATGTGTGCGCCGACTGTGGGAAGAGCTTTAACTGCAGGTCGTCCCTCAGCAGACACGAAAGGATCCACAAACAGGAGAAAAACTACAGCTGCCCTGACTGTGGGAGGAAGTTCAGAGAGTACATCCACCTTGCTTCACATCAGACGATCCACACGGGGGAGAGAGCCTATCAGTGTCCCGACTGTGACAAAAGCTTCAGGCTGAAAGGGGTCCTTTGTACTCACCGCAAAACCCACACAGGAGCTAAACCCTTTAAATGCACCGAATGCGGGCAAGACTTCAGGCGGAAAGAAACCCTCCACAAACACATGAGGACCCACACTGGGGAGAGGCCCTATAAATGCACCTATTGTGAGAAAAGCTTTCGTCAGAAGTTCTCCCTTTCCCAGCATCAGTTAACGCACCGAGGAGGGAGGCTTCACACATGTACAGAATGTGGGAAATGCTTTAATCACAAATCCAACCTTGTTCAACACGTGGCAAAACTGCACTTGAAAAAGAAACCCCAGACAGTAAGTGTAGCTTTAGATTAAATTGATCTACAATTGCAACGGTAGAAAACAGTGAAGTGGGACTTTTTATTTTTATTTATTTATTTTTTTAATTCTGGTGAGACACTTCTCCAACAGTTCGTATTCTAAAATACAAGGCTTAAGGAGAAGGGTGAGTAGTATTGGCTTATTTCTGATGATGGGTGGAGGACAAAGCTGATGAAGAGAGGAACTGATCTTGCGATAGGTTTTTGGGGATGGTTAGTGGGAATTTCAAGGCAGTGGAGATGAATTTTGGAATTTGAGCAGTGACTTACCATCTCTGGATGCAACACATGCATTGCATTCCCTTCTCAGGTCCAGGAAGCCCCCTTGGAGTGCGGGGAAGAGGCTGTTGTCACCTGTGTTCCTCCTCCCTCAGCTGCTGCCTCATCCTGCCGCTGATGCAGCTCCCTTTTGTAGCCAGCAGCAGCTGGTGAGGGCGCGCAGCGCTCGCTACCCAGGGCACAAGCGGGGATGCTCCGGGCGAGTCGTGCAGGGGTGGGGGAGAGACCCGACCCAAAACATTGGTGGAGCCAGGCCCCCAGGCTCTGAATTTGCTGAACCCTGGGCACCACGGGCCCATACAACTCGCCACGGCTGCGGTTATTTGACCACCTCTGTGGTTGTTTCTTCGAATTCCCCAGACGTACTGTAACAGGGCAACCAGAGAAATCACAGGATCTGTTAGGACACTGCAGCTAACAGCTCCGCTACACACAGACAGGTTTCCTCTGATCTTGCACTAAGGTGGCTGCTCATGTGTTGTGGAGGACGAGCGTTGCCACCTGTCTGGGTTTTACCTGGGCCGTCCGGTTTTTGACTTCTGTGTCCAGGTGCCGTTTAGCGTTGCCAGGTGCCAGCTTTTGACTGGAAAGTCTGGTCAGAATGGGGACGTGGCAGTGTCTGGTCCGTACAAAGTCCAGTGACCCTGAGGCAGGATCAAGAGCCAGGTGATTAACCTGTGCCAGCCCGGGTCACCTCCTACCTGCAGGCAGGCTCCTTGTCGGGCTGCAGCAGCTGCCATCCCAGCCCCAGAGCAGAGGGAGCCCAGCTGGTGTGGAAGCAGGGGAGACAATGCAGCAAGCAAGGGGGGCAGGGCCTTGTGGGGAAAGAAGCAGACAAGGGAGCAGGGACTGAATGAAGAGCGGGAGAACAGGTGGAGCCTGGTGGAAGAGGTGGGGCTTTGGGGGAAGAGTCAGAGTCGACTTACCCCTGTAGTGTAGATCAGTGGTGTAGATCAGTCGTCTTCAAACTGGGGTGCTCAAGCCCACCTCCGGGAGTGCGTGAGACCCCGGTGCCGCTGCCAAGCCTGCCCGGGAGACCACCGAACTCCCGGGTGGGCTATTTTAGTCCTGCCGAAATGCCGCCGCGAAAAGCGGAAGCTTCTGCTTTCTGCAGCGGCATTTCAGTGGACATACCCCCGGGGGGGCCACCAGACTTTTCCCTCAGCGGAAAGGGGCCACGGGAGGAAAAGTTTGAAGACCCCTGGTGTAGACAAGGCCTAAGATATGGAGAAGTATACACCAAAAGGAGGAAATTGATAAGGGTTGAAATGTAGAACTAAGGAGAGTTACCAGAGTATAATTACCACAAGAAATCATAAGGAAGTAAGACCATTGGTAAGTAAGATCATAAGGAAGTAAGACCAGGATCCAGGCTGTCTGAAGCCATAGAGAAGACCTTCCACAGTTGTGGGTAATTGTATGCCTCTCTGTATGTGCTGTCTTAACTGTTTAGTAACTTAATTCGAAGCTGACTTGCTAACCTAATCTAAATTTAAGAGAAGGCTATTCATTAAACATATAATCAATTAAAATTCCTATCCATTATTAATCATTTATTAATTATTGACATTATTGATTGATTATCAACACAAGAAATATGTAAATTACAGTCACTGGAAGACTGTTCTTTACACTGGTATTGTGTGACCTTCCTGTATTATGCCTTTTTATTGCTAAGCAATAAAATAGAGTTGTCTGAATCTCATTAACAGATGACAAACTTAACCAGCAACCGCCTCAAACCACTTGCAAGATCCCATTTCTAGCTGTAATGGGACTGGGGCCTCACAGTGACTGGGTTTCATAAGGATGGAGGACAGTGTTCCAGAAGCGTGAGGAATTCAGGGGAAGGGATTACAGATCAATGAAGAGATGCCTTTCTTTTCATTTCTCAATAGGCTGATCTGGTGGATGGGAGAATTCTACTTTCAAGCAGAACCTTTCTGGGGAAAACTTCACTTGAAAAGTGGTGTGATGGGGCAAGGCCACATGGCTGTAGGAAAGTGGTGGAGAATAGATATGTTGGTCTCAGGTTAAACAAATCCCTGGTACCAATGGAACCTTCTGGAAAGGAGTAGAGACAGCTAGCCTGATTGGGACACCTGAAGCCAATCAGGGACTGTCTGAAACCAGTTAAAAACCTCCCAGTTAGTCAGGTGGGCTGTGGGTGTCAGGAGCTGTGGAAGGAAGTTGTGCTGTTGGTGAGACTGAGTGGTGGACAACATATCATCCAGAAGGAAGGAGGCCCTGAGGTAAGGGTGAAGTGGAGTTTGAAGAAGCAGGGACTGCTGTGGGGAAGTAGCCCAGGGAATTGTATTGTGTTTTGTGCCTAAAAGGTCAGCCATCTTAGCTGATACTATTAGGGTCCCTGGGCTGGAGCCCGGAGTAGAGGGTGGGACCAGGCTCCCCCCTTTCTGCCTCCCCTAATTAGTCTCTGAGACTGGGAGACAACAGAGACTGTGCCAGGAAGGATAGCTTCTCCTCACTGGTTTGTGATGAAAATGGCTCAATAGGCTGTGACCTTGTCTCCAGAGAGAGAAGGGCTCCGTGGAGGGTCACAGTGAGCCGCTGAGGCTAGTAAAAATCCACTAGGAAACGCAGGATCCATGAAGATAAGGACAGAGCTTTGTCATGGTTGAAAAATGAGAACCTGTTGCGTGGCCCTCACTGTAATTCTGCCTCTCCCTTTGCCTGTGAGGTCCTAGCTGTGCTGGGAAATGCCGTCGCAAAAGGGAAATACTCAAAGGTTTCTTCAACAATCATTTTAATTGCAGCTGGGATCACAAAGCCCGAAATGCTTCCTGCTATTGATCAATGGTGGTGGGTGGAGTTAAGGGGATTTGAGTGTCTTGGCTGTGTGGTGCTGAATTTAACATGTCCGGATTGCTTTTGGGTGTGATTCAGGCTGGAAGTCCTTGGGGATAATGAAGTTGAGTTTGAAGATAATCATCATCTCTAGGAGGTATTTAACCCTTGAGTTACTGAGGCAGACTGGGCCCTTGAGGGAGTCCTTGGCAAGGGACACTCTTGGGCTGGTTCGTATCAATGTGGAACAGCCAGATGCATTGTGGGTTAGGAGCATCATGCCCAGCCTGCTGCGCTCAAGGCGATGTTGCCTAATGGGGATCCCCCCTTTTCTCCATTTAAAGCTGCTGTGGTTTGTGTTGTCCAGTGTGGAGCTGGGGGGAAGAGCTGATGAGAGCAGGCAGCAGTGGGGAGAGATGTGCCAAGCCCCAGGGAAGCGGTGGAGAGAGAGAT
>ML677478.1:69204-88811 GCA_007922305.1 Dermatemys mawii | reverse complement strand
CCCCAGGGAAGCGGTGGAGAGAGAGATCCAGGGGAGATGTCTCTGGCGGGGTGGGGGGCAGGTGTCACACTGACTGTGGGGGAGTTAGAGATGCAATAAGCTGAGCAGGCTGTTCCAGGGAAAGCGGGGGAGGGGGAGCAGAGCAGAAGCAGGAGGCAGGTGAACGTGACGTGGTTGGATGGAAGCTCATTGAGCTGTTGCTGGGGTGTCTGGAAGTGGAAGTGGGATGGGGGTGCTACGTGGATGGGGTTGAGGGACTGGGGTCCACCCAGGAGGGCCGGTAATCAGGCTTGGGAGACTAGGACAGACTCTGGAAAGCTGTGGATGGTGCTGTGAGGCTGTGGGGAGCAGATCCCAGGTGAGGCTGGAGCTGGGACATGTTACTGGTTCCACTAGGTGTGAGGCTGATCCCCAGACTCCCCCACCCTCCTCCTATGGCTTCCCTTAGCCTCAGCCTGGCAGATCCCCTGGGTGCTGGGCTAGGGGTTAATGTCGGGGTTCTCTGCGGTGCTGCATTGTGGAGGATGAAGTGGCAGAGGCAGGGCTGACAATGGAAGTCCTGCCTCTCCTGCAGCCGCTGCATGGGCTAGTTCTCTGGGGCCACGTGGCCATAGCTGGGATAGCCTAGTGTGTGCATCTACTTGGTCCTGACATTCATCAGCACCATATTGAAGCCGCGCCCCTGGTGCTTGCGCAGGATGTAGAGATGGGTCATAGCACCAAATGGGTCTGAAAGGATCCAGCTGACAGGGCAACTGGCAGCATCCGGGAGGCAGATGCTGGGGATGTAGTGGATCAGGCTGGTCAAGTACCGCCTGCTCCCGTCATTCCCCATAGGCCCACGTCTCATTCAGGTCGGTGTGGGAGATGTCCAGGGACGAGAGCCTCATGGTCAAGTCCAGCCTTGAGGGGGGAGGAGAGAGAGCAGCAGGGCCAACCCCCAAATGTCAGCGATCAGGATTGACACCTCAGAATCATGAGATTGGCCCTAAAATCAGGAGGATTTTAGAGAAGATTACGCTGTGATTACTGTCCCCCCTTGACAGCTGAATTCCCCGAGCCCCGACCACCTGGGTCTTACAATCCCTGCTGCCGACAGTCCCAGATTTATGATGGTGAGATGGGCCTCCCTGCAGAAGCTCCTACTCCAACATCTCTCCATCTCTCTCACAGCAATTCATTCGGCCCCATCAGTTCTGCCCTGATACAGGGAACAATCTACTCTGTTCCCAGCCCCTGTAGCCTCCCCGCTGTACCTCCTGATGTTCTTCCCCCCCACTCAGCCCTGTGGAGGCTGCAGCAGGTTCTCCTCTGCCCTTCCCAATTGGGGTGTCCCAGGGATAGGGGGAGCCCAAGCAACATCCTGTCCCATGGCTCAAAGAGAGAGACAGAGAGTGGAAACAACATCACCCTGAGTTGCTGAGCAATTTCTGCTGCCTCTTCCCAACCCCACCTTCTCTCCCCTCTCATAAGAAGGAGGTCACATTACTGCAGTCAGAGGCAGGGAACTCTTACTGCAGCAGCTCTGAGGGGTAGTCAATCAGAAGCCCCCCGCCACCCCCCGCCCAGCCTGAGGCAGGGCAGGATTCCCATGAAAGTCATTATGAGACCCAGCCAAGCTCCTGGGATTCAAGAAAAGGGGAGGCCAGAGCCAGGTGAAGTGAAGAGCGGGCTGGTTCTGATGTGGAAGGTAAATGGGACACGAGGCCTTTTCCACTAACCTGAGTGGGCAGCTCTACATATTGTCCCGTCTCATTTGACCTGAGTGTCTCATTCCCCTTCCTGATAGAAATCCCCACATCTTCAAAAAGCCCCTGGGGTACCTTCCCCTCTCTGGGTCCTGAGTGAGGAGCTGAGGTCTGAACAAACTGTGGGCTGTGGTTCCTCTCCAGCCTGGGACAGGAGAGATGTGGGGCAGAGACAGGGGGGAGCACAGATGCTCGGTGTCCAAGCCCTGCCAGGGCTGACAGCTAATTGCAGCAGTGCCCAGCCCTGAGGGGTTTTGGGTGGGTCCCCATTGGTTTCACAGAAGCCCTTTGCATCAGAGTTTCCTGGCAGAGGCTGGGGACCCTGTGCAGGAGCTGAAGAGGGGTCTTCCTCCCTATGGATGAACCCACCCCATGGCTACTCTCCCCAGTCCCTGCAGGTTCCCTGAGTGAGGTTCAGTTCAGTACCAACCCCACTAGGATTCTGCTGGTGGCAACAAGACCTCAGTGCCCCAGGCTCTGCATGGGGAATAGCCAGCCAGACCTTGGGCATCTCAGTGCCCCACTGGCCAGGGGCCCTGTGACAGGAGCAGACACTGACTGGATTTCAGGCATGGAGCTGGGATCTGGGTGAAGGTAAGTGAAGTAGTGAGATGCTTCCAGTTGGATCCCTTTAGTATCGGAGATGTCCCTGGAGGTTTCATACATCCCATCCTGGAGCCCTGCAGGGGCCAGCGACAAGCTGTGAGCAGTGGGGATGGGGACTGAATGGTGGTGAGAAAAGCACCCGTATGTGTGGGGAGCCCAACCTGGCACAGCGGGCAGAAGGGTCAGGAGTCTGAGCTTCCAAACCTACCACCCCAGCCCTCAGGGAAGAGGATGTGCTCAGCTGAGCTGACTCCAGCCCAGCCCTGGCAGGGAGCAACCCCAGGTATTCCTGTCCCCCATAGAGCTGGCAGCCTGAGGGGACTTGAGGGCTTTGGGGCTGGCATTGTAGATCAGGATCCTGGGGTTTGGCCCAGACAGGACATTAATGCTTAGTCAACGTGGGGCTCTACCCAGTGCTGTGGGGACCATGTTACAATGAAATCAGAAAGCCTAGCTCCAGTTTACGGCGCTGTCCAGCAGGGCCCGGTAGGCGCCCAGGTCCCGGTAGTACGCCGCGTACGTGTTGGTGTAGAAATCAGAGTTGTCTGATACCACCTGCTGCGGGAGACACGGAGCAGAGTTGGGAACTCCTTAAGGAATGACTGATCTCCCCCCCGCCACCCCCAGAATGAGCCTGGCCCCCAGCTTAGAGCCCCCCAGAAGGGAAAGCTCACAAAACCCAGTCCCCCACTCTGAGTCAGACTGACTCCTCCCTGGGTCCCCTAGAGGAGGAGGGCTCCATGTCCTATTCCCCACAGCCCAATCTCCACCCAACCCCAGGAGCAACATGGTGGCTGAGGGGCAGCACCTTTCTGCATCGCCGAATGAGGATGACTTTGAACTCAGGCCACAAATCCACAAGCACCTCATATACAGCTGGGTTCCCACGGTTTATGAGCATCACAGCACCAAGGACCTGCCAGAGACATGGGATGGGGTTCAGAGCTGGCGGAGGTGCAGAAATTCCCACTCTCATGGGTCTTTCAGGAGACACCCATTTTGGGGGGTTTCAGTGTCTCATGATCTTCTGTGCCTTTGGGGAGTATTTTGCCCTTCTTAAAAATCAGTGCCCTTGCCAATGGTTCTGACACCACAGGCTGTCTTTAGTCAACATGGCCGCCACCTCACAGTGATTTCAGGGGGCTGAGGCCAGGGAAAACGGCTTCCACAGGTTCTGGGGCACAGAGACTGGGAGGTTCAAGAGAATGTGGGGTGCAGCAAGTAGCGAGGATGTCAGGATTAATGGGGGGATATGAGGTGACACTAGTTGTTGGTTTGCGGGGCAGGGAGGGGGTGAGTGTTGTGGGGAGACATGGGGCAGGGCGTCTGAGTGGGAAAGCTGTGGGGGCCTGTCTCTTCACACACACTATGGGTTTAGTCTCCTGATTTTGCGGTCTGACCCCTGATTTGTGGCCCCTGGCAGATATGGTAGGAGAGATCTGAGGAAAGGGAGCAGATGAGGAAAAGGAGGCTGGTGACCCCCCAACACACTTGACCCATGTGGTGGACACGGAGGTAGCCAGAGGTACCCAGCTCTCCAGTTAGTTGCCCAGAGCCTGCCCATGCACTCACTGGCTGTCACGGGGCCTGCCTGTGATGTGCTTGGCTGATACAGAGCCATCTTACACTCTGATTGACTGGGAAGGTCCCATGGGCTATGCTGGGTGAGCAGCAGGTTTGGATTTTGGGAGACACAAACAGAGCCACCTGGGGGGGCCATGTGGGGCAATTTGCCCCAAGCCCTGGGCCCCGCAGGGGCCCCCATGAGAATGCATGTTACTATAGTATTGCAATTATTTTTATGGAAGGGGCCCCTGAAATTGCTTTGCCCCAGACACCCTGAATCCTCTAGCTGGGACTGGACAAGAGGGTGGTTGAGCTAGCAGCCAGCACCCGGTGGGATGGGTCTGCCCCTCAGGCCTGATCTCTAGCCCATCTCCCAGGGGAGTCAGAGGGACCCTCCCCATGGAGGTGGGGAGGTTTGAGTCACATTCCTGGGGCGTGGGCATTGGGGGTAGGTACAACAACGTCACCGGCAGCGTCTCAGGCAAGAGCCCCCATAATGTCGCCTCCAGCAGCCGCAGCTTGGAGGAGCAGCTCAGGATCAGCATCTCTGTCAGGATGGGCCCTTGGCAGCTTCCCGGCAACGTGATGTCGGGGACACCTGGGAGGAGGGGAGGAGAGAAACTCATCAGTTATGTGTGTCTATCCCCGCCCCCCCAAGTGATCCCAGAAGTAGGCAGGGTGTCATCAACCTCCCATCTCTCCCATAACAAACCTACAATAACACCCCAGTCTCTGTGCAGCCCCAGTGCTCACCAGAGACCTTACAATAATAATCCCTGTCTATGGCCCCAGCCATGCCAGGGTGGTCCATGCAGGGCTAGGATCACTCAACTAGCTTACACTCACCTGGGCAGTCTCTGTGCCAGGGTAAGGAGAAATCCCAGTGCGGTCCCTGCCTCGCAGCACCTGGTCCTGTCTCTGCTGGATCTCTCCCTTGAGTGCTGCTCCAGCCTCTTATCCCTGAGCGAATGAACCATTAACAGAGTCTGTACCTGGCCCTGAGCCAAGGGAACCACCCTGCCATCACAAGGCTCCACCAGTTTTCTTCCATGGGCAGCGAGGGGTGAACCAATTTCCTGGGGAGAGGGGAGTGAAATTCTGAGGAAACATGAGCAGAGCCAGGAGTGAGGCCTGAGCAAACCAACTCTGCTGGTGCCCCTCAATCCCGACTCTCAGCCCCTGCTGTCCCAGCCTTGGGCTCGTACATAGCAATTCTGCTAACTCTGTCTCTGTCTCCAGCTTTGATAGGGGGTTCTGCTGGGATGGGAGCCTCCAGTTTGGGCCCCTCTCCTTGGCTGCTGGTCTGTGTCTCTCCCAGCCCTGTGCCCTAAACTCGGTGCTTGTTTTGTCCATGCAAAGGCTGGGATTTCACATGGGTCCCTGTCAGCATTGGGGAGGAGTCTTGGGGTCCATGCAGGTTTCACCGACAACAAGATGGACGCCCTCTGGGATGTGGCTGTCATGGTTCATTACCCGCCGGGAGCAATGTAATCAGGATCTGCAATGACTTAGCGTCATATTTATTACTCAGCTGGAATCCAGCGTCAGAGAATCCCAGCTGAAGGCCGAGGCCATGTTGGCTGCAGCTACTCAGTGGGATGCATCTTGGCTCCTTTTGTCTCTGCATCCCCATGTGAATTCCTGGGATCCTGAGTCTCTGGGGTTCTCACAAACACAGTCGCCTCCCTCACACCCTGTGACTTTGTTCCAAGCTGCAGCAGAGCTGTGTCCACATCTCCTGCTCCCTTGTGTGCCAGGTGGTCAGTGCGAAGTCACTGGCAAACTGCAGAGTAAACGTTGCCCAGAGGTTCCACGCGCCTTCCATAGTGTCAAGCTCAGCAAAACTCACACGGCTGAAAACCAAACAATGAGGAGTTAAGGTGCCTGCCCATGGTCCTTAACTCTTCCCCTGGAGTTGCCAAGAGCCCCTGGCCTCCAGTTGTCCTCAGCGTGTTAGGTATTGCTGTACGGAGTGGGGGAGGGGTTAGCTGGACTAAGACAAGGTGGTTTGGGGAGACTGTTCCCTTCAACAGAGGTGGGTTCCTCTTCCTGCTCCCCCCGGTGTGTGATCAGAGGACAGGTGAACAAGTAACCTGAGAGATCTATTTTACCTCATTCCAGCGCTGAGTTGTGTACGTTGTTTCAGTAATGGGGCACAGGGTCTTCCTGCCTGGGGGACTATCATCAGTGAGGTGGGCATGAATGAAAGGTAAGTGACAGGGTAGCATTAGAAGGCATCACCTACCTGAAGGGCACGAGGTTGAAGGGGTTGTAAAATTTAACACATGTGATGGGGAGCAGGATCAAGCTGTGTCTACACTGAAAACGCTGCAACGACAGTTCTTCTGCTATCCTAGCTCCATCCGCACGGGGACTTGGGTCGGTGTAACGGTGCCGCTCCAGGGTGGGGATTATCCCCAAGTTGATCTAGCTTTGTTGAGTAGATCAGTCCTTAGTGTTTGTGTCAGGCAAGGGTAGGGAACCCCTGTTCAGTAGTGTGCAAGGACAGAGTGTGAGTAGGTGTGTTATGGGCGTATCAGGTATTACTCCCCCGCTTTACCATGCACACTTGGTAACAGTGGAATGGAGATAACGGTCGTGTTTTGTAATGTTTGCAGTGTGTCATTGGTCTCTGACCCAAAAACTTGGTGGTTATTTTATTACATGTGTTAAAAGTCTGGTGTTTCTCTCCTCCCCAACCTCTACCATCTCCTACTCCAAATACCCTTCCCCTGGTCCCCTGCCATCATTGCCAGCTCACCATCTCCTGCCAATCCCATTAAGCCATCAGCATTTTCGAAGGTGGGGTGCACAGAAACCATTGGTAGAAGCTGTGAACTCAAAGAAAAGCTGGTTTTGGGTGGGTGGCTGTAGTTCAAATGACCTCAAATGTGGGTCACTTAGACCGAGCCTATTCCCACACGAGGCTGGGACTGGCAATGCTGCTTGCTCGAGCCCAGCCTGCCCCCCACACCCAAGCCCTGCCACTCTCCCTGTGTGGGGCTGACATCACAGCTCATCCCCCCTTCCTCACATTCTTCCACACGCCACTTTTTGACAAAAGTGGGCCTGGGCCCTATTTGCTCCTGTTAGCGGATCACGTCGACAAGGGCAACTGGGACAAATGCCAATTTTTTGGGGAAAAAAAAAAGTTGGGATGGCAGGAACATGGCTTAAAAAAGGGACTCTCCTGGCCAAAATGTTATGGGTGGTCACCCCATCACAATCCCTACTCCATACCTCCAGGAGGCCACCCAAATTTCAAGACAATCCAAGTAAAGGTGGGGATTTCTGAGCACTTAGAAGAATTGGCTTTAAACAGAAGTCTACTCAGTTTTAACTGTAACTGACCTGGCACTTGGCTGTAAAATTGTCTGAAATTAATCAGCAGCAGCTGCTTTGCGGTCTCCAGATCCCCAACATGGGACAATCCTGAAAGTACAGGGGGCTATGAGCAGTGTGATGGGACCCATGCATCTCGGGGTGATGGTATCCGCTGAAGGAGAGTGCCCATTGAGATGATACAGCCTGGGCCAATAGCTCTATTCATCTCCGTGGGTGTTCTCAGCCCTGCTCCTCTGGTCAGTGCCTGGGAGCCTGTTTTACACACCAAACCTTCTCGTTCTTGGTTCCTCACCCCGATCCAGTGGTGTGGTTCTGGTGCATGGTCCTGGGGTGGCTGCACTCAGCTCCCCACCAGAGGGACAGGGCTTCCCTGGATGCCAGCTCAGATGGGGGTCAAGGGAACTAGGTCAGATACGCCCTAGAGAGGAGGGGTCCCCTAGAACCCAGCACACCTGACAGGGGGCAAGGAGAACAGTTAGACACCCCTATAAAGGAACAG
The DNA here is from genome assembly GCA_007922305.1 of Dermatemys mawii. Lineage (NCBI taxonomy): Eukaryota > Metazoa > Chordata > Testudines > Dermatemydidae > Dermatemys > Dermatemys mawii. The sequence continues at coordinate 81,047 of ML677478.1, read as the reverse complement.
GGACTCCCGATCCCAGCAGACACAGGGGCAAGGAGATGGGCTCAGAAACCCCCAGAGTAACAGACCCCCCAGATCTCAGGGCACATGTGGGAGGGAGGAATATGGGCGTGACTGACACCCGCTCAGCCTCCCTACCACCACCCTATTTCCGCTTGGTTTTGATCCTCTGGCTCCAGTGGGAGGAAACATTTAGTCCTCCAAACTTGGAGCCAAATTCAGGTCTAGTAGAAACCACTGAAGTCCATGTGGAGTTCAGTCCAGGCTGAAATTGGTCCCTGGTGGTTGAATCATAAAGCTAACCCACGGAAAGAGACTGGCACCTTCCAGAATGCTCTGAATTCTCGCTCCCCTACTGAGCTTTCCAAGCAGAGTCTCCCTCGTCAAAAATTGCTTCTGACAAATATTGCCCCTCCCACATCTATACAGTTTAAGGCAACTAAATCCTCCAGCCTAACCTGTAGATCACAGGCCACCAGCATCACCCAGGAGCTGCTCACTCAACCCAACAGCCGAAATGAGACCAAAGTTAATGAGATGCTGAGGAGACTAGACTGTTATGCGCCAGAGGCAGAGAACAGCCAGTACCGAGGTGCACCCCAGTGGTTGAGTGCTAATGGCAGGGCAATGGGTGAGTGAGATACACCCAGATAATCCTGGTGAATGACTCACACTAAGATGCTGCGGAGGAACTTGAACCCCACCCCTGAAGTCACTGCCAACCGGACCTGGTGGAAAATTCCTTCCCAACCCCGCGTGTGGCAATCAGTCAGACCATGAGCCTGTGAGCTGGAACTAGTCAGTCAGCCGAGCGAGTGAGAGGGAACATTCGGTGCCACCTCAGATCACCAGCCCTCTCCGCTCAGAGCACCAGCTCCAGCTTTGGCCATCCCAGATGCTTCAGAGGAAGGAGGTTAAAAAAACCACAAAAAATCCTCCTGTCACGGAGTCCACAGGGCGATGCTCTGGAATGGCTCCCTACGAAGCCAGTCAGGACTCTGGGGGGAAGCTTCCTCTCTGTGAACAGCCTGTCTCCAGGGCTAGGAGCTTCACAGGTCACAGCTTCCCTCTTCTTGGGGCTGAACTCGGAGCATTCAGCACCTTCTGCCCCTCCGTGCACTCCCCACAGCGAGCTCGCCCAGGTGGGGTTCCTGGGGAAGCCAGTGAGTCCTGCACCCCAACTCCACAGTCAGACGTGACTCTCAGCCAGCCGATAAAACAGAGGTTTATTAGACAACAGGCACATGACCTAAAACAGAGCTCGTAGGTACAGCGAATGAAACCTCTCAGCCGGATCCATCTTGGGGGCAATGAGCCAGACAGATGGTCTCTAGCTCACCACCTGTTCCCAGCCAGATCCAGACTAACCCCCTAGCCCCTCCTCTGCTTTTCCTTTGTCTCTTCCCGGGCCAGGAGGTCACTTGACCTCGTTGTTATCCGACACTTTCAGCTAACACCTTTCAGAGGGGGAAGGGCCAAGCCCGAGACAGGGAGTCAGCCACTTACTTACACTGGCGCTCTGCTCTGCACCAGTTACACACCCTTATCCCTCCACATGGACACTCAGAAATGCACAGGGGAAACTGAGGCACCCACACAGTATCCAGAGCGAACATTAAGAACATTCCTACTCCATCACACCTCCCTCAAATATATTGGCAGGAAAATATCCCTTCCTAATCTCTGCTAGTGACCAGCCGAAAGCCTGAAGCTTTTGCGATAGGATCATAAGATATAAACCACAAGGGAGCCCCAGGCCTGTTAAGCCCTGACCCTGCTATCTCAAGCAACCTCATCATACACCTCCATCATACAATCACACTCATAATTCATCCTGCTCTCTATTAAAGCTAATTAAGTGGTTTGCGTCCACAATTTCTATTGTGAGGCTTTTCCACAACCTCCGCCTTGTGATGGTTAGAAACCTTCTTATAATTTCCAGCCTGAATTTGTTCATGTCCCATTTATATCTATTTGTTCTTGTGACAACATCGTCCATTAGTTTAAATAGCTCATCACTCTCCAAGGTATTTAACCCCTGAATCAGGGGGTAGCCATGTTAGTATCCACAAAAACAACATGGAGTCTGGTGGCACCTTAAAGACTAACAGATTTATTTGGGCATAAGCTTTTGTGGGTAAAAGACCCCCACTTCTTCAGATGCGCGGGTTGCGTGTTTGAGCCCCCGCCTTAGGTGAACTACTCCACGACTTAACACATCTGAGCCTCACACTCAGCCTCAGTGTTACACATACAACAATACAAAAGTATAGCCAAAAATGAAAAAAAGGAAGAGTAATATAGTATGCTATTAAATTTATGAACTTTTTTTATTAACTTCTTTAACTGTAATGTGAAAAGTCAGTGCTAATTTTGACAGTCATTTCATTTTTGGCCACTTAACTGGCAGCGTTTTGCATCAGTCAGAGCATCAATATTAGGTTTGATATCCTGAGACAAAACCAATCGCAATGTTGCTTTCAAATGTTCATCAGTGAGTCTTGCCCTTAACCCAGATGTGTTAATCTTCATGGAAGAGAAAAACTGTTCACATATATGTGTACTTCCAAACATTGCCATTATCCTTGCGGAAGCAGAGAATAACATGGGAAATCTTTTGAAAGAAACCTGTAGAACTCTGGAATTCCACCATCTGTAAACTTCTTCTTCAAAATGGTATCACACTGAAGCTCCACTAACTCCATCTGCATTTCCTCAGCAACACTGTCAATTTCAGCAGCAAATACTGTGAAAAAAAGGATGAAAATGTGGTTCAAGTGCCTTGAAATCTTTAAACCACACATCAAACTGTGTAAGTTAGAAATTATACCTGCATATTCTTTCAAGCACTTGGGTTCAACTCTGGTTGTGCTTTCAATCACAGTTAATTTCTAACTTTCATGTGGAGGGCAGGGCTGATTCAGATTTATCTGTTCAGCAAACTGAACTACCAATCTGGTCCAAACTGAAATGTTCTTTCCTAAGGCCACAGAGGTCTCCTCACAGTCACTGTCCTGTGTAAACTGCCTTGAGGCAATCTTCAATCTGGTAGGGGATGTGTTTAATGATTCATTTTGGCATCCAAGAGACTAAGAAGGTACCTTTTCATATAAACAGTTGCTTATAAACAGTTTTGCCACTGTGAGAAAGGTACTAAGTGGAAAAGAACTGTTCTGAGGTTGTTCGTGCTCTGTACATTTTTGGCTGAGAAGGCCAAATATTTTCAGTAAAATACAAAATAGGAGAGATGTATCAATCCCCCTCACCTTTGTCTGGATTATAGGCAAACAAAGCAAGAGCAATATAGCAAGTCCAGAGCTGGAAACACAAGCAAACAAATCTAATTTAACAAGACATTACCAGACTCAGAGGATTCAAGCCTTTTTCAAATGCTATAGGCTGATAAATCTGACAGAAATTTCAGCCCATTTCAGCCCAATATCTATTATAATTTTATAAAGTCTCTCTCTCCCAAACTGATCCTCGTAACCCTGTTCCCCATGCCCACTTACCCCGTAACCCAGCTCCCTGTTTCCCATCTCCAAATGTCACCCCACTCAGGCCCCATAACCCTGTTCTCCATCTCCAAATGTCCCCCACTCATCCTTGTAACCCTGCTCCCTGTCCCCCAAATCTCCACCTACTGACCCCAGATTCCTGTCCCCCAAATATTCCCCACTTACTCCCATAACCCAGCTCCCTATCCCCCAAATCTCCCTCCTCACTTATCCCCGTAACCCAGCTCCCTTTCCTCATCCCCAAATCTCCCCCTAGCTCCCTGTGTTCCATCCCCAAATCTCCCCCACTCACCCTCGTAACTCTGCTACCCATCCTCAAATCTCCCCCCACTCACCCCTTAACCCAGCTCCCTGTCCCCAAATCTCCCCCCCGTAACCCTGCTCCTTGTTCCCCAAATCTCCCCCCACTCCCTCAGCTCTGATACCTTCCCACCCCTAAGCTGCCTCTCCCTGTTCCCCCATCTCCTCTTCACCGCTGTTCCCTCAGCTGCCCTCCCAGCCGAGCCACTTCTCTGTCCCTCCAGCTCCCTCCTCGAGTCTACATCGTCTCCCTTCAGCCTTCCCGGACTCTCCTCCCCGCCACCCCTTGCCCGAGCCCGTCACTCTCCGCAGGGGATACCGGTAGCGGGACACGGCGCGCAAGGGGTGGTGCAGCAAGCCGAGGCAGCTGCAGCCGGCCCAAGAGCCGTGGCTTAGCGCTCACCATTGGCTGCTGGCATGGCAGTGGCACCCTCCCAGGGGCGGGGAGGCTTCTCTGCTGCCTGGCCGGGTGCTTCCAGGCGCTTCGCAGGAGCCCTCTGCAGCAGCAGCCAGGAGTGGTAAGCCAGGCTCCCCGCGGCCCCCCTGCTCCCCTCTGCGGGAGGCTTACCGTTCCCGGCCCCACTCTCCCAGAAACTGCTGTTCCCAGAGGCAGCTCCAGGTACGCACGCAGGCAGTTACGGGAGGTCCGCTGGTCCCGCGGATTCGGCAGCATTTCAGTGGGGCCTCCCGCAGGGACCGGTGGACCTCCTGCAGGCCACCTGGCTGCCGCGCTTTGCTATGCCACCAGAGAAAGAAATAACTGGGGGGAAGGCGTGCGGGAGGGGGGGGAGGGGGACACACGGGGAGCTTGGCAGGCCACAGGGAAGGGCTTTGCAGGCCGCATGCAGCCCGTGGGCCACATATTTGAGACCCCTGGGGTAGATAAACAGAGAGATGGTTGTGTATGGGAATAGACAGACAGAAGCACGTCATTGTACACACATGAGAAAAGGAAGGATGGTCAAGAGGTTATTGCACTCGCTTAAGACTTAAGGGGTTTGGGTTTAAACTCCTCCTCCACTGCAGACTTCCTTCGGGACCTTCAGCAAATCACTCAGGGCCAAAACAATTTCAGCTCCTAACTCCCAGTGAAATAAATAGGATTTAGGTGCCTAAATACCTTTAAATATCCTAGGTTTAGTCTCCCTTTGCCTATGGAATTCATGAAGCATCTGTGGATCAGGGAGCACCAGTTCTGGGCCTGAGAAACAAGCACTGCAACTCGGGATGCTCACGACTGCAAATCTATCCATTATTTTAGCGCCAGCCCACCTTGCCGCAGAGTGCAATAACAGAAAGGGTTAATGTCCTATGGTAATGCCAGCCGGGGTGGATCACCGGGGCTGCTTTACTGTCATCAGTGCAGGCTGGGGAGGAAAGGAGCGTGACACACGCATCATTAAGGACACAGGAGAGCTGGAAACAAGGACGTTCTTTTCTGACCAGTGGATTACCACTGGGAATGGCGAAATGCCAACAGTGATCCTTGGAGTCCCAGCCGACCCCTTGCTCCCACGGCTCACGAGGCCTCAACAGCACCCGGGAGCACTTTAACATCGCTTCCCCTTTTGCGCCCACCCATTGGTGGCCCTGCCGGGTCATTGCTGCCCCTTTTGCGCCCCCCCATTGGCGATCCTGCTGGTAGAGATCTGGCAGGGCCGTCGATCGGGGACACAAAAGGGGCAGCGAGGTTAAAGTTATCAGTATGGGCTGGTACTGGCGGTTCCCTTTTCCCGGTACGCTGTACCAGCCCGAACCCCCTTCCTTTCACCCCTGGCTGGAGGGCAGAGGCCTCGACGGTGCTGTTCCTGGTGTGACCCACTGAGAGCGTCAGATCAGGACAAATCGCTTCCAAAAGGGCAATTAGAGCCCAAAGCTGGGGTTTCTCTGCCCTAAAGGCAAATCAATACAGCCGAACAGAAAAGACTTTGGTTTCGCCCCACTGGCTAGCCACAAGTCACACAAGCAATTCCCTTAGACACTCCAGCTTCCCAGTATCACCACCAGCAGCCACCTGTCCCGGGGACAAATGGTTATGAAAACCAATACCCCAATAAAAGAAAACAGTTCTCCCCAATTCCAAAGAATCAGGCCCAGACCCAGGTCAATATACAAATCAGATCTTACCCACAAATCACGCTGTAGCCAATCCTTTAGAGTCTAAAATCTAAAGGTTTATTACACAAGGGAAAAATATAGGTGAGGGTTAGAAATGGTTAAAGGAAATCAAATCCATGCAGTAATGGCTTGCGTCAGTTGTAGAATAGCTCCAGGTTCGAATCAGAGTTTCTGGAATACATTCCCTGGAGGAATGGGTCATCAATCCTTTGGCCAGAGCGCCCCTTTGTAGCAAAGTCCCATCCAGAAGTAGGAGTCAGGCTAGAGGCTGGAGACTGAAGACAAAATGGGGGTCCCTCTCCCAGGTTTATATAGACTTCCTCTTGTGGGTGGAGACCACCTCCTTCTTGCTGTGCAGAGTCCAGCTGTACAATGGAGTTTCAGAGCCATGTGGTCCAGTTACATGACTCTCCAAGATTCAGTTGCTGACCAGCCAGGCCTCATTCCTGGGGAAGCTCGGGTGTGGACAGGCATCAACAAAGTTCATTGTGTAGCTGATAGTCCTTAATGGGCCATCAAGCGTGGCAAGCCCAGTTAACACCAAGGATTCTGAAAATGTCCCCAACAGCCTAGCACAATATTTGGAAAGACAGACAGTATAGAGCCAATATTCATAACTTCAACTACAGAATTGATACACACATACAGAGAGCATGATCATAACCAGCAGATCATAACCTGGTCGTAGACACCTTATATGACCCCTTTTACCTAATATTTGGTGCCCTTACAGGACCCTGGTTGCACCAATGATCTATATGATCCCAGATAATTCCAATAACGTGACAGAGGCGAAGCGGCTGAATTTGAACGGCCAGTTACAAGGGCTGTTAGAAGAGCTCAGCACCGGGGTACGCGGCTCAGGGCGTCTTTGAAAGACCATTTTACCAGTGAGCCGGAGCAGGGTGTTCACAACCTTTGGAACCAAGAGTGGGGGGACTGAAAAGAGCCACGCTCCACCCCAGAGGTGGCTGCTGGGAAGGGATTGCTGGGCAAGCAGCCTCCGCACCCCACCCCAGAGGTCGCTCAGCGTCTGGCGCGGGGTCCCTGTACACCCAGTCCCCACCCCAGAGCTGGCTGCATCTCAGGGCTGGTTGGGCGGATGCCCACGTAGAATTGGCAGGGGTATAAAAAGGCCTTGTGGTGGCAGAGGTTGAAGAAATACAGGAGGTTTTTTGGACTGGGATCTCTGCAGCGATGGGGCTTCACCTGCCTCCCAGGGCCCCCCATCAGCACCCAGCCCCCCAAGATGGGGGCTCTCGCCCCTGGGAAAATCCCCTCCCTCCCCCCAGTGGTAACCAGCAGAGCTCCTAGGGCCCCTGGCTCCTCGCAAGGACTCGGAAGTGCCGCCAAGGGGTCTGAATAACGCGGGGACCTTCCTGTTCCCAGCTGCGCCCTGGGAGCGCGGCGCGGGGAGGGGACCCCGCAACGGGGCGCAGGCGGGGGCGGCCCCGGGGGAGGGAGGGGGACAGCCGCGGAGGCAGGAAGCAGCGGGGGCGGGGGGCAGAGAGACCCCCCAGGCAGCCCCGGGGCGGCAGGGATGCGGGGGGGGGGCTGTGGATTAAAGGCAGGGAGCAGGCTCCGTAGGAAATAGCGGCTGTCCCCACCCCCGCGTATTCCCGGCCCGGCCGCCCGCATGGAGCCCGGGGAGGAGCCCAGGGGCCCGGATCTCCGGGGCTCCCCGGGACCGGAGACCCCCAGCGGCGCCCGCACGGGTGAGGAACCAGCGGCCCCGGGAGCGAAGCGGGGAGGCCAGAGGCTGGGTTACCCGCCCCCCTCGCCCCGGTCCGGGGTCGGGGCGGCCTGTCCCAGGCGAGTCCCCAGCTGGGCACAGACCCAGGATCTTCGGCAGAGGCCGCAGAAGGGAGGAACCGCGGCGGGGGGGTGCCGCTGTTTGAGCTCAGCCGCTGGGCTGGGGGGTCAGGACTCCTGGGTTCTATTCCTCGCTCCCCCGCCCCCAACTCCGCCTCCGGCCTTGCGGTGCCTTGGGGAGCCGCTTCCCCTCTCTGGGCCCCCCTGGGTCACTGCTTGGCTCGTTACATTGTGAGGGCAGGGACTGGTTCTGGAGGGGTGCCGGGGGGCTGGGCAGCACCTGGGGTAAGGGGGCCCCAGATCTCAGCCAGGGTCTGTGCAGCACCTGGGGTAAGGGGGCCCCAGATCTCAGCCAGGGTCTGTGCAGCACCTGGGGTAAGGGGGCCCCCTGGATTTTAGCTGGGGTCTGTGCAGCGCCTGGCGTAATGGGGCCCTGGTCTCAGTCTCATCTCCCGGTAAGAGCCGCTGCAGCACTGAGCAGGAAAAAGCGCTTCGGATCAAGATCTGGGGGCTGTGGCTGTGGGATTGGTACAAATGTGGATTTCTTTGTAGCAAAGCCCTGTGCCATCCCCTCTCCCCAGCACAGCCCTGGCTGGAGTCTCTCTTTTCCAGCAGGTGCCAGGACAGAGGAGGAGATGCCCCAGCAGGAAGGGCCTGCGGGAGCGGAGTCTTGTGGGACGTCCCAGAGCCCTGCGTGGGGACACACCGGTTGGGTGGGACAGCAGCAGGGAGACCCCGCGGGGGAGACCCCCGAAGGGGCAGGGGACCCCGAGCTGCTTCCCAAACCCCTCAAGGGGCAGAAATCCACCACCTGCCCCGACTGCGGGAAGCGCTTCAGGAACAGCTCCCACCTGGCCCGCCACCGCCGCACCCACACGGGGGAGAAGCCCTACACCTGCCCCGAGTGCGGCAAGAGCTTCCGGCAGGACTCCCACCTGGCCCAGCACCGACGCTCCCACACCGGCGAGCGCCCCTACAAGTGCACCGAGTGCGGCAAGGCCTTCTCGCAGAGCTCCAACCTCATCATCCACCAGCGCACCCACACTGGCGAGCGGCCCTACACCTGCGGGGAGTGCGGGCGCAGCTTTGGGCACAGCTCGGACTTGGCGCAGCACCGGCGGGTGCACACGGGGGAGAAGCCCTTCCCCTGCCCGCAGTGCGGCAAGCGCTTTGCCCAGAGCTCCAAGGTGACCCAGCACCAGCGCTTCCACACCGGCGAGCGCCCCTTCGGCTGCCCGGACTGCGGCAAGGCCTTCCGGCTCAGCACCGACCTGCTGCGGCACCAGCGCACCCACACCGGCGAGAAGCCCTATGGCTGCGCCGAGTGCGGCAAGCGCTTCGTGGAGAGCTCCCATCTCATCCGGCACCAGCGCACCCACATGGGCGAGCGGCCTTACCGCTGCCCGCAGTGCGGCAAGGGCTTCAACCAGAGCTCCAACCTGCTGCAGCACCAGCGCACCCACCGGGGCGAGCGGCCCTACGTCTGCGGCGACTGCGGCAAGGCCTTCGGCGTCAGCTCGGCGCTGCTGCAGCACCGGCGCACCCACACCGGCGAGCGGCCCTACCGCTGCCCCCAGTGCGGGAAGAGTTTCAGTGACAGCTCCACCTACAATGTCCACCGGCGCACCCACACCGGCCACAAGCCCTACACCTGCGCTGAGTGCGGCAAGGCCTTCAACCACAGCTCGGCCCTGCTCCACCACCTGAGCACCCACACCGGGGAGCGGCCCTACCACTGCCCCCAGTGCGGGAAGGGCTTCGGGCAGAAGGCGACCATGGCCAATCACCAGAGGACTCACCAGGGCCAGGAGCCAACTGGAGGGATCCCACTGGGGGACTGGGGCGCGGCCCAGCTCGGACAGAGCCAGGAGGAGGAGGAGGGTGATGAGGCAGGAACCAAGGAGAGCGCCGAGCTGGGATGATTGGGACCAGGGCACCGGGAAGGGAATCTGTGCCTGGCAGGGCAATGAAGGGAAAGGTGGAAGCTGCTGTGGGCGCTGAGGGAATTGGTGGTAGGAGGATCACTGTGACAGGTCACTGCGGCCCGAGTCAAGCTCCAGGGTGGAAGGGGAGGGGAGGATGTGTCTGGGGAGAACGAGCAGCGGGATGGGAAGGGCCCTGTGTGTCTGCGAGGGACATAACAACGGCCGTACTGGGTCGGACCAAAGGTCCATCCAGCCCAGTATCCTGTCTACCGACAGTGGCCAATGCCAGGTGCCCCGGAGAGAATGAACAGAACAGGTGATGATCAAGCTTCTGGCAAACAGAGGCTAGGGACACCATCCCTGCCCATCCTGTCTAATAGCCATTAATGGATCTGTTCACCATGAATTTATCTAGTTCTTTTTTGATGTTGGCTTCACAACATCCTCTGGCAAGGAGTTTCACAAGTTAACAGTGCATCATGTGAAGAAATACTTCCCTTTGTTTGTTTTAAACCTGCTGCTTATTTATTTTATTTGGTGACCCCTAGTTCTTGTGTTATGAGAAGTAGTAAACAACACTTTCTTATCTACTTTTTCTATACCAGTCATGATTTTATAGACCTCAATCATATCTTCCCTTAGCCATCTCTTTTCCAAGCTGAAAAGTCCCAGTCTTACTAATCTCTCCTCACATGGACACCATTCCATATCCCTAATCATGTTTGTTGCCCTTTTCTGAACCTTTTCCAACTCCAGTGTATCTTTTTTTAGATGGGGCAACCACATCTGCACACAGTACTCAAGATGTGGATGTACCATGGATTCATATAGAGGCAAAATGATATTTTCTGTCCCATTATTTCTCTCTTTCTTAATTATTCCTAACATTCTGTTTGCTTTTTTGACTGCCGCTGCACATTGAGTGGATGTTTTCAGAGAAACTATCCACAGCGACTCCAAGATCTTTCTTGAGTGGTAACAGCTAATGTAGACACCTTTTTATATTTATAGTTGGGATTATGCTTACCAGTGTGCATTACTTTGCATTTATCAACATTAAATTTCAACTGCCATTTTGTTGCCCAGTCACCCAGTTTTAAGAGATCCTTTTTGTAGCTCTTCGCAGTCTGCCGGATCTGAACTATCTTTAGTAATTTTGTATGATCTGAAAATTTTGCCACGTCACTGTTTACCCCCTTTTCCAGATCATTTATAAATATGTTGCATAGGACTGGTCCCAGAACAGATCCCTGCGGGACACCACTATTTACCTCTCTCCATTCTGAAAAGTGACCATTTTTACCTACCCTTTGTTTCCTATCTTTTAACGGTTACCAATCCATGAGAGGATCTTCCCTCTTATCCCATGGCAGCTTACTTTGTGTAAGTGCCTTTGGCGAGTGACCTTGTTGAAGACTTCCTGAAAATCTACGTACAGTATATCCATTGGACCCCCTTGGCCCACATGTTTGTTGACCCCCTCAAAGAATTTTAGTAGATTGGTGAGGCATGATTTCCCTTTACTAAAACCATGTTGACTCTTCCTCAACAAATTATGTTCATCTATACGTCTGACACTATTGTTCTTTATTATAGTTTCCACCAGTTTGCCCGGTACTGAAGTCAGGCTAACGGGCCTGTAATTGCCGGGATCACCTCTGGAATTCTTTTTAAAAACTGGTGTCATATTAGCTATCCTCCAGTCATCTGGTACAGAAGCTGATTTAAATGATAGGTGACAGATTATAGTTAGTAGTTCTGCAATTTCACATTTGAGTTTCTTCAGAACTCTTGGGTGAATACTGGTGACTTATTGCTATTTAATTTATCGATTTGTTCCAAAACCTCCTCTAATGATACCTTAAATCTGGGACAGTCCCTCAGATTTGTCACCTACAAAGAATGGCTCCGATGTGGGAATCTCCCTCACATCTCAGCCATGAAGACCGATGCAAAGAATTCATTTAGTTTCTCTGCCCTCCTCTGACAGGAACAGGCAGTGAGGGTCAGGAAGGGCAGTATCAGGGGGTAGGGAAGGGTGGAGTGTGTCTGAGGGGAACGGACATAGGTGGACAGGAAGGTCCGTTCATGTCGGGGGGGAACGGGACGGGAAGAGTCATACGTGTCTGGGGGGGGACGGGAAGGGCGGTACGTGTCTGAGGGGAATGGGGGA
>ML677478.1:24032-54885 GCA_007922305.1 Dermatemys mawii | reverse complement strand
TGCTGAGCTCCCGCCCGCTCCCTGCGGCACAGCGCCCCCTGCTGAGCCCCCCCGCCCGCTCCCTGCAGCACAGCGCCCCCTGCTGAGCCCCCACCTCCGCTCCCTGCGGCACAGCGCCCCCTGCTGAGCCCCCCGCCCGCTCCCTGTGGCACAGCGCCCCCTGCTGAGCCCCCCGCCCGCTCCCTGCGGCACAGCGTCCCGTTCTCACTTGCTCGCCCAGGAGGTGCTGTGTATCTGTCCAGTTGCCGCTGCCGGGGTCTATCTCAAACACAACGACCTTCCCGACGTGCTGGTAGCGGGGGGCTCCCGCGGCGTAGAGCGTTCTGTTCCGGTGCTGCAGGGCTTTCACCGCGTAGCCTGGGGGCAGGAAGTGGCTCAGGATGAGAGGGGGATGGGCAGGCCTCTCTAGTCCGGCCCATGGACGGGGAGAGCGGTGCCAGGGTGTGCCCCGGTCAGCCCTCCAAAGCTTCAGAAGCCGAAGAGCCACCTAGCTTCAGAGACCCTCACCCCAGAGCTGCACGCACAACCCAGGGTAAGGGATCCCTGTAGAAATGGCCCCCCGCGCTCCACCCCAGAGGCAGCCGCATTTCAGTGTCAGGCGAGGGATCCTTGCATAAATGGCCCCTGTGCTCCCAGTCCACAGATGGGGGATGCTGGGGCAGGCTGGGAGGTGCTAGAGGCTGGGGGTAACGTACCCAGGTAGGCGTCCTTTATCTGCTCGCTGGCCGAGGGGCTCCCAATGAAGGTCTCTGGCGCCGAGTCACCCCGCAGTTCAATCAGGCCGCCCGCCCAGTCGTCTGCCCCCACGGCTCCCAGCACCACCCGTTCCTGCAGGGGGTGAGAGACACATCGTGGGGCAAAGGGGTGGGCAGAGGGAAAGGGGAGCCCCTCAACTCCCCTGCCTGGGTCATTCCATAGCCCCCCTTAACTCCCATAGCCCAGCCCCCCATATTCCAGGTTCCTCCCTTCCTGAACCCCAATAATTCTGGCCCCTCCATGACCCCTCTGAACCCCAATGGCCCAGCCCCCCCATCCCTGTAGTCCCAGCTCATTCCAGGCCCCTCTCCAACCCCTGCCATAGCCCAGGCCTCCCCCAATCCCTCCCAAGCTCCCAAAAGCCACCCCTCACCTCTGAACCCCCACAGCCCTGGCCCCTCTCCCAGCCTCCTGAACCTCACTAGCTCAGACCCCTCCCCCACCCCAAACCACTATAGCCCAGGCCCCCTCCTGGGGGCTCACGTTGGCCACGTCCACACTGAATCCGCTGGAGGAGAGCTCCAGGTGGAAGGAGCTGCGGCTGCTGGTCCCTGCAAGACAGACAGGGGTGGGAGCTCAGAGCAGGGACCCCCGTATGAAGAACCCCCCACGCCTCACCCCAGAGGCAGCTGCATCTCGGTGACAGCTGACAGACTGGACGGTTAGAGTGGGGGTAGAGGGGGCTGGGAGTCAGGTCCTATCCCAGGCTCTGGGAAGGGCGTGGCAGGGGGGCGGTCTAGTGGGTTAGAAAAGTCGGGTGGAGGAGTCGGGAGCCTGGGTTCTGCGTATGTGCCTCAGCTTTTCAGCCCGAGGGGAATTGCTGAGTTCTGTGTCCAGTGAGTGCTCTGGGCTGCTGTGCACGTCCAGTGCATGCACCAGGGGGCGCTAGGGGGCTGTGCACATCCAGTGCATGCACCAGGGGATGCTAGGGGGCTGTGCACGTCCAGTGCATGCACCAGGGGGTGCAGCGAGCTGTGTATGTCCAGTGCATGCACCAGGGGGCGCTAGGGAGCTGTGTATGTCCAGTGCATGCACCAGGGGGCGCTAGGGGGCTGTGTATGTCCAGTGCATGCACCAGGGGGCGCTAGGGAGCTGTGAGTGTCCAGTCCATACAACAGGGGGCACTAGGGAGTTGTGCATGTCCAGTGCATGCACCAGAGGGTGCTAGGGCGCTGTGCATGTCCAGTGCATGTCTAGTGCATTCACCAGTGAGTGCTCTGGGCTGCTGTGCATGTCCAGTGCATGCACCAGGGGGGCGCTAGGAAGCTGTGCGTGTCCAGTGCATCCACGAGGGGGCGCTGGAGAGTTGTGCGTGTCCAGTTCATGCACGAGGGGGCGCTACAGAGTTGTGTATGCCCAGTGCATGCACCAGGGGGCGCTAGGGAGCTGTGCATGCCCAGTGCATGCACCAGGGGGTGCTGCCAAGCTGTGTCCTCCACAATCCTTGCCACACACCAGGGGGCGCCGGTACCTTCGATGGCGTAGATTTTGGCCTGCAGCTCACTGAAGAGGCCCTTGAGCTTTTCGAAGTTGTCCAGCACCTTGACAAACTGGCTCGTGGGCTCGGAGGCGAACTGGGTCAAGAAGTCCTGGGACTCTTTCTGGTTAAAGTTATTGCCAATCTGGAGAGAGCGAGAGAGGACGTTGGAGCCCATGTCAGTCCCCATGGGTCCGGACGCCTGGGTTCTCTACTCAGCTCTGGGTGGGGAGTGGGGTCTAATGGGTTAGAGCAGTGCGGGGGCTGGGAGCCAGGACACCTGGGTTCCTTACCCCAATGATGTAGCGAATAATTTTCTTCTCATTGGCAGTGGTCACGTTCCCTCTGTCAGAGGGGTCCCCGTCCGTGATAATGATCATCACTCGTGCCACGTCTTCCCGGGCGCCACACTCTGGGGTGAAAACCTTGTCTCTGCAGGACACGGGGAAACGGGGCAGACGCCTCAGAAGCAGCCACTTCCAGACCTGGGCATGGGAGCTGTTTCTACAAGGATCCCTCCCCCAGCACTGAGATGCGGCCACCTCTGGGGTGGGGTGTGGGGGGCTGGTTATCACGGGTCCATTTCTCCCTCCCGCCCCTGGCTACTCACGCGACGTAGCTGATGGCTTTGAAGGTGTCTGTCAGTCTGTTCATGTGGTTCACGTTCTTCAGGAGTTCCCGGGGGTTTCGGTTTCGTGTGTAATTGTTAAAATCAAATTCTAGCTTCACGTCCGAGGAAAACTGCACCGCAGCAAACTGGCGGGGAAGAGGGGCTGTCAGAACAGTACCCCCCCCCCCCCCACCCCCACCCCGCCCTCACCACCACCCTCCAGCACCACGCGGGAGACAGGGCAGGGTTGGGATCCCTGCTGTACAGCGCCCCCTAGTGCCAAGCTGGGAGATGGGGCATGGCCAGACCCCTCCCCCCCCCCCCCACACAGCGCCCCCTAGTGCCAAGCTGAGAGATGGGGCATGGCTGGGATATGGAAGGCAGAGTCCTGTAGCACCCATCTGGGGAGATGGGACCCAGTCGGTGTTTGTAGGGCAGCGCCCCCTGGCACCAGGCAGGGCAGGAGTCAACCACATACATGTATCGTGCTGTTTCCCAGCTTCTCCATCACGTCGATCATGAAGTCCTTGATGGCAGTGAACTGGGCAGGGGTCATGCTGCCTGATCCATCGAAGAGAAACACCAGATCCACATTCCCCTTCAGGCACTCTGTGGGGAACCACCAGAGTGGGTTGGAGTTCGGGGTGGGGGCAAGAGCCAGGACTCCTGGGTTCTATGCCCAGCTTGGGGAGGGGAGTGGGGTCTGTTGGGTTAGAGCAAGAAGCCAGGACTCCTGGGTTCTCTCCCCAGCTCTCAGAGAGGAGGGGGGGTCTGGTGGGTCGGAGCAGGGAGCCAGGACTCCTGGGTTCTCTCCCAGCTCTCGTGGGAGCGGATCTGGTGGGTCGGAGTGGGGAGCCAGGACTCCCGGGCTCTGTGGGAAGGTGATGAGGTCTCAGTGCTTTGAGTTTGTCGGTTCCTTACTTTCAAATCCTGGCGTCATCTCCTTGGGGTGCTCCAGGGGTCCCTCGAAGAGGTAGCAGACCCCGCTCAGGTACAGGTTCGCATCACACATTCGGTTCAGCCCGGAGCCGCAGGCCTACGGGGGGCACCGAGCAGGGCTGTTACCAGCCATGTCTGGGATGCGGGGGTGGGGTGGGGAGTACAGGCGACTGGAAATCAGCCTGTCTATGCCTGAGCCAAATCCGAGGGGGACAGGGCCTGGGGCTCCAGGTCTGAGCCCAAGAGCAGGCAAATCCAAGAGGGGATGGCAGAGAGGGAGACGCCCCATCCAGGCTGTCCCCACCTGAGGCAGGAGTGTCCCCAGAGACGCCCCCCTCAGGACCCGTCCCGCAGCCAGTGCCCCCCCCCACTCACAATCAGCCGGGCGTTGGCGCCATCGCTCGCCAG
This sequence comes from Dermatemys mawii, assembly GCA_007922305.1. Lineage (NCBI taxonomy): Eukaryota > Metazoa > Chordata > Testudines > Dermatemydidae > Dermatemys > Dermatemys mawii. The sequence continues at coordinate 50,695 of ML677478.1, read as the reverse complement.
GGCCATGCCGAGATGCGCCATTTGAGCACTCGCTGCAAGGGGAGGGAAATGGGGTCAGTGCTTCGCCCTGTCCAGTGCCCCCTGTCCCCTCCCACCCGATATCCCCCCGGACCCACCGGGCAGTGGGATGGCCTGGCAGGAGCCTGTCTTCATGTCACACCGGTACAGCTGCCCTGTGGAGTTCTGGTCCCCGGGCGCTCCCACGACGATGCTGTAAAACCAGGCAGATCAGACGCCGGGGGTGGGAAATTGCCATGGACCCCACCCAGGGGGAGGCTGGAACTCAGGCGTCCTGACTCCCAACCCCTTCCCTGCTCTAACACATGACGAGACATACACCCCTACACCTCCTTCCTGCATTCCAGTTCGTCCTTCATTGGGTCACCCCACCCCAGTGCTGTCCCCCACCCCCGATGTACTCTCACTTCCCAATGAGCCCCCGCGGGGGCAGCGTGCTTCGGGGAAAGGGGAAGAGGGAGCCAGCATTGTGGGCTGTGCATGACCCCATAGGGACCAGGCTGGGGGGATCCCACTGGGAAAGAGCTGGCAGGGACCTGACAATCCTTGACGCTGAAACCGCACTGGCCTCCTAGAGCTGAGAACAGAACCCAGGCGTCCTGACAATCAGCCCCACCACCTCTAACCCACTAGATTCCACTTCTTCCCCCAGCGCCCAGGAGAGAACCCTGGAGTCCTGACTCCCTGCCCCCTGCCCCAGCCCCATTGCCTTCACAGAGCTGGGGATAGAACCCAGGAGTCCTGATTCCCAGCCCCCTCTAACCCATTCGATCCCATTCGTCTGTTTGCAGGGGGGGGGTGTCTCTTACTTTTCATTTTTGACCTGCAGCACCTGGTATCCGAAAGTCCTACTCGCCTCAGGGGCTAGCACCTTCGGGTGGACGGTGTCAATGTTGTACCCCCAGGTGGGAGCTGGCCCTACAAGGGGATTGAAGGAAACTGAGTCAGATCCTTCTGCGCAGCCACCCCCCTCCCCCAGAGTGAGGACACCCCTACTCCACCCCTCACACCCTAACCCTGCCCTCTGACCCCCTTCCTCCCCCATAGAGGCAATGCCTGGCTGCCAAGAGCCCTGACCTCCCACCCTGCCTTTCACATTCGCTCTCTTGCACAAGAGCCCTGCCCTGGTTATGTCATCTGTGCCGTGTGGTTTGTGACTTGTGGGCTGAGGCCAGCTCCACTCCTGGCCTGGTCCCCTGAGTGTCACTTTACACCTCTCCACCCTGCTTGCCTCACATTGCAGCCAGCTCTCGGGGGGGGGGCAGGGAGAGCTCCCCACACAGGTAACGCCCATCCCCAGGTCAGGCTCTGTATTATTTCCAGCCCTCAGCAAGCAAGGGGGAAATTTGTGCAGAGACCCAACAAACTCACCTCATGCAGGGAACCAGTGTCATCTCAGACTGGCTTTCAGCCACAGGGACTGGCCTGCAGTCAGCACCCCACATCAGAGCTGGCACTCTCCAGAGGTGAAAGGCCCCCTGTCCTATTCCCCAAGGGGCAGCACACCGTGGAGGGAAAAGCTGTAACATCCCATCACACAAGTAGGCTCCAGCCAAAGTAGCTTTTCACCCCACATGGGACTTGAACCCACTATCTCTGGCTTAGGAAGCCAATGCCTTCTCCATTAGGCCACTGGGACTACCCACAGGGATTAGCTCTGTGCCATGACAGGAGGAGAGGGGCATCTGTTTCCAAGGTGGTCAGGGACCCCTCGTTCCTTGATCTACGTGGTTGGTGAAGGGAGGGGAACGCAGCTGCCTCTCCTGGCTGTGGGGATGAGAAGATCCGTGGCCCTGCACAGCAAGGCATGGGGAAGAGAGGGGAGCTCCCTGAGGCTCCAGGGTTTGGGGCATCTGGGGTGGCCTGCACAGAGCAGGCGAAGTGGTTGGGTCCAGGCCAGGCAAAGCCAGCTGCTGTTCACTAAGCCTGCCCTGGACGTGGCTCAGTGAGGACGCGCTCTGTGTCCCTACCAGGCTCCGTCCCGGCTGGGAGGAGAGCGGCACCACGTCTGCCGGGGGCGGGTTGGGGCATCGCTCCACAGAGGCAGAGTTAAGGTTGCATTCCGGGGGTGGGGCATCCCTTACTGCCACATGTCCCATTGGCAGACGGTGTCACTTAGCTGCTCTCCACTTCTGGGAAAGGCACGAGGGTAACCAGAACTCTGCCTTCGCAAAGCATTTGGGCAGGAATTTCCCTTGTGTTTGAGGAAGTCGCTGGCAGAGCGTGGACATCAGGGATCACAGTGCAGCTACTTGGCTACCAACGCTAGCCCTGTGCTGGCCCCTACATGCCCCCAGTGGGGCCGTGTCTCTAGAATTTGACATTTTGGTCCGAACTCCTTTCCCTGGAACTCCAGGGGTGACACCCATCAGTGGTGCAGACCGGCTCAGTTCCCGCAGGACACTGACTGTCATTCTGTGACAAAGGTCAGTAGCCGGGCAGCGCATCGGTGACGTGGACTGAGTACTGGGCTCTCTGCTGCGGGTGGATCGCTGATGTCAGCGGCCCCCGTCTCAGCCCGCCCGCAGTGAGAGTCCCAGCCATTTGCTTAGTTTGGTTGCACTCCAAAGGAGCCAGCAGCCGGGAGCACATGGTGCTAACACTGAGGTCAACAACTCCTTTCTGGTTGCAGGTTGACTTTTCCCAGGGCTCTAAAACCTTTCCAGACCACTGGACACCTCTCAGGAGTCGGATTTGTCTCACGCACCCCCAAGTTACACCTCACTTCAGAACGACCTGCTTCCACAGCCACGCATAAAAATACAAAAGTATCCCAGCCTCACTAGTATTGAACAACTGCTGCCGTTCTCATTTTTACCCTGTCATTACGAAATAAATCAGTGGGGATATAAATAGTGTACTTACATTTCAGTGTATAGAGCAATATAAACAGGTTGTTGTCTGTATGAAATTTTAGTTTGTACTGACTTTGCTAGTGCTTTTTATGTAGCCTGCTGTAAAACTAGGCAAATATCCAGCCGAGCTGATGTGACACCGGAAGTCCTCTGTGTACTGCTGGTTGAGAACCACTGCTCTAAAATCCATATGCTGACTCGCACTGGTTTGAAATCCAGGGCGCCTTGTGGAGGTGCTGGGTAGAGTTAGTTATCTAAATTTGGGGTCATTTGAGCAAGAAGTTTCCGAGGGGCCGCCTGCCCCCAACCCAGCATTCCTTGTGGTTGAAAGATTCTGCCGAAGTTTTTTGCACAGACCTGGGGATCAAACCACGTGTCTGATAGTGCCCCAAATGGGCTTAATCGCCTGACACGTAGCCCAACTAGTGCATGAGATCCTCTGTCCTACGGGGAATCCAAGTAGAATCTGAAACAGAATTTGGCTCTTTCCATGGACATGTTCCTAACCGCTGTGAACCAAGTGCAGAAAGACTTGGGAAGAGGCTTGTCAGAGAGAAATTAGACCCAGGCCCTGAGTGGCCCCCGGGAGATCTGCTAAGGTCATTGCTCTCCTGCCCTGCATCCCGGCCTATCAAGTCATACCCGACCCTTGGCAAGACGATGAACTCCAGTTGCGTACCCCATGTCCAAGGGCTGTTATTAGTTTGGGGACGGGCACTCTGAGTTCAGCAGGGCCTCAAACGATTATTGTTTTAAAGAAAAAGCTGAACTATGTGAATGTTTGGTGGGAGGGGATGGGAACTAGGGGTAAAGGCATGGGGAGAGAGGCTGTAGCAAGGAGTGGGCGGATTTAGGGAGGGGGACCACAAGGGGTCAGGGAAGGGAGTGAGCACCGGAGAAGTGATATAGGGCTGGGTGGCAGAGTGAGTGGAGGGATTAGGGGAGCGGGGCGCCGGTCCCATATTCTCCCCTCCTGTTTGTGTCTGAGCCATTCTAGGGGGTCTGAGGTACTTTCTCTGCACCTCCCCCACTGAGCCGCAATCTGGTCTTCCATGGTAGTCTAAGCCCCTCTCCCTGATGCTCCCATATGAACCAGCCTCTGGGTGGGCGCTGAGAACAGGCATATGGGGACCCTGCACCGAGACCACGCTGCTGGGGGCATGGCTACACTGCTGCATTAAGTCGCTGTACAGCCCCCGCGGCAAACAAAGCGGCGTTTCACAGCCAGGTTAGCTCCGCCCATCGTCCTCACCAGGAGAACTTCCACTCACCGGCTTGGGGGACCCCTCTGGGACCCCACCCCCATCTAAGCCTCCCTGCTCCTTGTCCCCTGACTGTCCCTAACTACCCCACCCGGATCCCACCTCTTACCCAATCCCCCCCACCCCGCTCCCTGTCCCCTGAGTGCCCCAAGCCCTGCCCCTGACAGAAACCTGGGACTCCCACGGCCTATCCGACACCCCTGTTCTCTGTCCATCCCCCCGAGAACTCCTACCCCATTCGACTGCCCTCTGCTTCCTGTCCCCTGACTGCCCCCCACCCCGGGGCTCTCTGCCCCTTATCCAACCCTCTGTCCCCGGCCCCCTTACCATGACGCTCAGAGCAGCGTGTCTGGCAGCCATGCGGAGCCAGACACACTGCCTCAGAGGCATGACTGTGAGGCTCCAGGGGAAGGAGAAAGGCAGGGGAAAAGCCAGGGGGAGCCTCCCTGGCGGTGGGCTCAGGGGCCGGGCAGGACGGTCCCATGGGCCGGATGTGGCCCACAGGCCGAAGTTTGCCTCCCCCGGTTTAGGGAGAGGTCCAACATATCAGTACGAGATAAGACATCCTCCCCCTTCACAGATGTATTCTACTTCATAGATGCCAACGCTAGTTTTTAAAAGCACAGTAGTAAACCATTCCTATCACCAAGTACTTTGTACTGACTTTTGGCTTTAACCCCCAGGAATGTACCTGCTGGACAACCGGCAGAGCTACCTCGTTCCTATGGACCCCAGATCAGGATTCAACTTGTACAGTTTAATAAAAAAGAGTTTAAGGCAAAACACGTGTGGATTAGCAGTATGTTGGATGTTAACCTGCACCCTGGGCGGAGCCATTATATAATCTTTGAGACTATTGGCTCATTGTGCTGCCCGTGTCTTGCTGCTAGAACCTATCCCAGGGCTCGGAACCTCCCACCACCCACTAGCATCCTATATAATGTGTTGTCATCGATTGCTCTGCTGTCTCTCGGAGCCTAGTGAGCAAAGTGCCCCTCCACCAGCGCAGTGCATAATAAACCCTCGTGCTTGACTCTACACGGTGTCCATTTCGGTTCCTCCACTGATGACTCATTTCGTACAATATTTGGGACATGGCCCACGTCTGAAGTTCCTCCCACCCGCCCTGTCAGCAACCTCACACTGCAAACATTTCAAAGCAGGCCCATTAACTCCAGCGCTCCACACAGGCCCAGATAAATCTTTTATGGGGCCAGGCATCCAGACTATGGCCCTGCGCCCCGCTCCGCCCATGCCCCGCCCTGAGGCCCTGCCCCTGTTTGGCCTCTTCCCCTCCAAGACCCCACCCATGCTCCCCCAAGATCCTGTCCCCCCACTTGGCCTCTTCCCCACAAGGCCTGGCCCACACTACGCCCCGAGGCCTTGGGGAGGGGGTAGAGAGGAGCGAGTGGTGGGCAGGGCCTCAAGGGGAAGAGGCTGAATGCAGGCGGAGCCTTGGGGCGCAGCATGGGTGGAGTGGGGTGGGGGCGGGACCACAGTCTGGGTGCCAGAGCCCCTTCTGAGTGTGGGTCCGGCGTGCCAGTGCCATTGTAAACCCAGTACTGCCCCTACAACAAAATGGGGAGGGAGGGGGGAATCACATAGCAACTGTGTGGCCATGCAGTGAGCTCCATGGGACCCAGGAATCATGGGGTCCAGTCCTGACTTGGCTGCCAAGTGACCTTGACCAAGTCACGTCACTGCTTTGTCCCTCAATTTCCTCACCTCTAAAATGGGGCTAAAGCACTTACTCCTTTCTACAGCACGTTGCAATCTCCCGAGCTAAAGCACCAGGCACGAGCTCGGGGGTGTCATTACGTTCATTAACCACAGTAGCATTACACCTGCCTAAATGACCACCAGCTCCTATTAATAACGCTTCTTTCTCTTCAAAAAACTGCATAAACACAGAGGGAAAGTTGCCTGAGGCTCTCTCGTGGTCTCCAGGAACGTCGAGCTCAGCAAAACCTGAACTTCTGCAAACTAGGAAAATAAAAACAAAGGGAAGGCAAATGCGCCCATAACCTTAACTGTGCCCACCCGCCGGGCTGGCAAGAGCCACTGGGAATGATCTGCACGCATGATCAGGCGAGCTGCCTGAGAGAGGAAGGAATTTCTCTCCGGCCTGGTTGTCGGAGAGACGGGGGTACCTGAGGCAGAGCAGAGCTGGGGAAAGGCAAGAGGAGCTGGGGAGCTCCAGCCTGGCGACTCCCCAGGCTGCAGGCCTTGAGCAGGGCCTAAGACCGGTACTGGGGGTGCAAAGGGGCAGCCCGGGGCTAGGCAGAGGCAGCAGGTCCAAGCCCCTCTTGCCAGTGATGAGTGGTTTACAGGCTGCAGGCTGCCCCAGTGAGCGGGGGCTAGGTGCTGACTGGCAGTAGCCACTGAGGCAAGGTGGGGATGGAGAGGTGGGGGTTCCCCTGGGAGGGGCGACCCAGATCTGTGGGTTACTGCAGTGGGCAGAACCCAGAGACAAAGGGACACTGCCAGGGGGCAGCACCCCAAGGGAAAGGGGCACCGGGGTCTGGGTGGGACACGGGGCCAGCGGCAGGCAAGACGCCGGCCTGCAGAGGGCGCTCTGGAGCTGGAAAAAGCTAATCCCCAGACGACCAGCAGGAGGCGCCACACCAAGGAGACATGCCATCACTACAGGGAGGGATTAGTTGGAGCAGCTTGGCAGAGGTGCGATGGTATGAGCTGGTATGGGGGGCGGGGAGTTGTGAGCCCCTCTCCCTGACCCCCGTGTCTGTGATCAAAGAGGTGTCTGCATGTCTTGGGAGATTCAGTTATTTCAGCCCTGTGTGGTGTAGGCTGTGTCAGTGACAGGGCACAGGGTGGGTGGGCGGCGTGGCCGGCCCACCCCCCAACCCTGGCCCCAGAGCTCCCCCAGCCCCAGCCTGCCTGCCCCAGCCTCTCGGCCACAGAAGAGTGCCGACGGGAAGGGAGCTGAAGCAGGCAGGAGGGAGCATGCGGGGGGCGGAGCGTGGGCGGGGCCAAGCCAGGCTGTTTGAGGAGGCACAGCTTTCCCCTGTTTATGCTACCCGCTGCCCATGACATTGGGGCATCACTCAAAAGGGGCAGAGTTAAGGTTATGTGGGTATTTACCTTAACTCTCTATTTCCTGGTTTTCAGAGGTTGTGTTTTGCTGAACTGAGTATTCTGGAAGGACACGAGACAGCCCCAGGCCACCTTAACCCCGAGCTAACGAAGGTAGTTGTCAGTGAATTTTCTGGAACAAAATATGAATCTGCTGGTGGCCTTTGAAATACCAGCTCTTAAACCGAAGCCAAACTTCCATTAGGTGCCCCCCGCAGGCTGAGAATTGCCAGTGCCCCCAACACGCGGCGTTCGGTTGGCTCCCCCAGACCCGACGCCTACACTTGAGAGTTCACAGAGGCGCCGCTCCACCGCCGTGATCTCTCTAATCTCGCTGCTCTAACCTGACGGGAGGGTTTTCTCCCATCACCTTAACTGCTCCAGCCCCCGCGCGTGACGTAAGTTACACCGACACACGCCGTAGTGTACAAAGAGCCTCCGACTCACAACCCGTGGGTGATGCTTAACTTCAAACGCCGCAAGGCAACAAGTGCCTTGTACCGCTGGCCTCGAGGGATTCAAGAGCCAGAGTTTCCCCAGGATGCTGGCGGAGATCACGGCTCCCCGTGCGATCCATTTGAGGAGCGTTCGAGCCCCAAAACCTTAGAAACTCCCCTCACATCTGGACCATTATCCCTACCCCGCAGCCCTCGGGGCAGAGCCGTTTTCAAGCCAAATCCAGTTGCAATGGAGAATTTTGAGAAATCAGCTGTCAAGCTGTGGGCCCTCTGAGCCTTGGCCCCGCCCCCTACCACCCGTCTTGCTACACTCCCCCGCATTTCTAAGCGCTCTCCTCTGCATTAACTGCCTGGCCCCAGCCCCAGCTGGTTTCCGAGCTGCAGGTGATAATAACTGAAAGAGGAAGAGGCCCTGCTCTGTCAAAAGCCCTGTGTGTGAAATAAGCAACGAGCTAGTCTATGGTGGAAGCACTGTCTACACTACAGCCTCTGTTGGCATAATTACATCGTGCAGGGGGGTGAGTCTGCCGCTTGCAGAGGTGGGCTTTAAACAACAATGGGACAGTGCTTTGCAACCAGGGGTATGCATATCCCTGAGGGTACACAGAGATCTTCCAGGGGGTACATCATCTCATCTGGAGATTTGCCTGGTTTTACAAGAGGCTACATAAAAAACACTAGCGAAGTCGGTACAATCTAAAATGCCAGACAACGACTCGTCTATGCCGTTCTAGTCCCTGAAATGGAAGTACAATATTTATAATTATGAGGTAAAAATGAGCAAGGCAGCCATTGTTCAGTACTAGTGCGGCCGCGACCCTTTTGTATGTTTATGTCTGGTTTTGTAAGCCAGTCGTTTTTAGGTGGAGGTGAAACTTGGGGTACGCAAGATAAATCCAACTCCTGAGAGGGGTCCAGTCACCTGGAAAGGTTGAGAGCAGGCCGTGAAAGGTGTTTTCATTCCACATGCGGCCAAGGGGAGACAAAGCAGGGGTAGAACTCAGGCGTCCTGACTCTCAGCCTCTAGCCCCCACTCCTCTTCCAGAGCTGGGGACTGAACCCAGGAGTCCTGGCTCCCAGCCGCAACCCATCAGCCCTCCCACTGCATTTGCCTCAGCGCAGTTAGCAGGAAGTCAGTATGGAGAAAGCAGACATTCTGTTTGTGTGCTTTCTTCACACACTCCAAACCACAGGCCACAAGGAAATAGCTGTTTTAGATGTAATCTCACAGAAAGCTAGCGTGTCTTTTTATTTGACCCGCTAGAGTTCCACCGCAGTATTGCCGTCCCCAAGCATTCAAAAACCATACACCAGGTCCCCTGAAATCATAAGCTTGGTTTAAAATACCCTGGATGAGTTTTGGGGTTTTTTTTTACAATGATAAATTGATGGTTTTCCTTATTTGACTTGTGAGCCGCCAAGAGTCACTCACTCCCCAGGACAAGGGCTGGAGAGCTGCACTGTGTTTCACAACACAAAACTCACAATTCACATCTAAACACAGCTCAGCAGCTGGGGCTTTATGTGAAATGCCAAACAGCGTAAGCTGACAACAGTGCATAGCTCTTGGCCTGAGAGCATGAAGAACCCAGGAGTCCTGAAGGCCGGAGAGGTCTGATTCTTTAGGGCTTGTCTCCACTGGCAATTTACAGTGCTGCAACTTTCTCGCTCAGGGCGTGAAAAAACACCTCCCTGGGGGCTGCAACTTTCAGCGCTGTAAAGCCCCGTATGTTGGAGACAGTAGCTATGCCCCTTGTGGAGGCGGGTTTCTTTAGACCGCTGATGCTGCATCGCGACTACACAAACCACAGGAATGGGAAGGGATCACAGATTAGAGGTGCTAGTCAGAGTGGCGAGAGGGAGGGATTCCCATAATGGGGAGGTATCACAGATCTAGACTGTTCTCAGTGGTGGCAGATGACAGAACAACAAGTAATGGTCTCAAGTCGCAGTGGGGGAGTTTAGGTTTTTCACTCGGAGGGTGGTGAAGCACTGGAATGGGTTCCCTAGGGAGGTGGTGGAATCTCCTGCCTTAGAGGTTTTTAAGGTCAGACTTGACAAAGCCCTGGCTGGGATGATTTAGTTGCAGATTGGTCCTGCTTTGAGCAGGGGGTTGGACTAGAACCTCCTGAGGTCTCTTCTAACTCTAATGTTCTATGATTAAGGGTGCTAGTTGGTGTGGAAGAGGTTCCCGCAAATGGGAGGGATCATAGATTGGGGTGATAGTCAGGTTGGTGCGGGAGGGGTTCCTGCAACGGGAAGGGATCACAGATTAGGGGTGTAAATCGGGAGGCAGGGGGAGAGTTTCCCACAATGGGGAGAGATCACAGATTAGGGATGTTAGTTGGGGTAGTGGGGGAGGGGTTCCCGCAATGGGGAGAAATCACAGATTAGGGGTGTTAATTGGGGGTCAAGGAGAGGGGTTCCCACAATGGGGAAATATCACAGATTAGAGATGTTAGTTGGTGGGCATGGAAGGGGTTCCCACAATGAGGTGGGATCACAGATTATGGGCTGTTAGTTGGGTTGATGGGGGTGGGGTTCCTAGGGTGTCTCTAGCAATCGAGGGTGTCCAGGCCAGGGTATCTCTATCGACTGAGGGCATCCAGTTTGGGGCAACGCTGATGACTGAGGGTATCTGGCTGGGGGCTGGGACAGAATGTACCCCTAGGCCCACCCCCTACACCCCTATTGCAATAATCTTTGTACAAAGTGTGCCTGGTGAGGTATCATTTGAAAAGTCATAATTTTCTAGTGACTATTGTCCTGATAAAATAGGTGTGGCAGCACTGTATGTGAAGTTATAAGAGTCCACTCTTTGGTGTTACTAACAGATATTCCAAACTGAGGTTGGCAAACAGGCCGGTCTCAAAGGAATGGGAGCTCTGCTTAATTTGCATTTATGCCGTAAACAGAGCCACCAAGCAGGAAGGGAAACAAAAGAAGCTCCAGCAGGTGAGGAAAAGCAGCAGGGAGCATCCTTCCCTATCGATACTCTACCTCTCTCTCTCTCACACACACACACATGGACTGACACTGACTCACTCTCCATCCATAGATTCACTGCACCAGGAGGGACAAAGGAAGCATCCATTGAACTGGACAAGGAGGCCTGACTTAAGCAGTTTGGTCGACAAGGCTGCTGAGAGCATGGGGGTGAGAAAACTTTGCTTTGAATTTAACACAGTGTGTTAAGTTAGGCACCAGTTGCATTTTAGCTTTGTTTCGTGTAACCATTTCTGATGTTTATGCCTCAGGACTAGGCCATACCAAATTCACCGCTATGAAAAATGCATCTCAGGCTGTGAAATCTGGCCTCCCTCTGTGAAATCTGTTTTTTGGTGCGCTTTTGCCCTGTGCTATACAGATTTCACGGGCGGGGGGGGGGGACCAGCATTTCTCAAATTGGGGGCCCTGAGCCAAAAGGGCATTTCAGAGGGGTCACAAGGTTATTTCTGGCAGGGTCACGGTATTGCCACCCTTACTTCTGCGCTGCTGCCTCAGATTTAAATAGCTGAAATCACGAACTTTACAATTTTTAAAATCCCACGATCGTGAAATTGACCAAAATGGCCCATGAATTTGATAGGGCCCAACTCATTACTTGTACTCGCTTAAAACCTCTCTCTTTGTCGTTAATAAATTTGTTTTGCTGCTTTATCTAGTCCGGTGCGTTTAAACTGAAGTGTCTGGGAAACGCCATTTGGGGTAACAAGGTATGTCCTTGTTATTTCTATGAATAGAATGACACTTTATATAAACTTGTGTTGTCCAGGAGAGAACCGAGCAGTACAGGACATAGATTTCAGGGGGAACGGGGGAGAAATCTGAGACTGGGAAGTGAGTTGGGATCACCCAGCAGTATAGCCAAGGTTGGTAAGAGCCAGGGTGTGGCTGGCTAGCTGGCTGCAGATCACACAGGCGTAGCTGTGAGTGACTTGCGTGCTGGAGGCTGTTTGTGAGCAGCGTCCAGGCTGGAGGCTACAGCAGCCGGGCAGTGTAAAGGGCACCCTAAATTAGAGAGCAGGGGTGACCCAGGTATTCATTAGTCTGGATTGTACCCTGGCTCGGTCACAGGGGCATCGCTAAGGACAGAGGGCATCTGATCCGGGCTGACACTGACAACTGAGGGCAACTGGCTGAGGACATAGCTCCTGGCCCATGGCACCCAACCCGGGGTGACTCTCACGACCAAGAGGGTCCGGCCCAGGACGTGTCTAACAATGGAGCATGGCACAGCCCCCACCACCCTCCCTTTATAGACACACCAGAGGTTGCCCGGCAGCAATGACATTTCTAATGGGTCTGCTTCTCTCTCTCTCATCGCCCCTTCCTGTCCAATCAGTGCAGCCCCCCCCCACCCCCTACGCCCAGCTGCTGGAGTGAGAGGAACCCACAAACCAGCTGCACTGCCCGCGGTCGGTTCTTCCCGTCCCCATCCGCGTCTTCCCTAAACCTGTGCCATCCCCTGGGGCCGGTGCCAAACCAACCTCTCCGCCCTGCTGCCTCCCCCGTCCATCCGCTGCCCCACCAGACACCTTCCGTCCCATGGGCCTTCCACATGCACCCGGAAGGGGGCTCAGCCTGACCCAAGCTGGCTCCCTCAATTCAACCCACCTTGAAGAGGCGGCCCGAGAAGCAGCAGCAGCAGCAGAGGGGAGGCCCGTGAGGTCCCGGCCATGTTGGGATCCGGAGCGCGATGGACGCTCGGGGATCTGGGGCGTTAGACGGCGCGGGGCATGGTGGCAGAAGGAGAAATCCGGCGGGGTGGCCTCACGAGCCCGTTGTGGAGATGGCGACCGGGCGGAGGTGGTGGGGGCGGGGAGAGGAGCCGGCTCGAGGTGCTGGAAACAGAGTTTGAGGGGAAATGATTATGCAGATTTCTATCACCCGCTTTTCCCACGGGGGTGGGGTCAGCAGTGGGCATGCGGGGGAGGGGGAGAGGAGCGCAGATGCATCTGCAGAGCAAGTGCACTTCCTTCCACTCCCCGCGCTGATTTCCAGTGACAAAATTCGACCCATCTGATGGGGGAGGTGGGGGGGGGGTCAGAAAATCCTGCCTTGGTTGGGTCAGGTGTCCCCCGAGCAGCAGGTTGGGGGGGGGGGTCATGCCAGGAGAACCCGACTGGAAAAGCGGGGCCTACGTGTGAACTGTGGTACGGGGGCGCCCTTGCTTTGGGAGTAGGGGTTATGCCCTTTAATGCCAAGAGATCCCACTGTGATGGACTGAATGGAAGAAACTGAGCCGGGATCTCTCCCCCCCACTGTGGGGCTGCGACCCCACAACCTGCTGGCAGAACCGGGATGGGGCCAGGGCCTTGGTTACGGTGCTATACTGGAGACCTGTGGTTGATTCCTGGCTCTGCTATTAGCTCCTGGGTAACCGTGATCAGGTCCCTGAGCCTTGGTCTGAAAAATGCTCCTGGCTCTCCCGTGAGGCTTTAAGTTCCTGGGGGCAGGGACTGTCTCCCAGTGTCTCCAGGCAGACGACGGTATAATGGGGTGTGGAGCTTGAGTTAAAGCATCTGGCTGCTCTTGTAACACAAACAGCGATAAAAATAGCATCCCGGATGGGTAATGCCATTTCATTTCCCATTACCCACCGCCCCCGTTGTGACTTTGACTACAGGATTCTCTTTCACTTCCCTGCTAAAGCACTGTGCCCTGTTCCCGTTAAACATCCCCACACTCCACTCCAGAAGCTGCTGCATCTCAGCACCAGGCAAGAGATCCCTATATAAACAATCTCCAACTCCCCCCTACATCCCTGCCAGTTGCGGTTCACCAGGAATCTACTGTAGACTTAAAGTTACGAATCTCCTAATCCCCTCACTTCCCCAGAGCAGGCCTGTAACAGTGCAGCCAGCCCCACTAACAGCACCTGCGGCTGGATTTCCCTTGGGGGATGGGCAATAACCCCCTCCCCAACCCCAAGGGAATAATTCCCTACCCCCACGGAGGGCCAGTGGAATGACTGGACCCTGGGCCTTGTCGATCTAACAGAATACATCTCTGCTCCATGAGCTACAGGAACATGGGCGGAGAAGACTCCTAAACCCTTCCCCATGTGGGCTAGCTACATAGAGTTGGGTCTCGTCTACACCAGAAATAGTCTGCCGTGTAGCTTATGCAGCGTGGTTGTAGCCAGGCTTGTCCCGGAATATCAGAGACGAGGTGGGTGAGGTGCCGTAATATCTTTTATTGGACCAACTTAGAGAGACGCACTTCCACAGAGCTTTCCTTTGGGTTTGGGAAACGTGTAGTTTATAGCACAGAGTTTCTCAAACTGGGGGGCCTGGCCCAAAAGGGGTCACAAGACTATTGAAAGCAGGGGGTCGCGAGAGCGAGGGGTACAGGCCTGGCACCCCGCTTTGAAGGCAGCAGCAGCGCAGAAGTAAGGCTGGCATGGGAGGGGAGAGCATCACTTTTTGTGGGGGGTATCACAGCCTGAAATATTTTCAAAGGGTGTCCCCGTCCCAGCAAAAAAGGTTTGAGTCCCCCAGTTATAACAGGGTAGCTATACTAGCAAGCCCCCTGGTGGAGACATAGATTATATCACCAAAAGAATTCCTTTAGCCTGGCTTATATCAATTCCCTGGGCAGAATACGCTATTCCAGCAACAGGCCTTTTTCACGGGTATCACTGTGTCTCCCCTAGGTCTTTTCCCAGCAGAGCTTTGTTGGTCGGGGTGTGATTTCTTTTTGTTACTGATATTGCATAACAAGATCTAATGGCTGGAGGTTGAAGCTAGACAATTTCAGACTGGAAATAAGGGGCGAAGTTTTGTGAGGATAATAATTAAACATAAGAACAACTCCCCGAGGGTCACGGTGGATTCTCCATCATAGACAATTTTTCAGTCCAGATTGGATTAATATTTTCAAACCAGGTCCTTTGGGCTTTGCCCCAGGGGGAACCCTCACGCCGGGGACGGGCTCTCCCTTAAACATCCTATTCCTTCAATTTCCTCCTCCCTGCCATCGGGACTAGGCTGCTGGTGCTGAGACCATGGTCAGTCATGCTGACCAGCACTGTCCCATTGTTTCCTGTACTCCACCATGATTCCGTCTGTACCCATCTGTTGTCGCTTGTTTTAGACTTCGATTGTACGATTTCGGGGGCAGTGACTGACATCTTTGCCAGCGTTTATACAGCACTGCAGCGACGCGACAACTCACCCCTGCGGCGCCTCCTGCTGGCCCTCTGGGAATTAGCTCTTTCCAGCCACAGTGCCCTCTGCATGCCAGTGCCTTGCCCGTTGCTGGGCCCCATGTCCCTCCTGGACCCTGGTGCCCTTTTACCTAGGGTGCTGCCCCCTGGCAATACCCCCGACAGTCTCTCTGACTCTTCCCTCCCCAGGGAATCCCCAATCTTCTATCCCCACTTTGCCTCAGTCTAGGGCTACTGCCAGGCAGTATCGAGCCCCCACTCCCTGGGGCAGACTGCAGTGTAACAGCCAGTCATCATAGGCAAGGGGGGGTTGGACCTGCTACCTTTCCCTCCAGCCCAGTATCTTTCAGGCCTTCCTAGCAGGCCGCAGCCTGGGAGATTGCCAGGCCTGAGTTCCCCAGTTCAGCCTGCCCCTTCTTCAGCACTGGGAAGCTAGGTCCATCTCCCTCTAAAACTGGAGGGAGACTCCTACCCAGCTCCTCCCTGAACCCTTATAACAGGGTCAGGTGTGGCCTGACTGGGGTGTGGCCCAGCTGTGGCTGCTTTTCCCAGCCACAGCCCTGCAGGGCTGCCTTTAACCCGTTTACCCACCCCACTACAAGCCCCAAACACAGCGGGGTTTTGGTCCACAACAGGTATTCCTAGGCACTATGGTAAATAGAAATGAATAGCAAGAATAAAAAAAAGTCCCTTCATAACAGTATAACTGAGCCCACACTACAGGGGCTGCACCCCTTTAACTAGACCGGTGTAGAGAAAGAGATACAAACGTGTGTAGACACGGCTTTACTGTGGGACACACCCAAACCAAGCAGAATTTGAAAAAAAAACAAAAAACAGCCAGACTTTTTTCATAAAAGATAAAGAAAAGGGGCCCAAACCCAGCCTTAATTCCCTCCTTCTCCCCCCGCCCCACCTTGCAGGTCATTTTAAACACTGACATTTGGTCCATTTACACGGCAGAAATGGTGGGTTCTTGTTTTGGGAAATGCTGTTTCACCTTGTTAAGTACCATGTCAAACAGTCCTTGGAAAAGACAATTCGTACAGAGACAGGAAAATACAATGACTGAGCAGACTCCACACCTCCTCCACACACTGCCAAGACTGTCAGTATATCACTGTGCTAGGCACAAGGACAGACTGGGTGATTGTAATGGTCTCTCTGGCCTTCCACATCTATGGCTGGGATTTCAAACATGGTCACTTGACACCATTAGAGTCATTTGAAAATTCCAGTCAATTTATCTATGATCGCTCAGCCACATTCTCACACCAAAACCACACTGACATTGGCCAATGGTTGATCTTCTCCTCCGGTTGATTAATTTATGATAATCCAGACACACTTCTCACACCAAAGCCGTGCTGACATTGGCCAGTGGTTGACACTCTCATCCCTCTGATGAATCTACGACAGTCCAGACACAAATGCACAACACCACCATGGTGATATCGGTCAATAGTTGATGCTCTCCTCCAGCCAATTAACCTACGATGTTCCAGCCACTCTGTCATGCCAACACCACTTTGACATTGGCCAATGGTTGACGTTCTCCTCCCGCCAATGAATCCATAATATTCCAGGCACCTGCTCCTGTCAGCACCACAGAGATACCAGCCAACGGTTGACTTCCAATGGATGGGCTCCCCTACTGGCCTCTGTCACGTGTGACTTCTTTGGTGCTGGATCAGGGCTGAGCTCTCGATGAAGCTCTTCCCACACTGGGGACACTTGTAGGGCCTTTCGCCCGTGTGGATCCTCTGGTGTCGGAAGAGGGTGGAGCTCTGGCTGAAGCTCTTCCCGCACTCAGGGCAGGTGTAGGGCCGCTCCCCGGTGTGAGTCCTCTGATGCCTAATGAGGGTGGCGCTCTGGCTGAAACCCTTCCCACACTGGGTGCACTGGTACGTCTGGGCTCTCAGGTGGGACCCCTCGTGCTGAGCCAGACCCGAGCCATCCTGGAAGCTCCTCCTGCACCGGGGACACTTGAAGGGCTGCTCCCGGGCATGGATGCGCTGATGCCGGAGGAGGTTGGAGCTGCGGCTGAAGCTACGGCCACAGTCGGGGCACCTGTAGGGTTTCTCTCCGGTGTGGATGCGCTGGTGGATGATCAAAGAGGAACTGTCCAAGAAGCTCTTCCCACAGTCTGGGCACCGGAAGGGCCTGACGCCCAGGTGAGCCCGGCAGTGGGCGGAGAGCTGGGAGCTCTGGTGGAAGCCCCTCCCGCAGTCGGAGCAAGCGTAGGGCCGCTCCCCCAGGTGGGTGCGGCGGTGGGCCAGGAGGACGGAGCGGTGGCGGAAGCTCTTCCCGCAGTCAGGGCAGAGGTAGGGGCGCTCGCCGGCGTGGGAGCGCTGGTGCTGCAGGAAGCAGGAGGCCTTGGCGAAGCTCTTCCCGCAGTCGGGGCACTGGTGGGGGCGCGGCCCCCGGTGGGTGCGCTGGTGCCGGATCAGGTTGGAGCTGCGGCTGAAGCTCTGGCCGCAGTGGCCGCAGCGGTAGGGCCGCTCCCCGGTGTGGACCCGCCGGTGCGTGAGCAGAGCCGAGCTGTCCGGGAAGCTCTTCCCGCACTCGGCGCACTTGAAGGGTTTTTCCCGGACGTGGGTCCGCTGGTGCCGCAGGAACTGGGCACTCAGGCGGTAGCTCTTCCCGCACTGGCTGCACATGGTCAGCGGCTCCCCCAGCTCAGGTGGCAAGAGGGACATTGCGGGGGGCGGGGGGGTTCCCGCCACACCTCTCCCTGAGAACGGCCCGGCTCCTCCTCGTTTTCACTCCCGTCCCGGCACCTGTTGGGAGAGAGAATGAACCACAAACAATATGACTAAGATCCAAGCTCTGGTCTCCCCTGGAGCTGGCTGGTTGGGGGGAAGGACTCTTCTGGGCTCAGCTACCTAGTCCTATCCCCCGGCCCCGTCTCTGCCCCCCGCCCAGTCCTATCCCCCCGCCCAGTCCTATCCCCCGGCCCCGTCCTATCCCCCCGCCCCGTCTCTGCCCCCCTGCCCCCCGCCGGCATCTCCTGTGACTCTGCTCCTCCTGCCAGGAGAGACAGAGAATCCAGCCGGGGCGCGTTCCCAGCGCTGGGGAGAGGGGGGGCAAAGGGGTTTGTCGCTGAGCAGAAACCCTCACGGGCAGGAAGTGAAACCACCCAAACCCTTCCCTCGGGTTTTGCTGCAGTGGCCCAGCTGAGCCCTCCGAGAAAGGCCGGGGGAGGGGAGGGCTCTGGCCGGGGTCAGGCTGTAGGGATGGGAGTCAGGGGTGACGCATGCTCTGAGGACAGGGCACCGGCTGCAGATCGATGGCTAACGAGCATTTGCTGTTTGTTGTTACCCTTCCTCGGGCTCATCTCAATGGCCAGCCTTGGGGCTCAGGCACTTGGCTGTGACTCGGGAAAGCTGGGTTTAAATCCCAACTCCGCTACGGACTGTCTGGGTGAGTCACCGCATCTCTCTGGGCCTCAGTTTGCCCCATCTGTAAAATGGGGATAATAATCCCGCCTTTGTCTATGTAGACTGTGAGCTCTTCAGAGCAAGGATGGTCTCCCGTTGTGCATCTGTCCAGCTCCTTGTGGAACGGGGACCCTGATCTCGGTCAGGATCTATGCAGCCCCCACCACAATGGGAGACCCTGATCTTGGTAAGGGTCTGGGTGGTGTCGGGTACAATGGGGCTTGATCTCAGACTGGGTCTGTGCAGTGCCTGGCATAATGGAGCCCGGATCTTAGTCAGATCTGTGCATCACCAACCCAATTCATAGGTTCCAAGGCTAAAAGAGGCCGTTGTGATTGTCTGTTGTGAACTCTCGCTTAACACAGGCCAAAGAACATTCCTAAAAGAACTCCTGGAGTGGATCTTTTAGACAAAAGCATTCCATCGGTTTTAAAGTTGCCAGTGATGGAGAATCCACCACGACCCTGGGTAAAATCTTCCAGTTGTCAATTCTCCACACTGTAAAAACGTTCCTCTGATTTCTAGTCTGAATTTGACCAGCTTCAACTTGCAGTCACGGGATTGGCTTATATATTTGTCTGCCACGTTGAAAAGCCCATGATCAAATATCTGTTCCCCCTGCAGGTGCTTATACATCGTAATCGAGTCACCCCTTAACCTTCTCTTTGTTAAACTAAATAGTTTTTAGCTCCTGGAGTCTGTCACTATAAAGCCTGTTTTCTAATCATAGAATCTCAGGGTTGGAAGGGACCTCAGGAGGTATCTAGTCCAACCCCCTGCTCAAAGCAGGACCAACCCCAACTAAACCATCCCAGCCAGGGCTTTGTCAAGCCTGACCTTAAAAATCTCTAAGGGGATTCCACCACCTCCTTTAATCATTCTCGTGGATCTTTTCTGAATCCTCTCTCCAATGTATCAACATCCTTCTTCAGTTGCGGACACAAGAGTGGAACACACCAGACTCTGGCAGTGGTCTCACCCAGTGCCAAATATAGAACTAAAATAACCACCCAACTCCTACTCAAGATACTGCTGTGCCTGGATCCACTTATGCATAGAATCGATGAATCATAGATTATCCCTTTTGGCCACAGCATCGCACGGGGAGTTCATGGGCAGCTGATTATCTGCCATGACCCCAAGTCTTCAGAGACATTGCTTCCCACGATAAAATTGTAAGCACAAAGCCCTGGCTGGGATGATTTAGTTGGGGTTGGTCCTGCTTTGAGCAGGGGGTTGCACTAGGTGACCTCCTGAGGTCTCTTCCAACCCTGATATTCTATGATTCTACATTCTTTGTTTCTATACATTCACATTTAGCCAGGGGTGAAAGGAAGCTGGGACGGGCCGGTACGGCCTATTGGTAAAAAGTGCCGTCGGTACCAGCCCGTATGCAGCTGGCGCTAAAGCGCTGCCATGGCGAAGGACCCTGCTCTGCCCCGCCACTCCCCAATGGGGGAGAGTGGCGGGGCAAAAGGAACAGCTGCTGCTGCTGCTACCCCAGCAGTGGCCCGAGCCCTGGGCCAGCGCAGGCCAGGCAGTGTGGATGGCCTCAGCCCTGCCCCTTCCACTCGAGGCCCCGCCTCTTACTCCAGTAAGTGTTGAATGTGACTTTCGCCCCTGCATTTAGCCACATTAAAACACAGATGGTTTTGTCTGCACCCCGTCTACCAAGCAATCCAGATCGCTCTGTGTCAGTGACTTGTCCTCATTATCTATCGCTCCCCCCATCTTTGTGTGTTGTCTGCAAACTTTATCAGGGACTATTTTCTGTTATCTTCCAGGTCATCAATAAAAATGTCAAATAGTGTTAAATAGTCCCTATAGGACCCTGCTAGAAATACACCCCCTCGCTGGTGATTTTATAGTTACATTGTCCGCCCTATCCCTTAGCCAGCTTTGGGTCCCTCTCATGTGCGCTAGGTTAATTTTATATCGGTCTAGGCCTTGGTTACACTGGCACTTTATAGCGCTATAAAGCCGCCAGGAGCGCTATAACCTCCTACTCGTCCACACAGGCGAGGCACGTAGAGCGCTATAACCGCGGAGTTATAGCGCTACTGGTAATCCACCTCCGCACGGGGAATAAGGGCTGTAGCGCTACGGCGCGAATGTGGACACCCACTGTGTTACAAGTGATCTCTTGAGAGGGCCATGCTATACCGCTGGCAGGTCTCAGTGTGGACATGCTATAGCGCTATCCCTATAGCTGTATATGAGCACAGCTATAACCAATACCACTATAAACCTGTAAGTGTAACCATGCCCCTAGTTTTTACTCCAAATGTCAGGCAGTACCAATGCAAACACCTTACCGAAGTCTGTCTTACATCAACGGTATTGCCTCCGTCAACTAAACGTATAATCTCATCCAACTCCCACACCCTCAAGTTAAGGCACAGTGAGGCCCCCAGCCCCCCCCCCCAGGCCCAAGCCGTAGGGGAACCCCACTCCAGGGCTGTTAACAAGGTTACTGATCTGACCTATAACCCAGGGGAGAGGTGTTTCTGACAAATGAGTCACACTTAGCAGTAGGATTCATTTTGCAAACATCACCTAAGGGCCTTGAAACCACACAGGCTGTTAACCCTTTCCATGCCACGAGTGCTGCAAACAGCCGCCTGACCCTGCAGAGCAGCAGGGGTGCTGGAGCCAGGGAGAGGGGTTTCTAGCAGATCCCGGGTGGCCAGTTTGCTTCAACGGCTCTCATGCAAATTGCCCACGCACCCCTGGGTGCTGGGGGGGGGGGGCAGCTCTCAGCACACGTCTCCCCTTCATAGCCCGGGGTCAGGAACTTTGCTCCACGGAAGTGGCACAAACCTCAACTTTCAGGGGTGTCCGGGGGGCTCCCTGCTGGGCTGGGGGGTGGGGGAGCCTGCTGGGCTCAGCTGCCCAGACCCACTTCCCCCAGTGCTGCCCTAGAGCTGGCTGGGCGGGGGGCAGGTTCTCCGGGACCAGCCCCCACCTTCGGCTCTGACACCCACCTCCCCCGGCCGCTTCCCGCAGGCAGCGATTTCCTGCCTCCGCTGCTGTTTCTCTCCCTCCCCGGAGCCGCCTCCCCTGCGCCCCCGCTCACCGCCCGGCTGCAGCGCACGGGGCGTGGGCAGGCCGTTGCAGACCGGGGATCCGCCCCCACCCCGAGTCTCCACGGCCAGGGGGCGGGCAGGGGGCTGGACAGGAAGGTCCCGGCGCTATTGCAACCCTCGCTGCCGGCGCGAGCGGCCCCACGCCGGGAAGATCCGCTCCGGGAGCTCGGTGGGTGAGCCCGGCTTGGCGGCTGCGGGAGCCGGGAAAGGCTCTGCGCGGGCCGGAAGGATGCGGGTCCCCCGGGGGAGGCGGGGGGAGGGGTAGGTTGCAGGGAGGGGGGGTACAGATCCCTTCTGTGGGGGATGCACCATTCGGGGGGACCCCTGGGCCCCTCTCCCTGCCATTCCCACATGCCCATCTGTTGGCTCCTCTGGCCCCATCTTCTGACCCCCCAAGTCTCACCGGGACGGTGGCCTGCCCAGCCCCCACCCCTTCCCGTGCCCATCCATGTCCCCCCGGCACCAGGTCTTGGTTTGGGGGGTTTAGCTGGGACCCCGAGGAGCCAGCGGACTGCTGCAGATTCCCTGGGGCGGATAACACAGACACCCCCCGGCTAGGGCTGTGTGGGGCGGGGGATCCGGACCCTTGCAGGCTCACACAGGGTCCCAGAGAGAACCCACAACAGGAGCAGATATTGGGGGACCCATTACGGGCCTGGCTGGACTTTAATGCAGAACCCCACAAAATCTACTGGCAATTCCGCCCCCCACAGGATGTTCCTAATGTAGGAACCCTGCTCCCTCCCAAAGAGCCCCCAGGGAAACCGCACTCAGCTGTTTCTCCAGGACCGGAGCCAGGAGAGTGCAAAGCATTGGGGCGGGAGGGGGTTCATTCCCCAGGGCCCACAGCCATCACAGCCAGATGGGAACTGGAGCCTCACCAGGGGAGCGGGGGCTGGACACGTGCTGGGAGTGGATCGCTTGGGGCAGGGCCGCAGAATGCCTGGGAGTCTCCAGCATCTCCAGGCCCTGGAAGGGACAAAACCCTGGGTCCCCCTATCAGATCTGTAATCACTGCTCTAGACTGCAGATAGAACCCAGGAGTCCTGGCTCCCAGCGCAGTGTGCTCTACCCCCACCAGGCCCCACATCCCTCCCAGAGCTAGGGCGAGAACTCAGGGGAGCTGATCTTCCATTCAGGGGTTGTGGACCCACTAATGGTGTGGCTTGTGGACTCAAAGCATAGCCACAGCCTCCTCTAGTGGCCGGTCCACAGAGCAAAGGGGGCCCATCGCCAAGGTGGTAGATTCTTAGGGTCGCTCATGATGGGGTGTTTTTTTCTAGTTTCCTTTAAAAATAAAAATCCTGGTTTAGTGAAGTCACGCGGTGAGAAACCGCCCTGCAAAGACCAGGTGTGACTGCGAAGAGCCCGTTGGAACCTGACAATTCTGGGGTGGCATACAACCAATCATGGGTTCCCCCCCCCACAGCACCCATTTTAGGTCGAAGAGATGGGGTGTGGCCAGATGCCTGGGAGCTTCTCAGGCTGCTCTGGGGTGACCAGATGTCCCGATTTTATAGGGGCAGTCCCGATTTTGGGGTCTTTTTCTTATATAGGCTCCTATTACCCCCCTCCACCCCCATCCCGGTTTTTCACACTTGCTGTCTGCTTCCCCTAGTGCAGGAGGGGACCAGTGGGCTCCTGAAGTTGCAGCTCGGTAAGCGCTGTGAAGAGAGGAGCTAGGTGCCAGAGATGCCTTATGGAGGAGAGGGCTCCCTGGCCCCCCCCCCCCCCCCCCAGAGCAGAAGAAGGTGTGACAAGTTCCAAAAGCTGGAAATTGAAGCTAGACACATTCAGACTGGAAATAAGGTGTCAGTTTTTAACAGTGAGAGTAAATAACCATTGGAACAATTTAGCAAGTGCTGGATTCTCCATTACTAGCAACTTTTAAATCAAGATTGTATGTTTTTCAAAAAGCTCTGCTCTTGGAATTTTTTTGGGGGAAGTTCTATGGCCTGAGTTCTGCAGGAGATCAGATAGGCTGAGGACAACGGTCCTTCTGGCCTTGGAATCTATGAATATCCCTTTAGCATTTTGACTTTTACTTTATATTAAAATTTATAAAATAATGTGGCCAACCTCTTATATAGGGTGCTTTTCCTCAAGTAGATCTTAAAATGCTTTGCAAAGGAGGTCAAGTTTCATCACCCACATTTTACAGATGGGGAAACCGAGGCACAGAAGGGTGACGTGACATGCCCAAGGTCACCCAGCAGGCCAGTGGCAGAGCTGGGAATAGAACCCATGTCTCAGTGCAGCGTGCGATCCACTAGTCCAGGGTTTCTCGCAACACATTTTTTGGTGGCCTCAGAGTGCTGTCACCAACTTTTGCCAGTGGCTCCACTGACAATTTTTCCTAAAATATTGAATTAACTTTAGGAAAAACAAATAAATATGCACATATCGTATGTCCAAACCATTGTAATTTATTCTTATTTCTTAGACTCAGTAATAAAAATAATGCACAGTTGTCTCTATTCTTTACTGGACATAAACAGAATAGAAACACAGTCTTGTCTTTTCTGTTGTTTCTTTTGCTTTTTTGGTTGCACTTTTCCCCCTGCGACTTGCTAGCTGGTAAGTCTCCTGCTGTGAAAAGTGATATTTGTATGTTTGTTAATATCACTTTTCACCCCAGACTTACTCAGCCCCGGGACAGATTAAGCCCTGCATGGGGAGGTGGCCAGGGAGGCAGCGGGGCCCAGGGACAATAGGGGTGTGTGTAGAGGATGGTGAACCTGGGGACAGAGCCTGCACCAGAGCCGGCCACTGTCTGGATGGAGACCAAAGCCCCATGGCTGAAGCCTGCCCCCTTACCCCCAGGAAAGTGGGGAATTCACCAGCTGCCTGCACCTCCAGCGTTTGTGTCTGCAGAGTGGGGCAGAGACCAACCACTGCTGGCAGCCCTGGGAGAGGGGTCCCTGCTTTGCACCACTCCACCCCCATCACAGCCCATCGTAGCCACAAGAAAAGGCCCCAGTGGTCACATTTGAGAAACACTGCCCAGACCACACTGCCTCTCGTATAATAGAAGATATCATTAGTCAAGACAATACATCAAATGAATTATTTTGTCCACTAATAATAATTTGTGAAAAATTCTGAGATTTTAACAAATCGGGAGGAAAATCAAATGTTTAAAAGCTCTGAAATTCAAACTTTTCGTCCCACGGGAAATTCAATCCGTTCAGGGGTTAGCAGCAGGCTCATGGAGTCATAGGAATGTAGGGTGGGAAGGGTCCTTGTGAAGTCATCTGGTCCTCCCCTCCACACTGAGGCAGGATCAAATATACCTAGACCATCAATGAGAGGTAGACTCTGTCTGAGATCTGGAACTGTTCTTAAAAACCTCCAGGCCCACAAATTCCCCATAAATTCTGAGACACGCTCCAGTCGCCAGAGGGAAGACACGAGGACATCTCTAAACAAAAAGGGGGTACAGACCCACTTCAGAAAGGTACCCACAATGCCCCTGTGCGGGCAGGGGAGGCCCCCCGCTGGCATCCCTAGGCCATGTGCATTTTCTGGTGTCTGGCGAGGTAGTAGCTGAGGCTGAAGCTCTTGCAGCAGTCGGGGCATTTGTAGGGTTTCTCTTCCGAGTGGATCTTCTGGTGCTGGATGAGGGTGCAGCTCTCACAGAAGTCCTTCCCGCAGGCCGTGCAGCGGAAGGTCCGCTCCTCCGAGTGGGTCCGGCGGTGCTTGATGAACGCCGAGCTCCAGCTGAAGCTCTTGCCGCACTGGGCGCAGCGGTAGGGCCGCTCCCCCGTGTGGACGTGCCGGTGCTGAGCCAGCTGGAAGCCGTGGCTGAAGCCCTTCCCGCAGTCGGGGCAGGGGTGGGGTTTCTCTCCGGTGTGGACGTGCCGGTGCGAGCGAAGGTGGGAGCTGCGGCCGAAGCTTTGCCCGCAGGGCCGCTCCCTGGTGTGGATCTGCTGGTGCTGGATAAGCAGCTGGCTCAGCTTGAAGCTCTTCCCACACTCGGCGCACCCATAGGGCCGCTCCTCACTATGCACCTTCTGGTGCCAGCTCAGGGCCGGTCTGGTGCCAAAACTCTTCCCGCACTGGGGGCATGGGTAAGGCCTCTCCCCTGCACCCACGCCACCGGCCAGGCCGGGGCTTTCCCCAACGTGGGTGCGCTGGTGCTGAATCAGGTAGGAGCTGTCCCCAAAGCTCTTCCCACAGGCCGCACACCTGTAGGGCCACTCCCCGGTGTGGGTGCGCTGGTGCTTGCCAAGGTGGGAGCTCTGGCTGAAGCCCTTCCCGCAGTCGGGGCATTTGTAGGGGTGCTCCCCCGTGTAGACCCGCTGGTGGACGACGAGGTGGGAGCTGACCCCAAAGCCCTTCCCGCAGTCGGGGCACTGGAAGGGTCTCTCACCTGTGTGGGTGCGCAGGTGCTGGAGGAGGTGGGAGCCGCAGGTGAAACCCTTCCCGCAGTCAGGGCATTGATGGGGTCTCTCCCCTCTATGGGGTCTCTGGTGCTCAGCAAGGTCTTTGTATTGAGAGAAGCTCTCCCCACACATGGCCGGCCTCCCCTCCAGACACCCATAGGTCTGCCAGGGATCTCCCTCCCGCTCTGCAGAGCTCTCCCTTGGGAGGTCTCCTCACTCCTGTCCTGCCCCACCAACATCTCCCTGCTCAGGGCTCCAGGACATCCCACGTTGCTTTGGTTCTGCAGCCCCTTCTGGCTGGGGATTCTCCTCCTCGTTCTCCCTGGTTGTCCCGGCACCTGCTGGGAGAGAGAGAGAATCCAGCCGGGGCGCGTCCCCTGCGCCGGGGAGAGAGGAGAGGCCAAGGAGTTTGTCACGGAGCAGAAAACCCACTGGGCAGGAAGCGACTTCCCACAAACCTTTCCCTGAAGAGAGCGGAGGGGCAGGTTCTGCTCCAGTGGCCCAGCTGAGCCCGCAGAGAAAGGCCGAGCAGGGAGGGAAGGCTCCTGCCAGGCGTCAGGCAGGACAGGTGAGAGCTGGGAGTGACACCTGCCAAGAGGACAGGGCACCTGCTAGGGACGATACTGAGTGAGACGAGCGGATTAGGGAATTATTTATATTTGTACGTGATACGAAGGGTAGGAACGAAAACTCAGAGCCTTGGATAATAAGGATATATCGGAAAATCATATTGCAACGCTCGTTTCATCTCTTATAACAAGGATGAAGGAAGCAGCGAGTACCAGCAGGTATTTAAGGTGGGGATCAAGCTAGATCCCACCCTGGTGTAAATGGGCATCGCGCTGCCAGAGTCAATGGGGCAGATCCCAGCCGGTGTCAATCACCCGTAGCTCCA
>ML677478.1:6768-23932 GCA_007922305.1 Dermatemys mawii | reverse complement strand
TCACCCGTAGCTCCACTGGAGTCACTGGGGCAGATCCCAGCCGGTGTGAATCACCCGTAGCTCCACTGGAGTCCATGGGGCAGATCCCAGCCGGTGTCAATCACCCGTAGCTCCACTGGAGTCACTGGGGCAGATCCCAACTGGTGTGAATCACCCGTAGCTCCACTGGAGTCACTGGGGCAGATCCCAGCCGGTGTCAATCACCCGTAGCTCCACTGGAGTCCATGGGGCAGATCCCAGCCGGTGTGAATCACCCGTAGCTCCACTGGAGTCACTGGGGCAGATCCCAGCCGATGTCAATCACCTGTAGCTCCACTGGAGTCACTGGGGCAGATCCCAGCCGGTGTGAATCAAGGAGCAACACTGATTTACATTAGCTGTGGCTCTGGCCCTACATTGTTCGGGCCCCCCCCCCACGGATCCTCTATGTCAAGCCAAACTCTTGTATGTTGCGTCCCTTTCCCGCCCAGCCCCCTTTGCCTCTCGAGAGGGTTTGGGTCAGGCGCTAGGTCTCTGTGTTTGTACAGCACCTGGCGCAGCGGGTCAGCGACCCTGAGCAAGGCGTGTACGTGCTGCTATACGAGCTGAGACAGAACTGGGGGGCTCCCAGTGGCTTTGCTGGGATCCCAGCTTTTGCCTTCGCTCCCTGACGGTCTCTGAGCCGGTGTCTCTCATCCCTCACCTGTGCGGGAGCCTCTCGGGGTCTCCCGTTCCTCGGCACCCTGGAGATCCGGGACCCTCGGCTCTTCCCCTCGCTCCATCCGGGGGATCCCGGCTGGGTCAGGGACGGGGAATCCTGTTCAGGAGAAGAAACAGGTGAAGTCTCCCCCCGGGGCTCGGTGCATAGAACGCGCCCTGGGTTGAACCCCGACCCCGCTCTCTGCTGAGGCGGGGGTTGGGGTGGGAAAGGGATGTTCCCAGGGGCCCTTTGAGGCAGGGAGACCCCTGGGGTCAGATGGGCCATGCCCCCTGCAGGGAGTCAGGGATCTTCAAGCACACAGGGCGGGGAGTCGGGGGGCAGCTAGCCCCTTGTAGCCTAGAGCCACCAGAAACTAGAGTGTGGGCTCTGGAGATACCCACTGGGAACTGATGGTTGGGGCTGGGGCGTGGTTGGTCAGATGTCTGGGAGCCTCCAGGGCAGCTCTGCCCACACAGGGGACATTCCCTGGATGTCACTGGTCCTGAACGAGCAGCTCCCTGCACCTTGGAGAGAGGAGCCAGGCGCTGGAGAGGCCAGGAGGCCACAGTCTGGCGGCCCAATGCAAAGAATAACCCACCCAGGGTGACCCGTGTGTCCCCATCTGGTGGCCAGATTATTTATGGACAGTTGTGAACTTCCTACCGCCTCTCAGCTGAGGGCCCTGATCCCATCGCTCAGGCAGCCGCGCCGCGAGCTTTTTGATCCAGAGCTCCTGGGTTCAATCCATGCAGACGTCCCAGCCAGAGCCCTCATTACAAGAGGCTGCAAGATCCAGCAGAGCAAAGAGCCCGCAGCTGGGACTGGGCGACAGGGGATGGATCACTTGATCATCACCTGCTCTGTTCACTCCCTCCGGGGCACCCGGCATTGGCCACTGTTGCTAGACAGGATACTGGGCTGGATGGACCTTTGGGCTGACCCAGTGGGGCCGTTCTCGTGTTCTTAATTGGGGACAGGCCTAGATCTATAGGGTACAGGCTGGGCCTGTGGGTTAATGATTCCTGCTGAGCAAAGGTGGGGAAAGTAACTCACTCTAAGGCAGATAATTCCAGAACTCAGTTCCCTGTCAGCCTGGCTGAGAGAACCGTCTCCAAAGCAGATTGCCACATAATGGCCGCCCATAAACCCAGTCCCCTGCCGTATCAGCCCGTCCCCTGGCATCCCGCACGCAAAGGTTACAAGATGTCTTCATGAGCAAGGGCACTGAGTTCTAACCCACACGGAAGAAATTGGAGGTGACTCAATGCGGTCAGACTCTCAGATGGTGTAAAGTGGCATCACTCCAGTGATTTCAATGAGGCTCAATAGCCTGTTATGTCTCAGCTGCGAACCTTCTCCCCCACCCCGCCATGTAATTCAGGGCCAGGAGCTCTCTCAACATGGTCTTCTTGGCAGCCAATAAGATTCAAGCTCCCACCAAAGCATCTCCACTCACATCCCTGCACTCAGCGTAGGTGATGTTTCGCTGTTGGTCTGTAACATGAGCGCTCTGGAACGTCGTGGCTGACCAATGCCGCAATTTCAGGCCATGTTCTGGGTGTCCATGGGCAGAACCCCATGGATCCGGCAAAACAACAACCCAGAATGGGGTAATGAGGGGGTGCACACAGATCTTGGTCTTTGGTCAGCAGAGCTACAGGATCCCCCATCTCTGTAATTGTCCGTAGCTCAAAAAGGTTGATGCCGGCTGTTCACACCTTCCTGTGCACCAGCGCCCCCGTCCCAGCTTACAAGGTTGATATCCTGCATGACTTAGCTCCCAGACCAAAAGAAAATAAAAACCAGGGGAAGGGGCAAAAGGTGGGGGAGAAGTGGGGCAGCATACAGAGCCCCTGGCGTGAAAGGGAGAATGGGGGACCCTGGTACAGGGGGAATAGGAGCACAGGGGCATAGAGAACCCCTAGTAGAGAGAAAATGAAGGACCGTGATATGGGGGAAGGGGGAAATGGGGATACATAGGGAGAAGGGGGGAATAGGGGATAGGAAGGCAGATAGAGCCCCAGGAACAGGAGGTGAACAGGAGATAATTGCATGGGGGAACAGAGTCATATGAGGCACACGGAGCCCCAGGAATGGGAGGTGAACAGGGGATAATTGTATGGGGGATGGATTCACAGGGGGGGCACACAGAGCCCCAGGCATAGGGCAGGGTGTGCTGAGGAGGGAAGCCCCAGAAATAGAAAGGGAGGAGAGGGTGGCCCCCCACGAGCTAGTAGGGGAAATAGAGGAAGGCAAGGAGCCCCTGGCTTGTACAATGGACTCAGCCTGCAGAAGCAAAGAAGCATGAGACTCTAGTTTCAAGGTGATTTTAAGGCTAGAAGGGACCATCGGGATCCTCGAGTTTGGTCCCCATAACTCAGGCCAGCGACTCCCCCAGAGATCTCTGTATGGAGCCCACAGCTGATGGCAGAGCGACAGCAGGTCTTCGAGGACAACCTCTCCATCGCCGTCTAGGGACCCCGAGGGACGGAGAATCCACCATGTCCCTCGGTAAGGCTGCCCCCGTGGCTGCTTTCCTGCCCCGTCAAAGAAGGACACCTTACTTCCGGCCTGCTGCAGCTCCCAGCTGTGGGTCTCGTTCAGACTGTCGAGGACAGAGCCATCTTCCCCCAGGAACCTCCTCCCCCCGCAGGGGCTTGGAAACCCGAATCCGGTTCCCTTCTGAACCTTCCCTTGGAGAAACCAAAGGGACCTTTCTTCAGTTGTTCACTACCAGGAAGGTTTTCCCAGACCTGGCATCATTCTTGTGGCCCGCACTCTGCGCCCTTACAGGGCAGACTGAGACCAAACATGGGGGGCAGGTTACCCCACACAGGCTACTGTCTAGTTCTCTCACCTTTCTCTACAGCAGCTGGGGCACTGTCCGAGGTGGAATACGGCTCCAGATGTTGCTAGTATCTGAGCCAGTCTGGCAATGCCGATGAACCCACTCCAGTGTGGACAACAGGGGATGGATCACTCAATGATTGCTGTGCTGGTCACTTCCTCTGGGGAACCTGTCATTGGCCGCTGTCGGAAGACAGGACTCTGGGCTAGATGGACCATTGGTCTGACCCAGTGTGGCCGTCCTTATACACCATGGCACCAGAACTGAATATGGGCTCCGGGGATAGTCTCCTGGTTCCTATTCAACATTCCCCTGCTCGTAGATCCAAGGATCCTGGCCGGCCTCCACAGCCATCGGGAACTCACTTGATGGCAGAGGCTGAGCTACCAGGTCAGCTTCTTTCCCACACAGCCTGTGGGTCAACGGCAGGGGCCTTCTTGTATGGGAGTTCCCTGGTGCTGACTCACGAATGAGCCCCTCTCCCCCAGGTGGGTCCATGGCAGGTCCCCCTGTGAACTTATTTCCTGGTATCCAGCCATAGTCAATCTTCCACCCAAACGTCCCAGCCCACTCCCGTCCCACGTCATTGGCTGGCAGGGGTCCCCTCACTGGATCCTTTGGTGCCAGATGAGGCTGGAGCTATAGCTGAAGCCCTTCCCACAGCCAGCCCAGCAGAAGGGTGCTGATGGTGGGTGTAGTGGGATCTCTGGCTGAAGGCCTTGCCACATGTGGGGCACCGGCAGGGCTTCTGGCCAGCTTGGACCCGGCAGTGCTGGTGCAGCGGCTGCTCTGGGAGAAGCCCTGACTGCGGGAAGAGCTTGGTGTCCATGTGGGAGCGCTGGTGGTGCATCAGGTTGGAGAGTCGGCCAAACCCTTTCCCGCAGCAGGGGCACTTGTAGGGCTCACCCCACAGCCCTTCCCGCACGAGGGGCACTGGAAGGGCTGCTCCTCGGCATGGGTCTGGCTGTGCTCCGTGAGGTTCCCGGGCTGTGCAAAGGCCTTCCCACCCGCGCTACAGTGAAGCAGCTTTTCACCCACGTGGCAGCACCAGTGACGGGGCAGGTCGGAGCTGCGGCTGAAGTGTTTGTGGCCCCGGGTGCACTGGTTCGCTTCCTCCTCCTTGCCGGCTTCATTCTCCTCCAGAGGCTCTTCCTGCTGCTGCTGCTGCTGCCCCGCTTGGGCTCTTGCTGGCTCCTCCCCACCGCGTGGCTGACGTCCTGTGCAGCTGTTCCCGCGGACCCCCGTGTGGGGGATTCTCCTCCTCGTTCTCACTCGCCGTCCTGGCGCCTTCTGGGGAGACAGCGAGAGAAAGAGGCAGCTGATGGGCAGGAAGTGAATCCCCCCGAGGCTGGGGGAGTCGAGGACTCCTGCCAGGGCCAGGCAGGAGCCAGGAGTGACGCCTGCCATGAGGACAAGGGACAAGACAAGGCAGACTGGGGAGCTTCCAGTGGCTTTGCTGGGATCCCAGCTTTCCTCTGCTCTCTCAGACAACCTCTGAGCCGGTCTCACTCCTTCTTCACCTCTCAGGCTCTGCCTGTCCTTGGAGTCCTGGAGAATCCGGACCCTCGGTTCCTCCCCACTCTCCATCCGGGGGATCATGGCAGGTTTGGCGGAGGGTGTGAAGCAGAGGAGCTGTACCCTAGCATTGCAACAACTGGCCCCTGTGTGCAGCAGATGGAGAATTTTCCAGGGAGGTTTGCTCAGAGCCGTGGGGAGGGATTGGCAGAGGTGCAGAGGGTCTAGTCTGATCTCCTGCGTAATGTGGGCCAGGGGAACCAGCACAGAGCTGGGGGAATAATTGAGGGGGTTTTTGGTTCAGTGGGTGACCTGAGCCTGACTGAGGCTTCCAGTGCTCTGATTCACCCAGGGAGAGCCCAGAATGCACTCCGGACGTGAACACAAAAAGAAACACTGTGCAAATGCCCCCCACCCCAGCTTTGGGCTCAGCCCCGCCCGTGCTGCCTGGGTGGGTTCCCTCTGGCCCCAGCCACAGGTCAGCTGTGCTCTCTTTGTCTGCTGCCCGGAGGAACAGGCTGCCAGATTTCCTGCCTCTGCCTCTTTCTCTCCCTCCCCTGGAGCCTTCTCGTGCTGAAATTCCCCTTTATCCCAGAGACTCACGGCTTGGAAGTGTGATCCCCAAAGGTGTTCCCAGGAGAGCTCATCAGTTGCATTCAATCCCTCAGTGAACAAGTATCCAGCCTGATACTTCCAGAGGAAACAGCTGAGAGCAGGAAGTTCCTGTATTTATTAAGTTCCCCTGTTACAGTATTGTCTGGTCCTCTCTAGAACTGGGGAAAGCAGAAGAGCTCTGTGGTTATTTCTTTCAGTTCCCCAGACACGCTGACAGGAGCGCTGCCAATCACCTTATTAAATGCAAAGTGCATGCATCCGCGCCTGGACTAGTCTAAGAAATGAGCCATTCAAAGGACATAAATAAAATCCACCTAGTGAATGTTTGCACAGCCAGGTCATTTCTCTCCCCATTTCACACAGGTATTTGGCTGCAGGTTAGGCTCTGAAATGTCAGGCTGAATGTCAGGGTCATCAGAGTTCATCAAATGGTTCATGACTGATTTCTGGGCCAGCCCCTTGCAACTCCACTTGTAGGGCCCAGAGTCCTCAGCTGCTGAAGGCACAGAGCGTGGGAATTTCAAAAGCCCTCGGTACCGGACTTCTTCTCCCACTGAAATCAAAAGCAAACCTCCCCTTGATTTCAAAGGCTATTTCTACACCACACACCTTAGAGTGGCACAGCTGAACCGCTGCAGCGGCTGTAAGGTCTTCATGTCGCTACTCTATGCCAGCGGTACCTCTGTCCAAATTTGCTACCTCTCCCCTTTCAGTCTCTGGCCCAGGTGTAGCAAATTCTGACAGAGCATCAACCATTCGTCACAATTAGTGGCTCAGGTCAGAGGATGATAAAGATGAGAGGTAGCAAACCATGATGGGAATTTGCTACTGCTTTGAAATCTCCCTTGTAAATGTGGACACAAATAAACACAGGTATTTTTCAAAATGTAAAAACTTTATATAAACAAAGGATATAAACAAGAATAGCTTACTCTTCATTCCAAGATCTTTTCAAAAACAAGCATCTAAACATATTTACAGATACAGTTATTTACACGTTTTTTGTTCTTAACTGAAATGTACATTAAAATTAAACTTCTCTGTTACTCATTCATATTCCAGCTGTGTTATTCCAAGAAAACAAAAATATTTCTCTTTACAAAACCATGACACAATGTCCATCTTTGATAAACAACTGAACTATGCACATTTAGTGCAGCTGTCTTTTTTCTCCTCATCAATTAGGTTTTCGTCATTGATTTCCTCTGGCAGGCACGGCACATGTGCCCACCTCTTACAAGAGTCACGCTGGATCTTTGAGAAGTAAGAGATGAGAAAATAAAATCACGGAATTAATCATGCGAAATTTAATTTCAGTTAACTTATAACATTTATAAGATAATATTCCTTGAACATATCATCATTAGTCAGGTGTAACTATCAACAGCCTTACCAGAGGACGTTGTGAAGGCCAAGACTCTAACAGGGTTCAAAAAAGAACTAAATAAGTTCATGGAGGATGTGGCCGTTAGCCAGGATGGGCAGGGAGGGTGTCCCTAGCCTCTGTTTGCCAGAAGCTGAGAATGAGCGACAGCATCAAGGATGGATCACTTGATGATCACCTGCTCTGTTCATTCCCTCTGGGGCACCTGGCATTGGCCCCTGTTGGAAGACAGGCCACTGAGCTAGATGGACCTTTGGTCTGACTCAGTATGGCCGTTCTTATGGAAATATTTACTACTGTGGAATTATTACAAGAATCCTGCCCCTTAGGCAGGTTAATATGCTGGGTGTGTATGTAATTGGCCAAATGTTGGGCCATGACTTTTGTTCTTGCACTGTAAACAATTATATTCTGCTTACTTATCTGCTCCGACATATGGTGTGTGTTTCTCATACATTTAGTGTTTCTTACCATCATGCAATCTTCCCTTTCTTTTTTGCAAGTGCCCAAGTTGCAGTCCATGCAGTACTCCTCCACGCTCTCTGAAAAATCAGTGCAACGGACTCAAATGGTGATTACAGTGTGACCAAACCTCTAAATACAAACCTTGATTTATTCACTAATGTCAATTATGTCAACTAATTAAACTGCTTTGCAAATATTTTTTTCTTTTTGGGGGGAGAGGGGTGTCATATTTTAAATGATATTTTGTACCCCAGTCTACGTTTTTCAAACTTTTAGTTTAATGCTGGTGGATATAACGATATGCAATTACATTTCACGGCTCGATTCATAGCAACCCCTCGGTCCCTCCATATTTTTCACTACATAAAGAAATTATCCATACAAAGTCCCCATTAGAGACCCAAACTTGTGACATACGCCACTGTCGATGTATTAATGTAATGGTTTGTGATAGGACATTATTTCACTTTTCCTATTATCTTCCCATATCCTACGGGCTGACTTGATAATACGTAACAAATTTCTTACCTGACTCTTTCATTAAAAGAATTGCTGTTTTTCTTCTAACCATTGTTAGAGCCTCTTGGGTGGTTTCTACAGCATGGATATCTTTATGCTGTAAATACGTTTCTGCAAACTAAAAACACTTCTCATTAGAAAACTCATGATAATTAAGGCTGCCTGTCTGCCACGGATTCTGTGACTTTCCGTGACTTCTGCAGCGGCCCATGAGGCTGGTTCTAGGGCTGCCCGAACAGATCAGGCAGCCCCTGGTCCAGAATCACCAGCCACTGCTGGGGCAGTTTGAGTGTGGGAGGGGGCTTGGGGCTGTGGCAGGGGGTTGGGGTGTGGGGTGGTGCTTACCTCGGGGGGCTCCCTGGAAGCGGCCAGCATGCTCCTGCAGCTCTTGGGCAGAGAGGCCAAGGGGTTCCGCACACTGCCTGTTGTCACAGGCACCGCAGCTCCCACTGGCTGTGGTTCCCAGCCAATGGGAGCTGCTGAGCGAGAACTCATGGCGGGGGCAGCGAGGGGGAGCCCCCTGGCCATCCCTCCCCCTAGGAGCTGTAGGGACACACGGAGCCTGCTAGTCCTACCATTTGCCCCCCCACTCCCAACAGTGGTCCCAGGCTACCGCCCGCCTGTCCCCCTAGCGGAGCCTCAGGCCATATGCTGCTTCCTGCCTCCCCCTCCAGCACCCGTGGTGCCCCCTGACGGCCCCCTGGCCCAAGTTTTAGTTAGGAGTGTATAGTACAGATCACGGGCCACGACCTGCCCATGACTTTTATACTCGTGACTAAATTGTAGCCTTAATAGTAATTACACATCATTAACAAATAATAATGAAAATGCGCTATTGAATACTATTAGGATGAGTGGTCCGCAGCCGGGCCCGTCTCTTTGTCTCTGGTGTTCCAATATTTTTGTTCTCCAACCAATGGTGGATTTTTCAGTTTCTTGGTAGATGAAGGATCTGAAAGGCGAAGGGATTACAGCAGCCCACGGTATAAGAGGATTCTGTTTTTTCTTACAATTTCCGTACATATTTAGTATTCCTTTCTTTTTCTATTTAGTGACTGGTTACAACGACTGAATACTCTCGTATCTGGTTTCATATTATCGGATCAGAGTCTTACACTACATATCGCTTGATTTACTATGGCCCGTGTTGCTAATACCACCTTGTCACTCACGCTAAATGCTAGTGTTTTGTGCCCATGGTCAATGAAGTAGTTAGTCAAGCTCAAATCGCATAAGTTCATCCAGTGTCCATTATTAAGTACATTGAGTACAAGTATATGCTATTTCCATTTTTCTTTGTGGCTATCAGGAAGATATTCTCTTCACTATTGTTACATTGTTTGAAAACAGTTTCACATTAACACTTCACGTAAACTGTGAAAATAATCACCTCCAATTCCTCAGGAAGGTTCTTTCATATCTCGTCTCATCACACAAGGGGTCAATTATTAATAATTATTTTGTTTCCATTAATGTGATCTTAAGTGTAAATACATACACATATGTTATTGGTAATATGATCATTTCAACAATTGTATAATGATTTATCAAAACACTGCATGCAGATATTCTCATTTGTAATGTTTGACTAACACACAAGAGAAAATCATATTGTGAATTCCTTGATTCAAATCCTACAGACTATATTCGTTACATATACATTACCAACATTAGAACACATCCTTCACACTAGCATTTTATTTTTTAAACTGCAGTTCTCTGAATTTCAAGATTAACATTAAAGTTCTATTTTCTTATGTGTGTATTAAACTTATTGAAAACCCACAATAAATTATATCACTGCTACACAACTGTATTTGAAACGTCTTATGTAGTACTTAGGATTGTCAAGCAATTAAAAAAATTAATTGTGATTAATCGTGCTGATAAACAATAATAGAATACAACTTTTAAAAATATTTTTGGATGTTTTCTACATTTTCAAATACATTGATTTCAATTACAACACAGAATACAAAGTGTACAGTGCTCACTTTATATTTATGATTACAAATATTTGCACCATAAAAGACAAAAAAAAATAGTATTTTTCAATTCACCTAATACAAGTACTGTAGTGAAATCTCTTTATCATGAAAATTGAACTTACAAATGCAGAATTATGTACAAAAAAACCCGGCATTCAAAAATAAAACAATGTAAAACTTTAGAGCCTACAAGTCCAATCAGTCCTGCTTCTTGTTCAGCCAATGGCCCAGACCAACAAATCTGTTTACATTTGCAGGAGATAATGCTGCCTGCTTCTTGTTTACAACGTCACCTTGAAGTGATAACATGGCACTGTTGTAGCTGGCATTGCAAGATATTTATGTGCCAGATGCGTTAAAGATTCATATGTCCCTTCATGCTTCAACCACCATTCTAGAGGATATGCATCCATGCTGGATGACGGGTTCTGCTCGATAACGATCCAAAGCAGTGCGGACTGACACACGTTCATCTTCATCATCTGAGTTGCATGCCACCAGCAGAAGGTTGATTTTTCTTTTTTGGTGGTTCAGGTTCTGTTCAGTGGGTATTAGCCCACGAAAGCTTATGCTCTAAAAAAATTTTAGTTAGTCTTTAAGGTGCCACAGGACTCTTTGTCAGGTTCTGTAGTTTCTGCGTCAGAGTGCTGCTTTTTCAGATGTCTGAAAGCCTGCTCCGCATCTCTTCCCTCTCAGATTTTGGAAGGTGCTTCACATTCTTGAAATAGGGTTGAGTGCTGTAGCTAACTTTAGAAATTTCACATTGGTGTCTTTGCATTTTCTCAAATTTGCAGTGTAAGTGTTCTTAAAATAAACAACATATGTTGGGTCATCTGAGACTGCTATAACATGAAACATATGGCAGAATGCAGGTAAAACAGAGCAGGAGACATACAATTCTCCCCCCAAGGAGTTCAGTCACAAATTTAATTAACACATTTTTTTTTTTAACGAGCATCATCAGCATGGAAGCATGTCTTCTGGAATGGTGGCCAAAGCATGAAGAGGCATATGAATCTTTAGCGCATTTGCCATGTAAATATCTTGACATACCAGCTACAACGGTGCCATGTGAATATCTATTCACACTTTCAGGTGACACTGTAAATAAGAAGTGGGCAGCATTATCTTCTGCAAATGTAAACAAAGTTGTTGCTCTGAACAA
Source organism: Dermatemys mawii (assembly GCA_007922305.1). Lineage (NCBI taxonomy): Eukaryota > Metazoa > Chordata > Testudines > Dermatemydidae > Dermatemys > Dermatemys mawii. The sequence goes on along the minus strand of ML677478.1, from coordinate 12,754 downwards.
TTGGCTGAACAAGAAGTTGGACTGATTGGACTTGTAGACACTAAAGTTTTACACTGTTTTGTTTTTGAGAGCAGTTATGTAACAAAAAACCCTACATTTGTAAGCTGCATTTTCATGATAAAGAGATTGCCCTACAATACTTATATGAGGTGAACTGAAAAATACTCTCTCTTTTATCATTTTTACACTGCAAGTATTTGCAATAATGTAAAGCAAACACTGTACACTTGTTATTCTGTGTTGTAACTGAAATTAATATATCTGAAAAATGTAGAAAAACCTCCAAAAATATTTAATACATTTCAATTGGTATTCTATTGTTTAACCGTGTGATTGTCATTAATTTTTTAAATCGTGATTCATTTTTTTGAGTTAATTGCCTGAGTTAACGGTGATTGACAGTCCTAGTAGGACTACATTTAGTGCAGACAATCACAAAGTATAACAGCGGAAAACATCTTACCACAAGAACCCAATGGTCTGGTGCGTTGAAAGGAAGCAGTAAGAGATCACTTTGCATAATTCCACCCTGTGTTGATTGAAAAAAGAATGAAAAATGCAGTCATGCTTGCCAATGAAGCAAACCAGGTAATGTTCCTCTGCATGCATCCGACGAAGTGGGTACTAACCCAAGAAAGCTTATCCTTCAATACTTTTGTTAGTCTTTAAGGTGCCACAGGACTCTTTGTCGCTCAGGCAATGTAGATTATACTGGATTTCCCAGTTTCAGTATATGCTTTCTATTACTCATTCCCCAATACAGCACTGTGTTTGCTGTTTCTTCAGACTGCGCTTAACCACCTTTATGAAAACGTGCTTTGCCCCTGTGGGATGTGAATGTCTGGGAACGTTTACCTTCTCCAGTTTCAGCTGTTTTGCTCTGCCTGACAAAATGCTTGTGGAAGCGAATGACGAGACAGCTTGTACCTGTTGACACGCAAGTTTTTAATGGATTAATCTTGGTTGCACACACAGACCATTTCTCTCCAAATGCAAACGGATGGACATCATACCAAATGGACTGAAGGTGAAAAATCCATTGCTTTCTACATACTGCACAGACTACAGTGAGAGATTATGCCAGACACTATCTAAGAAACTGAGGAACCACCTGATCAGCATCCTGTACAGCAAACAGGAAAACATCAAAAAAGAGCTTTCCAACCTGGAGACCTTGATAAACAACCAACCCTCCACACAAACAGACTTTACTAAAATAAGACAGGAGATCTATATTACACACTTCACCTCTCTACAAAAGAAAAAGGACTGCAAGCTATCTAAAATCCTGCCTGCCACATGGGGCCACAGCAGTGGTACCCCTAACTCACCCAGCAGTATCGTCAATCTATCCAGCTACATACTCAGCCCGGCAGAAGAGTCTGTCCTATCTCGAGGACTCTCATTCTGCCCCAGCACCCCCACAAACATGATACAATTCTGTGGTGATCTGGAAGCCTACTTTCGCCGTCTCCGACTCAAAGGATACTTTCAAGACTACATAGAACAGTGCACTGATACACAGACACCATCCCACCAGCAGCACAAGAAGAAGAACTGCACATGGACTCCCCCTGAGGGTCGAAATGACAATCTGGACTTATACATAGAATGTTTCCGCCGACGTGCACAGGCAGAAATTGTGGAAAAACAACATCGCCTGCCTCACAGCCTAAGTCGAGCAGAACGCAATGCTATCCACAGCCTCAGAAACAACCCTGACATCATAATCAAAGAGGCTGATAAAGGAGGTGCTGTTGTCATCATGGACAGGTCTGACTACCAAAAGGAGGCTACCAGACAACTCTCCAACACCAATTTCTACAGGCCACTTCCCTCAGATCCCACTGAAGAATATACTAAGAAACTGCACCGTCTACTCAGGACACTCCCTACACTAACACAGGAACAAATTAACATACCCTTAGAACCCCGACTGGGGTTATTCTATCTTTTACGCAAGATCCACAAACCTGGAAATCCTGGACGCCCCATCATCTCAGGCATTGGCACTCTCACTGAAGGACTGTCTGGATATGTGGACACTGTACTCAGACCCTACGCCACCAGCACTCTCAGCTATCTCCGTGATACCACCGACTTCCTGAGAAAACTACAATGCATTGGTGACCTTCCAGAAAACACCATCCTAGCCACCATGGATGTAGAGGCTCTCTACACAAACATCCCACACAAAGATGGAATACATGCTGTCAAGAATAGTATCCCTGATGATGCCACAGCACAAGTGGTTGCTGAGCTCTGTGACTTTATCCTCACACACAATTATTTCAAATTTGGTGACAATATATACCTCCAGACCAATGGCACCGCTATGGGCACCCGCATGGCCCCACAGTATGCCAACATCTTTATGGCTGACCTGGAACAACGCTTCCTCAAATCTCGTTCACTCACACCCCTCCTCTATCTATGCTACATTGATGACATCTTCATCATCTGGACCCATGGGAAAGAAACTCTGGAAGAATTCCACCATGATTTCAACAGCCTCCACCCCACCATCCACCTCAGCCTGGACCAGTCTACACGGGAGGTCCACTTCCTGGACACCACGGTGCAAATTAATGACGGCCACATCAACACCACCCTATACCGAAAACCTACTGACAGCTATGCCTACCTTCATGCCACCAGCTTCCACCCCGGGCACACCACACGATCCATTGTCTACAGCCAAGCACTGAGGTACAATCGTATTTGCTCCAACCCCTCAGACAGAGACCAACACCTACAAGATCTCCACCAAGCTTTCTCAAAACTACAATACCTGCACAAGGAAATAAGGACACAGATCAACAGAGCCAGATGTGTACCCAGAAGCCTGCTGCTGCAAGACAAGCCCAAGAAAGAAAACAACAGAACACCACTGGCCATCACCTACAGTCCTCAGTTAAAGCTTCTCCAACGCATCATCAGTGATCTACAACCCATCCTGGACAACAATCCCTCACTTTCACAGGCCTTGGGAGGCAGGCCAGTCCTGGCCTACAGACAACCTGCCAACCTCAAGCATATTCTCACCAGCAACAGCACACCGCGCCATAATAACTCTAACTCAGGAACCAATCCATGCAATAAACCTCGATGCCAACTCTGCCCACACATCTACACCAGCAACACCATCACAGGGCCAAACCAGATCAGCCACACCATCACTGGTTCATTCACCTGCACATCTACTAATGTAATATACGCCATTATGTGCCAGCAATGTCCCTCTGCTATGTACATCGGCCAAACTGGACAGTCCCTACGAAAAAGGATAAATGGACACAAATCAGATATCAGGAATGGCAATATTCAAAAACCTGTAGGAGAGCACTTCAACCTCACCAGACACACCATAAAAGATTTAAAGGTCAGCATTTTGCAGCAAAAAAACTTCAAGCCCAGACTGCAAAGAGAGACTGCAGAGCTGCAATTCATTTGCAAATTTGACACAATCAGTTTGGGACTGAATAGAGATTTTGAATGGCTGGCTAACTATAAAAGCAGCTTCTCTTCTCTCGCTATTCACACCTCCAGTTCAGCTGCTAGAGGAACACCTCACCCTCCCTGATTAGAGATAACAACAAGCTGGTTCAGCCTGATTGGACTAACCTTGTTATCTCCCACCTGGTTCTTGCCTACCTATTTATACCTGCCCCTGGATACTTCCACTGCATGCATCCAACGAAGTGGGTATTAGCCCACGAAAGCTCATGCTCTAAAGAAATTTCAGTTAGTCTTTAAGGTGCCACAGGACTCTTTGTCACTTCTGCAATTCCAGACTAACACGGCTACCTCTCTGATTCTTGACAGACCATAATGCAGTTCATAAATACATACGTGGAAGCGATCCTTATTGGTACTAAGAAATGATGCAAAATGGATTACAAACTTTTTCTTTAAGCCTCCATCTGCTCTGTCTTATTTTAAAAACTGACTAACCAGTGCACATACTGGAGTTGAAGTCGCAGCCCCACAGAACTGTTTAGCAAAACTAATGTGGCTTTCAACAGGTCAAGGATTATATCTCAGCTATAGACCTCAAAATGCTTTTGAATACGTGTTTGGCAGCAGTAAGTACAACCACATGCTGCAATCTGAGGTTTGTATTCACACTTCAGGCTACGGGACGTTAAACATGTCTTAGCCCATATTCATCTGATTGGTTCATTTTTGCTCTCCCCTTGTAGCGTCACAAAAAGCGGCCTACCTTGCCACTAGCTTTCTCAACCACACAACGCAAATACGCATCGACCACCTGCAACATATGAACGAATCGTTCAGATTTAAAACACAGCTGACGAATCCATCCAGTCGCCAGCAACATTTACTGCAATTTACATGTACGTTGACAGCCAGCCAGCTTCTTGGCTTCAGGCCATAAAATGAAGTGTCATACAAAGGGATTTCTCTCACTTTGGCCTCCAGTCTCTGTATAACCTTGTGGGTCAGTACAAATTTTGCTAGAAAAAAAAAATGCAACCCGTATTACATGCCTGGCAGTACAGTTCCCTTTTTCTCTGTTTTGCCATTATAAATGCTGCCATTTTGACATGAGAACTTTTAACCAATTGTTTTTAAAAAGGGTGTGGGGAGCAATTACCTTCGGGCAGCCATTCTCTGTCTTCCCCATCCTCCACAAGCATGTCACCAACATCACTGCTTGCAACTTCTTCCACTGCACACTCCTCTTCTGCCACATCCGTGAGCTCATGTTTATCACTCGGCTCTCACTCGGCTCGCGAGATCTATTGCCACCCGTTTCCCCAATCTCTTCCGAGGGTCCTGTTTTGTCAATCTCCTCCACATCAGTTTCCATTTCCCTGTTTTCCTCTGAGCTGTTTTCAGCCCCTAATGTTGGTGGCTCTTTAACTGCTTTTAAGTGAGAGATACTGTGCTTAGACAGTAACAGTTTCCCTGAGGTGGTTTCCAATTCAACTCTTTTACCTGCAACAGCAGTAACTTTGTATGGGCCATGATAAGTAGGTTGCAGCAGGCTGCCCTTTCTTGTTTTCCATCTCGCGTTCAGTAACATGACACTGTCCCCAACCTCGAATGTTATTTCCTCATATTTAGAATGCTTGCTTTTAGCGTACTGGTTTTGTTTTTCTTGTGCTTTAGCAATACTACTAAGAGCCAGCACAATATCGGCATCCTTTCTCAATTTCGAATTGATGCTGTACTCTTTGAAGAATGGTTCATTGAATTCCTCGAAATTTGGTAGCTTTGAAACAAAGGGAGAGGGGGTTGTATTTGTGAAATGAGAATAAAATATCACAGAATAAAATATTTACACAAAAGCTGATGGTACATAAATATACTTACCGTATAATTATCTGAGACTTGGTTTGGCAATCTCATTTCAAAGCCATACAGTAGTCGAAAAGGGGACATTTTGGTGGTCATGTTCACATGATATCGTAAAGAAAATACAATATCGCCAAAAAGTTCATCCCAGTTACTCCCAGTGTCATCAACCAACTTCCACAATGCTCTGTAACGAATGGTGATTGATTAGTTTGTGGGGAAAAAAGTCAATGACTGAGACAGATTATATGGAATCAGAAAAGCACCAGGAGGACGTCATCACAGGGCATTGCTATGATTAGTCTTCATTTCACATGTGATATGGTAAAAAGGCCTGCAATGTAATACATTGACGGGCAAGATTTAGAAGCAATTTGCAGCTCCAGGCATGGCACATTCTACTTGACTTTAGTTCTGTAGTTTTCCCACTCCGAAAATTACCTTTTGATGGATTTGGTAGTGCTGTGAGCAAATGTATTGTTGAGTGGGTGCCATGGGCTGGTGAAGAGACGTTCTACTCCCCGTCGTTTGCACATTTCCAGATTAAACTGAAAGAAAATAAGTTACACCATAATCTTTCCTTCAGACATGTCTGTATTTGTGTTCCTTCATGGAATCATAGGGTTGGAAGGGACCTCAGGAGGTCATCTAGTCCAAATCCCTGCTC
>ML677477.1:289247-306155 GCA_007922305.1 Dermatemys mawii | reverse complement strand
AAAAATTCCCAGATTTTGGGACATTTCCCAGGATATAGAGGCACTGGCTAGTGCTAAACATTTCCCAGTTCTGGTGAAAAATTCCCAGAGTCCCAGCAAGAGACATAAACGGCAGTAAGAAGAGATCCTTTAAATCCATTAGGAGCAAGAGAAAGAGGAAGGAAAGTGTAAGTACGCTATTAGTGGGGGAGGAGAGCAAACCACCAATGACATCAAGACAGCTGAAGCGTTTAAAGCTTATTTTGCTTCAATCTTCAGGTTAATGGAGAGCAGATACTCAGCACAATTAATATAAACAACCAAGGGGAAGGAACACAAATCGATCTAGGAAATGATCAGGTGAAGGTGTAGTTTGATAAGTTAGGCATATCCAAGACAGCAGGGCCCAATGCCATTTGTCCTCCTTAAGGAACTACCCTCTGAAGCAATCTCATGACCATTAGGAAAGGAATGGTCTTGGTCGCTTCCTGATTGCGTACTTCTGGTTCCAAATGAGGTGTGTGGTTAACCGCTCGGAGGTTCTCCTGAAAACAAGAATAAGTTTATCATCAAACAGAGATTCCCATAATCGAGAGCGAGAATATTGGAGACAAACGGTTACAGTCCCACTGTCTGGAGCCACCCAAAACCCTGAGTGCCAACCTCCGGGCAGAGACTCCAAACTGGTGGTATGTTGCTCTTTGATTAGCTTTCACCAACTGAGTCACAGGAGTGAATTCCTGAAGCACGATCACAGTCTTATGGCGGAGTCACAGTCTCTGTGGATAGTCCAGTCTATCTTGTGTCGGGGGTGACGTTCCCTCCAAAGAATGAGGCTGGTGGTCACTTGTATCTGAAAACACACTTTATTCCAGAGCATGCAATGCATGGGTAGTTCTCAAGGAGTTACAAGTGAAAGGAGCATCATGGTGGCAATTTATCAGAAAACATAATATATAGGATTGTAATACAGCAAGTGGTCTTAACCTATCAGGGGCTAATAATCTTTATCTATAACCAATAATTTCACAATTCAAGCTGTTCACATGCATATCAGGCATCCTTCAGGCACTTTTCACTTGACCAGAAGGCTCCTCACTCTATGGCCTTGTTTATACATTCCATGTCTATCTCTATGCACAAATGATGAGGCTCTGCAAAATAACATCTTATCTTGTGAGACAGGAGGGCATCTCTAGCTTATTGCTTCTAGAGACTCGTTTAAGGTTCCATTAATCAGGAGGTATGTGTATCTGCCCTTCAACTAAAACATTCTATTATGCACATTCTCTTTTGGAAATGACAAGGGAATGGGTGAAAAGTAAAGAGACAAACAGGCCAAAGATCTTTGGTTCAGGTTTTTAGGCCTGTATTTAGCTAAACATAAAAACTAGCCTAGAAGTATATATTTTACCCCCACACTTGCCAGGCAAGCTGGACCTTAGATCACACACCAAAGACAACACTTGTAGCCAATCCCATAATCAACTAGCTAAAGGTTTAGTAAGTAGGCCAATGAAATAAAAGAGTTAAAGAAGGCAGCATGCATACACAAATGAGTTACACTCTGTGGTTCCAAAAGGTGACAGTTGTAGTAACCCATCAGTACTGAATGTCTTTTAGGGCTAACCCAGGGGATCTCAGCTCCTGTTTCCTGGCTTCAGCCCCGTGAGAGTCCAATCAGCAAAGAGAGAGAGAGGAAAAAAGAATGAGGAGTCCTTGTGGCACCTTTGAGACTAACACATTTATTTGGGCATAAGCTTTCATGGGCTACAGCCCACTTCATCAGATGCATAGAAGGGAAGATATAAATACAGAGAACATGAATGATGGAAGTTGCCATACCAACTCTAAGTGGCTAATTAATTAAGATGAGCTATTATTAGCAGAAGAAAAAAAAACCTTTTGTAGTGATAATCAGGATGGCCCATTTCACACAGTTGACAAGAAGGTGTGAGTAACAGTAGCGGGATACTGAACATGGGGAAATAGATTCAAGTAATGACCCAGCCACTCCCAGTCTCTATTCAAGCCCAAGTGAATGGTATCTAATTTGCAAGTTAAACTGCAGTCCAGCAGTTTCTCATTGAAGTCTGTTTCTGAAGGTTTTTTGTTGTAGAATTGCCACTTTTAAGTCTGTTACTGAGTGACCAGAGAGATTGACATGTTCTCCTACTGGTTTTTGAATGTTATGATTCCTGATGTCAAATTTATGTCTATTTATTCTTTTGCATAGAAACTGTCCGGTTTGGCTAATGTACATGGCAGAGGAGTATTGCTGGCACATGATGGCATATATCACATTGGTAGATGTGCAGACGAACGAGCCCCTGATGGTGTGGCTGATGTGATTAGGTCCTATGATGGTGTCACTTGAATAGATATGTAAACAGAGTTGGCATTGGGCTTTGTTGCAAGGATAGGTTTCTGGGTTAGTGTTTTTGTTGTGTGATGGGTGGTTGCTGGTGAGTATTTGCTTCAGGTTGCGGGGTTGTCTGTAAGTGAGGACTGGTCTATCTCCAAAGATCTGTGAGACTGAGGGATCATCCTTCAGGATAGGTTGTAGATCTTTGATGATGAGCTGGAGAGGTTTTAGTTGAGGGCTGAAGGTGATGGCTAGTGGCGTTCTGTTATTTTCTTTGTTGGGCCTGTCCTGTAGTAGGTGACTTCTGGGTACTCTTCTGGCTCTGTCAATCTGTTTCTTCACTTCCCCAGGTGGGTATTGTAGTTTAAAGAATGCTTGATAGAGATCTTGTAGGTGTTTGTCTCTGTCTGAGGGATGGGAGCAAATGAGGTTGTATCTTACATCTTGGCTGTAGACAATGGATCATGTGGTGTGTCCTGGATGGAAGCTGAAGGCATGTAGGTAAGTATAGCAGTCAGTTGGTTTCCGCTATAGGGTGGTGTTTATATGACCATCACATATTAGCACAGTAGTGTCCAGGAATTGGATCACTTGTTTGGATTGATCCAGGCTGAGGTTGATGGTGTGATGGAAATTGTTGAAATCATGTTGGAATTCCTCAAGGGTTTCTTTTTCAGGGATCCAGATGATGAAGATGTCATCAATATAGTGCAAGTAGGGTAGGGGACTAGAGCTAAGGAAGCGTTGTTCTAAGTCATCCGTAAAAATATTGGCACACTGTGGAGCCATGCAGGTACCCATAGTAGTGCCGCTGACTTGAAGGTACATTGTCCCCAAATGTGAAATAGTTGTGGCTGAGGACAAAGTCACAAAGTTCAGCCACCAGGTTTGCCGTGACATTATCGAGGATACTGTTCCTGACAGATTGTAGTCCATCTTTGTGTGGAATGTTGGTGTAGAGGCTTCTACATCCATAGTGGCCAGGATGATGTTTTCTAATAAAAAAAGTTTCTTGTCATCTAGTTTTATTTCCTTCTTCCACAATTCAAGCTGATGGGTCAAGCCCTTTTGCAGGGAGCCTCTCCATGGGTGCGATGGGGTCATTAACAAAGCCTTTCTGTTGTGATGCCCCACAATGGCCCATTTGGACTCAATCGTCCTTCCTGATGGGCAGGAGATAACATCTTTGGTAAGGATTCAGCATTGTACATTAGGTGAAGTTTTTCCTCTGATTGGTTTGTTACACAGTTCAAAACAAGCATTTTATAGTTAATTGAGCAAGCACTCAAGTATTGCCTTGGGGCATGACATATGGACATTATAAGTAGGATTAATACATGCAGCAATTACAGGCATTTCATACAGACTGAAAACAAAACACATTGTCATAAGTCCAGTACGCACCTTAACCATGCTAACATGTAGGTAAGTGGGACTGGTTGCCAGCAATGAATTTGTCAGTGCTCAGCTGAGGCCTAAGGCTCTGGCAGAGCTGACGTCTGGTTTGTCAGCGTCATAGTTATGTATAGAGAACAAAATCATAACGCACTTTCTAGAGCCTAAGCTTAACTACCAAGCCATTCCCCCGTCTCCTATAAGACAGCTTAGCCCAAGGGCTTTTCCTGGCACTTTCAACCCAGCAGGCGGAGATGTTTTCTCATAAGATCAAGCCTGCTGGTGGCTTGTCCACAAAGATTGAAAGAATCACCGGTGGTTCTCCGCACCCCAGATATAGCAGCAAACATTCATTCTCTGACTCCTAAACAGGATAACCCCTTTGGCTTCGGTGTTTCCTGCAGCCTCTGCAGGCTGACGATCAGCATTGTAAATGGGTGCCCGTTGTGAACCATTCAGTCCTTCATTCACACATGACAAACCCAAGTGAGATGAGTACAGGCGAGTCTCATCTTACACGGAGGTTCCGTTCCGTGGTTAGCGCGTAAAGCGAAAACCACGTATAGTGAAACTCTCACTGAGTTGAATGGCGGGCAGAATGGAACGGGCACTACAGATGGCGTTGTTAAATTGTTGTTTTTCTTTTCTTTTTTTTTTTCTGTTTTTGCCAACCGCGCAAACCTGAATTCACGCATGTAAACTGCTCCTAAGATGCGACTTGCCTGTATCTCTTCCCTGCCCCCGCCCTCCTCCCCGGAGTACGTGGATTACTGCTTGGTGACCTGCCTTAACTCACAGATCTAGGGACGATAATTGCCAGGATCCGTACACACCTGTTCTCCTGTTTTCCACACACATGTCTCACAATGATTATGGTGACCAGTGTGACACAGGCTTTCATTAGCGCCCTCACGTGACATTCTTTGATGGACGAGTATGTCCAAGGGGATCCCTGTAACCCCGATATACCCCTGTGCTCTCTACCGGTTGGCATCAGCAGGGGCTTGGCTCACAGATTACTGGATTACGTGGCAACCTGCCAGGAAGATTTTTTTTCCTTTCCCTCTCGCTCTGTGCATGGTCTGTGAGCAGAACCCCCTGTGTGGGGGCGAGGAGCCCTCGGCTTCATGCTGGGCCCTAAGCAGGGCTGGCAGTCAGTGGGGGGACTTGTGCTGGGTCCAGTCTGGTGTAAGACATAGAATATCAGACTTGGAAGAGACCTCAGGAGGTTTAGTCCAACCCCCTGCTCAAAGCAGGACCAACCCCCAACTAAATCATCCCAGCCAGGGATTTGTCAAGCCTGACCTTAAAAACCTCTAAGGATGGAGATTCCACCACCTCCCTAGGTAACCCATTCCAGTGCTTCACCTCCCTCCTAGGGAAAGTTTTTCCTAATATCCAACTGTAGAGGGGGTTTGCCGGGGCTTGTCCCCTCCCTGAGGCCAGCAGGGGGACACGCCGCCTCCCTATCTCCTTGCATGGCCCTTTTGGGGAATTAGCAGAGCCGCTTGAGGCCTGACTCACCCCGTCCAGCAGGGGGCTGAGCAAACCGGTAAGCCAGCCCACGGGCCCTGGCCCTAGGTCAGGACGGGGCAACAGCAAGTTCAGAGCTCAGGCCCCCAGGCAGGGACTGAGCGAATACAAATAGAGTCAGTAATGCCAGGCCCTAAACCAGGGGGCCTGGAAGGGGGAGACTGCCACCCACACGCTGGGTCGGCTGTTCCCGGGCTACTTCCCCACACCCCCTCTGGAGGTACCTGGCTTCCAGCGGTGTGCTCGGGGGGTCGATCATCATAGGCTCCTCGGGGTCGCCGGCGAGGGGCAGCCTCGGCAACCCACCGGCAGGAGCAGTAGCAGCATCTGGCCTCTCCCGTGTCTGCCACGCGAGTGAGCTCTGAAGCAGAGCTCTTATACTTCCTGTCCGACCCCTGACCTTCCGGGGGCGGGACTTGGCATGCTCTGGGGGCAAGAAAGGGGGGCCCAGGATTCTGCCCCGTCGCTCTGGGGCAGGAGCAGGGGGGAGGGGTAATAAAGTGGTCTTGGCGAAGTTGTCCAGAATATTATGGGATGGAACCTTGCCCTACTTTGCCTTGAATTGCTAAGCTCACAGCCTGTGCTATCCCGTGCCATTTACTTTCTGTTTTAGTAAGCGGGATTCCCCCCCACACAATACTCCCCACCCCCCGCCGTGGGAATTCATGCACACTCACATACACACAGATGACAATTTCCTCAGTTCCTGGGAGGTGGTCTACTTCCACTCCACCTCTTCCCCCAAACCCGCACCACCACCCCACCTCTTCCTGGCCCTGCTCTGCCCTTCCCACCCCTCTCCGCCCCTCCCCCAGTTCCTCCTGCACGCCACTGAACAGCTGATGAAAGCAGGCAGGAGGCGCTGGGAGGGAGAGGGAGCCGCTGATCCACGGGGCGTCCAGTGGGTGGCACCCGTGGCGTTGGCACCCATGTACACACACATCCTGTGATGGTGCAGTTAAGTGAAGCAGCGAGTTCCCAGGGGCACTCTTGAGCACGAATTTTGGTTGCATTCAGCACTCACTTTCCAACATTGGTGATGAGGAAAATTGTAACACTGGTGAGTTATGGGGAAATGGAAGAGTTTCCTGTTCAAAATGAGGCTCAGCATTAATCTATAGAAAGCCGGAGCCAGTAATTTCCTTGCAAATGAGATTATAAATAAAAGACTAATGGAGTGATATTCCTCAGGGGCTGCTTAAGTAAAACCTACTCCCTCTTCAGGAGTTTGTTTCCTCAAGATTGACACTTAGCCAGACAACACAAAGGTGATTATCAAAGAGCATCCCAAGCCCTGGAGGGCAGGGCTGGATTTACAAGTTAGGTGTCCCCAGGCACAGCAACTTCAGCACCCGCCCACACCCCACTCTCGCCTACCGCTGACCTATATGTTGCACGCAGGTTTAGAGAGGTAAGGCGCCCCTTGAATGCCAGCACCCCTAGGCTCGTGGCTACTGTGCCTAACTGGAAATCCGACCCTGCCCGAAGCTAGACCCCTATGTCATATCTACACAGCATACTAAGCCAGGTCTCTAACTCAGATTTATGCCCAAGCCCCGCTTCTGTCCACAGAGACATTAGTTTGATTCAGGCCTGCTGGGGGTGGGTAAGAACCCACGTCCCACTGTGATGCAAGTCAGAGCCCAGACGTTTTGTAGTGTGGATGCCTCTCAGTTCCATGTCACCAGACTCGGGTGTGGCGAGTCCACCAACACTATCCCACAATCATAGATTCATAGGGCTGGAAGGAACTTTGAGAGGTCATCTAGTCCAGTCCCCTGCACTCATGGCAGGACTATATTTTATCTAGACTGTCCCTGACAGGTGTTTGTCTAAACTGTTCTTTAAAATCCCCAATGATGGAGATTCCACAACCTCTCTAGGCAATTTATTCCAGTGGTTAATCACCCTGACAGGAATTTTTTCCTAATTTCCAACTTAAACCTCCCTTGCTGTGATTTAAGCCCATTGCTTCTTGTCCTATCCTCAGAGTTAAAAAGTTAAGAAGTTCAGTTAAGAAGAGAAATTTTTCTCCCTCTCCTAGTAACAACATTTTATGTACTTGAAACTGTTATCATGTCCCCTCTCAGTCTTCTCTTTTCCAGACTAAACAGACCCAATTTTTTCAATCTTCCCTGATAGGTGATGTTGCAATCACTGTTATGTATTTTCTAGACTTTTAATCATTTTTGTTGCTCTTTTCTGGACTTTTTCCAATTTCGCTACATCTTTCCTGAAATGTGGCGCCCAGAACTGGACACAAGACTCCACTTGAGGCCTAATCAGCACGGAGTAGAGCAGAAGAATTACTTCTCATGTCTTGCTTACAACACTCCTGTTAATACGACTTCTGTACGCCACCTCCGCGAGAAGCGTAGCACTTCAGTTGACATCCAGGCATTGACACAGAGCTAGTGTAGACACTGCTCTGTGTAATTCGAAGAAATTGGCCTCCAGGAGGTGTCCTACAGTGCTCTGCTGTGACCGCTCTGGAGAGTACTTTCAACTCCTCTGCACTTCAGCCAGGTACCCAGGAAACAGCTGTTCCCTTGTTAATGCTCCAGGAACTTTTGAATTTTCATTTCCTGTTTGAGCAGCGTGGTGAGCTCACCAGCACAGCTGACCATGGATGCTCAGGACTGCAAACATGCTCCAGCGTGGAGCACACACGAGACACCGGATCTTATTGCTGCGTGGGAAGAAGAGTCTGTGTAGGCAGAGCTCTGAACCAACAGAAGAAACACCAACATCTATGCCAAAATCTCACAGGCCCTGGAGGACAAGGGCTACACCAGGCACACTCAGCCATGCCGCATGAAAATAAAGGAGCTTTGGCAAGCGTTCCAGAAGACCAGGGAGGTGAACAGTTGCTCTGGTTCTGAGTCACAGACATGCTGCTTCTCTGAACAGCTGCACGCAACTCTCTTGCAGTAGCCACTGGTTCTGCTTATGTTGTGGCTTACAGGGAAGTGCATTGAGGGCTGTTTCTTTTATGATAAGATTTAACCTTGCAACTCGAACAATGTATGCACTGTCAATTCTACCCTTGGGCTTTGCATTCTTTCCAGCTGAAAACTTGTCCGTGGGCACATCCTCCACACCAGGACAGAGACTTTCCTAGGTTAGAAGGTGGAAAAAGAAGACTCGCGAGGACATGTTCAATGAGTTAATGCATGCCTCCAAGAGTGACAAGACCGAGCTCGGGGCACTGTTGGAGAGCATGCACAATGACCGCGAGGACAGACTATGCAGGGAACACAAGTGTGACACGCAGGATGAGATGGTGCAGATTATGAGGGAGCCTCTCATGATGAGTCATCTGACTGAGGTTCAAGAACGGCAGCTGTACGCTAGATTCTGCTGCACCCTATGCTTAACCTTCTGCCCTCATCGCCAAGTTCCACATCCTTCTCTCCCAGGTGTTCTTGGATGCAGGGGATGAGGGAAAAAGGGATGCTCCAGTATCCCTTGTACTCAACTCCAGGGAAGGGTACAAAGAACAGAAGATGCCCATTCCCACAGCTTTGATTGTCATTGCAGTACAAATTGTAAGCAACCTGTCCTTGTTTCTCCCCCACCCCGCAGTGTTATCAGCCCCTAGCCCCAGTTTATCTTTACTTTTCTTTGCTGTCTCTCATCAGTGTTTGTGAGCATAATAAAAATTAATGTACTGAGGAGAAAAGGCTCTTGATTCACTCAGCACACTGTGGATAGTGGGGATGTAGTTCACAGGGAGGGACATGCAATGAAGGGGGCAGCTTGATAAGGAACAACACCCATAAGTTTCTCATCCCTGTGGGTCATGGATGAAACTAGTTTTCAAAGCCTCGCAGAGCTGCAGTGCACCTCGATGTTCTCTTCTTATTGCCCTTGTGTCTGGCTGTTCCAAATTTGCTGCCAGGTGATATGCCTCCATCCCCAACCCCGCTGGAAACTATTCTCCCGTTGTTTCACAGATGTTATGGAGTGAATAGAAGGCAGCAACAACAATGGGAATATTGCTTTCACTGAGGTCTAACCTAGTAAGCAAACTACATCAGCAGGCTTTTAAACATCCAAAGGCACATTCCACCACCATTCTGCACTTGCTCAGCCTATAGTTGAACTGCTCCTTACTGCTGTCCAGGCTGCCTGTGTACGGTTTCATGAGCCATGGGAGCAAGGGGAAGGCTGGGTCTCCAAGGACAATGATTGGCATTTCAACATCAACAATGGATAACTTGCACTCTTCCTGCTTGCAGCTTTCCGAAGAGACCAGAGTTCCTAAAGATGCAGGTGTCATGTACCTTTTTCGACCACTCCACACTGATGTCCGTGAAATGGCCCTTGTGATCCACCAGCACTTGCAACACCATTGAGAAGTATCTCTTTCGCTTTATGTTCTCTTTGGCAAGGTGGTCTGGTGCCAAGACAGGGATCTGCATTCTGTCTGTCACCCCACCGCCGTTAGAGAACCCCGTCGCAGCAAAACCATCCACTATAGCCTGCATGTTTCCCAGAGTCACTACCCTTCTTAGCAGAAGTCTACTGATTGTTCTGGCAACTTGGATCACAGCACACCCCATGTAACGTTACTGACATAACCTATAACCATATAGATCATTGCTGCAATCACTGTTATGTATTGTGACGGAGTCAGACCAGAAGGGTATAGGAGAGTGCTGGAAGGCAGGTATATTAGTCTCAGGATGTGCAGGTCCTTGTTCTCTGGATAGCCAAACAAAGGCTACTCCAGGCCAATCAAGACACCTGGGGCCAATTAAGAACCTTCTAGAAAGGAGTAGAAACAGCTAGCCTAATTGGGACACCTGAAGCCAATCAGGGACTGGCTGAAACCAGATAAAAACCTCCCAGTTAGTCAGGTGAGCTGTGGGTGTCAGGAGCTGTGGAAGGAAGTTATGCTGTTGGTGAGACTGAGTGTTGGACAACATATCATCCAGAAGGAAGGAGGCCCTGAGGTAGGGGTGAAGTGGAGTTTGAAGAAGCAGGGACTGCTGTGGGGAAGTAGCCCAGGGAATTGTATTGTGTTTTGTGCCTAAAAGGTCAGCCATCTTAGCTGATACTATTAGGGTCCCTGGGCTGGAGCCCGGAGTAGAGGGCGGGCCCGGGCTCCCCCCTTTTCCATCTTCCATACTGGCCTGTGATGAAGGTAACTCACTAGGTGGTGACTCTTGCCAATTATACTGAGAAAGGGAGGTCACTCTGGGGCCTAGATGAGTTTCTGAGGCCCCTAAATCTGCCAGGAAGCGCAGGACCCACAAGTACAAACTTGGAGCTTTGTCACAGTATTTGCAGCAAATATTGTACAAAGTTTGTCGTGTAAAGTGTCGATGAAAAGGTCATGGTTTGTTGATTATGATTATGCTAACTGTATGTGTGTATCATTTTTGTATTTAAAGTTATAAGTATTAGCTCTGTACTGTTTGTATTTCAAACTTGGGCTATGTTTCCGGTTGACAGCCCAGACAGTTTGGCATCAGCCCTGCCTAGCCTGCTTAATGGCCCATTAAGGACCATTAGCTATCCAACTGACCCATTAAAAGAAGGCAGATACACCTTGTGACTCAGCAAGGAACGCAGGGACATGCCTAGGGACAGAACTCTAAGGTTTTTCTCATGCCATGTGCTGGAACACGTCTTTCCAAGGGCACATGACAGAGGTGGGCAAATTACAGCCCACGGGTCACATCCAGTGTTCCCTCTAATTTTTGACAGGCCGTGTGCGCAAAAAAAATTCTTCTGTGCAAATTTTTGTGTTTCCGTGCAAATTTTTGTGCATGCAGTGTTTTGCCATGTGCGTAGGGTTTAGGATCTGTGTGCACGCGCACACGCGCACAGCTTAGAGCATGGGTCTCCAACTACGGCCCGGGGGCCAGATCTGGCCCGCGGCTTCGATTTGTCTGGCCCTCCAGCTGAGCAGGCACGTGGAAGAGCTGCCGCTCCCCTCCTCCCATGTAAGCTGCTGCCAGTGGTCCCATGTGTGGAGGGGTGAATGCCCCCGCGGCAGCGGACGGTGGAGTAAAGGGGGGGGGTGTGGCAGCAGCTGGAGGAGCAAAGGGGGGGGTCGCAGCAGCGGCAAAAGGAGCAAAGGGGGGGATTTTGCATATATTTGCATATATTGAATTTCTTCAGTCGCTTCGGCCCGCAAAGCCCCTTCAAAAATCTAATATGGCCCTTGTCTCATAAAGTTTGGAGACCCCTGGCTTAGAGGGAACAGTGGCCATATCCAGCCGGTGGGACTCTCCTGCCCGGCCCTTGAGCTCCTGGCCTGGGAGGCTAGCCCCCAGACCTTGGCCTAGGGTTTACCCTCTCCCGCAGCCTCAGCTCACTGTGCTGCTGGCGCAATGCTCTGGGCGGCAGGGCTCTTGCAGACCCGCGGCTTGACCCGGTGCTCTGTGCAGCGCAGTGCCGTGGTGGCCCCAGCCGGGGGCGCAGCTGCCTGTCCTGGTGCTCCGGGTGGTGCGGCTGTAGCGTCGCCAGCCACCGGCGCTCCAGGCAGTGCAGTAAGGGGGCAGGGAGTGGTGGGGGGGGTTGGATAGAGAGCAGGGGAGTTCGGGTTGATCAGGTGGCGGGGATGTGGATAGGGGTCGGGCAGTCAGAAGGTCGGGAACAGGGGAGGACAGAGAGGCTAGCTGGATTGAGCCTCTCCAACAGCAAGAGCCGCTCCTCCTCCTCTCCCCGTCCCCTGCTGCATTCTCAGGTCACCGGCTGGTGCAGCTCTAATCCTCTTCCCCTCCTCCTCCCTCCCTGCATTCTCAGATCACCCGCTGGGGCCGTTCACATCGGCCTCTGGCAGTTCTAGAGCTCCTCCTCCCCTGCTCTCCCGCAGCCTCAGATTGCTGACTTGGCCCCTAGTATTGGTGCCTCTGGCATCTATAGCGATCCTTCCTCCCTGCTGTGCTGCCCATCACACCACTCCAGCAGCTCTGCAGGGGCAGGGACTGGGCTGTGTGTGTTGCACTGGGGAGCACAGCAGTGTGTCAGGCTCCGCATGACACGTTGTTTTGAGCAGCACGGTCAGGGGGTTGGAGAAGGGGCAGAGGGTTTCTGGAGGGGGAAGTCAAGGGAATACAGGGTTGGATGGATCGGGCGTTCTCTGGAGGGTCTGTCAGGGGGCGGGGAGTGGTTGGATAGGGTGTGGGAGTCCCAGGGGTCTGTCTGGGGGCAGGAGTGTGGATAAGGGTTGGGGCAGTGAGGGGACAGGTAGGGGGTGGGGTCCTAGGAGGGCAGTTAGGGTTGGGGGGTGTCCCAAAAGAGGGCAGTCAGGAGACAATGAGTTGCAGGGAGGCTTAGAGAGGGGATGGGCTCCTGGGGGGCAGTTAGGGGGAGGGGTCCCTGGAGGGGGCAGTCAGGGGACAAGGGGGGGTGAGGGTTTTGAGGGGGGTGTGAGGGAGTGGATGGGGTGGAGGTAGGGCTAGGGCAGGAGCAGAGCTAGGGTGCCCCACCCGACCTCTTTTTTGATTGCTGAAATATGGTAACCCTACTTCTAAAGGGAAAAGCACCAGGTTTAACATGGATTCCAGCATCATGTGACATATTCACATGTCCTGTGAGACCCCCAGTCTCCATTCTTCCGGGCCTCACCCCCACATACCCTGGAAGGTTTGCAAGTAAAGAGAGCCATTTACAACCAACTGTCCTAGTCAATGGGAGCCATCAAGATTCCAAGTCACCATTAATGGCCCACACTTTGCATGATTACAGTAGGACCTCAGAGTAATACGTCATATTCCTAGTTTCAGATACAAGAATGGTACATGCATACAGTCAGGATGAACACACTCAGTAGACTGTAATCTTTGTAATGAGATCTTACAAGAGACCTTCTGTATAAAGCATATTCCAGTTGCATCATATTCACACTTATAAACATATTTTTATAAAGCATGTGGAGTGCAATGTCACAAGCCGTGGCGGGGGGATGAATTTCAGCGTGTGTTCAGAGCCGTGGGGAGGCGGGTGTTTACACAGTGGTGGCCATTTCACAGATCCACCTGTAAGACATACTACAGGGTTCGTCGTTCCACCGGCCGGCCTCCGTCAGGTGGGCACAGTCCTCGGAGACATTTCCGTACATGACGTTATTGGGCTCCTTTGGGTTCCAGTACCTAGGGTTACCATATTTCCACAATCAAAAAAGAGGACACTGGGGGTGGGGAAGCCCCGCTCTAGCCCCATCCCCATCCACTCTCTCCCACCTCCTGCCCCCTGACTGCCCCCCTCAGAACCCTCAACCCCCCCCCGCTCCTTGTCTCCTGACTGCCCCCTCCTGGGACCCCTGCCCCTAACTGCCCCCCAGGAGCCCACCCCCCATCTAAGCCTCCATGCTCCTTGTCCCCTGACTGCCCTGCCTGAGAACCCCCAACCCTAACTGCCCCCCTAGGACTCTACCTTTCCCCTGACTGCCCCAACCCTTATCCACCCCCCACACCCAGACAGACCCCCCCGGGACTCCCACGCCCTATCCAACTGCTCCCCGCCCCCTGACAGGACCCCCACAACTCCCGACCCATCCAACCCCCTCTGCTTTCTGTCCCCTGACTGCCCCCTCCAGAAATCCCCTGCCACTTCTCCAACCCCCTGGCTCCCTTACCATGCAGCTCAGAACAGTGTGTTGGGCTCCTTGCGGAGCCTGACACGCTGCCACGCTCCCCAGCGCAGCGCACACAGCCCGGTCCCACCCCTGCAGAGTGCTGCAGAGTGGCGTGCTGGGCAGCAGGGGAGCCCGACAAGCTGTTCTGAGCTGCAGGGGAAGGAGTGAGCAGGGGGAGGGGAGGAGCTCTAGTACAGCTGCTGGAGGCCCTGGCCGGTGATCTGAAGTTGTGGGGTAGGGACTCTGGCTGCCAGGGCCCCATGCAAGCGGCTGAATGCAGCCAGCAGCCCTGTCAGCCTGACTGCATTCTGCATGGGTTGGAAATCCCGAACATTTTCAGATATTTACAAATTCCCCCCCAGACCCTATTTTTAACCAAAAAAGCCGGACTTGTCCAGGAGAATCCGGATGGATGGTGACCCTACCACTACCTGAACGAGAAGAGAGAGATAAGTCCGCAGTGCCCTTTGCCCACCGACTCCCTGTCCCAGAGGAGATACACCCGCAGTAGGCTGGGCCCTGCCATCAGCGTAACCTAGAGCAGCCTCAGGGTTATTGAACTTACGCTCAGGCCCTGGTGGGGTTCCGGGAAGCTTAGAACAGCCAGAGCCCAGCAGGGCTCCAACCCCGTCCCTGTGCCAGAGGCTGTTCTGCCAGCTCTTCTCCAGTGCCCCTGGCTCCCTTACCGTGCAGCTCAGAACAGTGTGTTGGTTATGCTGGTTATATTCGGCGGGGGCGGGGGAGGCAATTAAGGCTCCTTCGAAATCCCTTGATGCTGCCAGACCAGCATAAAGGGCCTTTGAGCAATGGAGTATTGGGCCCATTCCATCGACTTTGGCCAGCGCTAGGGGGGATTAAAGCAAGTAGAGGGACCAATATGGCTGCCCATGATGGCGGGCTGAATACTCTCTGCATGGGGGGACTGAGGGGGTTGAACAATTTGCCCCCCAGTCTCAAGGGTTTCTGACGTTCCCCCTAGAGGAGACGGATCTTTTATTCTGAAGTGTCCAAATGAACGTGGGGCCAGAGACAGCGTCACCTGCTCAGAGGGCAGGCGTCCTGATTGGCCCACTGGAGCAGGGGTCCCCAAACTTTTCCGGCCGCAGCCTCTTACCGCGGTCCGGCGGCCACTCGCAGCCCCCCCCCAGGGTATGTCCGCCATAATGCCGCCATGGAAAGCGGAAGCTTCCGTTTTCCGTAGCAGCATTTCAGTGGGACAAAAATAGCCCATGTGGGAGTTCGGCAGTCTCCCGTGCAGGATCGGCAGCGGCGCCAGGGTCTCATGCACCCCCTGGGGTGGGCTCGCACACCCCCGGGGGTGCGCGCACCCCAGTTTGAAGACCACTGAACTAGAGGATAACAACCTACTACTAGTTAATGGTATAAATGGTGGAGGGCTGTGCTGTTGAAGGCCTTGGTGCAGGGGTAGAGCCTGCTACTGACACACCATAGCAGCTCAAGCTTCCCCTTACCACAGTGTCTCTGACCAGACCAGCCTTGAAGAGACCCCTCTGTAGGCTGAGGGGCGCTCTGTCCCCGAGACCCATTCCATCCTTGGTCCCTTGACGGCTAAGGAGCACCCAGTGTGATCTGTGGACACTTTTCCCACTGGGAACTGAGCTGAGACCCAGCAAGCTCGTTTCATACCGAGGGGACCCAGCAGTAATGCCATGTAGTTGCTACAGATCTGGGTGAGATTTGAACCAGTGACCTGTGGGGGACCGATAAAGCCTCGAGTAGGTCAGTCATCAGAGCATGAAATTAAACCCGAGTGGCTCCATCCCAGGCCTTAGCCTTGGATCTACTGAGGTGGAAAGCGCCTGCAGGAGCAGGGGCAGCTGGGGAAGGGCAGGGGCAGGAAGGGAAGAGCAGAGTATCGTCCCACGCTTACGTAAATGCCACAGGAGTGTTGTCCACCCAGCGCCAGACGCCTTCAGTCCCTTGGTCGGTGAAGCCGACCCAGTGACGAACGGAACCAGTTTTATTGGCCAAGTAACTCTAGAGAGGAGGACACAGAGAACTGGGGGGTTAGAACTGGAGTCGGATCCTGAGGCATTTCCTGTGGCCAGGACTAACCCACAGGGATGGCCGGGGCATTCGGCCCGTCAGCGGGTGTGCTCGGTGCTGCATACGCCTGAGGAGGAGGCAAAGAGCCTGATTCTCCTCTCCCTCGAGGGGCAGTGGTGGTGGGGTGGATTGACATCAGCGGAAGAGCAGGTGTTGGCGACAGTCTCGGCCTGGGGTGGCGAGTGAAGGCACCGAACCTGGGGGCTGGATGGTGTTGGAAGGGTGGGGAAGGGTATTGTGGGGGCGGTGGCATAGATCACCCCACAACACACCAAACAGTTCCTAACCCGGGCATCAAACTTGAGCACATCCCAGCAGAGGAGGGTAACGCACAGGGAGTCCAGGAAGACCTGGTGTATTAATTTAGCTGTATTAATATATGGGCCCATGGTGTTACCAGAACCCAGCCGTTGGCCGACATTAAACGGCGCTAACCCGGCCTGCTGAGTGCCCTTAAAAACTCCTTTAACCTTTGATCAAAGACAAACGAAGAAGGAAAAACAAGGGAAAGTCTTTGAACTGTAAAGCGCTAAGCCAGGCTCCCATTGCGCCAACCTTCCTTGGCCCTGTCCCCTTGGGCTGCAGAGTTTTTCGAAGGAACCCACAGCCCTTCCCCCTTTGTGTGACAGGCTCTTAGCAGGGCCGAATTAATCATTTGCGAGCCCCACCTCCTGCTCCACCCAGACTTTGCTGCAAGGCCCCGCCCTTGTTCAGACTCCCGTCCGTTTAATCTCCAAGGTTGGATTCACTCCTTTCTGGTTCCACACGGTTCTCGTTTGCCAGGCGTGATCTGAACTCAGTCCTTGAGCTACAGCAGGAGGCTCTTTCGTTTGCATTAACTCCATCTCTCTGTCTCCCCTTTGGGACCTTTCCCCATCAGCCCTGGTTACTCTCGGTCATTGGGCCGTCTCAGGAACCCTCACAAACGTTCACAGCTGCGTTCACAATGAGGGGAAATTTGTCAGGCTGGTTATTA
>ML677477.1:199465-269247 GCA_007922305.1 Dermatemys mawii | reverse complement strand
GCACCCCAACCCTGCCTAATGCCTGATCCCCACCTCCCTGCACCCCAAAACCAGAGCAAAACTTTCCAACATCTTTCATCCTCCCCTCATCTGCACGCTGAACCACCCCTGATCTCAGCTCCCCTAAATTGGAAGGAGACACTGCAGCACCCCCAACCCCACTGGGTGCTCATCCCCCTCCCTACGCCCCATGTGGGAGCCGTCCCTGTTCCCAGTGCACAGGGGGCCCATTAAGGAAAGGAAGACTAGGAACATTCAACAGGAGCCCGGAGAGCACCCCCCATTTACCCCTCACCCCAGCCCTGATCTTATCAGCCAGGCCTCTCTCAGCTGAGGGGCTGGTTTCCCCGGCCACATCTGATCATGGGACCATCTAAGAAACTGAGCAGAGCAGAGCCCTAGTGTGAGCCTCAGGGACATCACACGTCTCTCCCAAGGGGCGGGTTGGCAGCTCCTCGGTCCGGTGTGTCATCACTGGGGCAGGAATCCCAGCGAGGGGCTCCCCCGGCCCATTGGGGCTCTCACCTCCTCGGGGCAGGGATGAGCAGGATTTGGGAAGGGGAGAATCTCAATCCCTAATAACGATTCCTCCCCTCTTCTCATCAGTAGACCACGCACTGCACTTTGCGAAGGGGCTCAGGCTCATGAGCCCCATTTGACAGATGGGGAAACTGAGGCACGTGGCATTGATGTGACTTACCCAAGATCACTCAGCTGGAATAGAACCCTGGTCTCTAAGGCTTAGTGCCGTACTTTCCTCTACTCGTACATGCTGTCTCAGAAGGTGCCCAGCCTTCACCAGACCAGCTCTAGTGTGGGTAGGGGACCCAGGTCATGGTGGATACTCACGGTAGAGGAGGTAGAGGAGGATCAGGAGCAGTTTGATGGTCATGATGATCAGAGTGGTGATCACCAGCTGCCGGTTAGTGAGAGGGGGGATCTGGAAAGTGGGGAAATGGCTCTCATAAACATGTCCTGGCCACATGCAGGCTCATATTTCCCCTCCCAACCGCAAACACAAGTGGGGTGCACTTTGAATCAAGCCTCACAATAAATAAAAGGGGTAGGGACCTGTGTGTAGCATCTTTAGCTAAAAGAGCTTTTCTCCCTTCTGTGTCTTAGGAATTTGAGTTAAATGTGCACCCACAAAAATGAAAGCGATGAAGCCAAAGGGCCAAACTCTGCTCCCAGTTACATCAGTGTAAATCTAGCCTGAAGGCAACAGTGTGACTCAGGATTTACACTGGTGTAAATGGGAGCAGACGTCAGGTCAAATACTTTCCAACCCTTTAGAGGAAAATAATCACGTTGCCTGCCAGGCAGTGAGGTTTCCCCTGCACACGGTGTGAACCTGCGAGTCCTGCCAGCTCCCCAGTCACTCCTGGGGCTTCCAGAGATGGCAGAGTAGGAGGCACCCCCCTTTTCCGATCTGTTCTTGAAAAGAGGAAAATCCAAACTACTTTTTGAGCTTTCTTCCAGCACCATTAAGGAGCAAAAAGGGAAGTAACCTGACTGCCACAGACAGGAAACGAGCAACACACAGAGCAGCAGGTTCCTTATCAGCTGTCTCACCGTGGGGAGGGGACAGACCCCAGCCCGTGTTCCTGGGTCCTTCTCGTCCCCCTGAGGGTCGCCAGCTGGGTTGGGCATCTGCTTTGGGTCCCCTCGGATCACTCAGTCGTGCAGGCGTCTTCCTCTCTGGGGCCAAGGGTAGCGGGCTGGGTCGGTGTCCCGTGTGCTCTGCTGTTATCTCCCACTGGGTTTCTTATACACGTGATGACTCAGCCACCCACCCCGTGGTGCCGCCTGTGTGGGCAATGTCAGAGCACCACCCATCACCCTCCTCCTGCGCCAGGTGGTGGGAACCCTGAGTGAGTCCTTCAGAGAGGGAACAGCCCTGCTAGGTCCCATCTGGTCCTTCGTCCAGGGACAGGACTGTTCTCCCCAGGCCTGGTTTAAAGGTAACATCACCGGGCAGGTTGTCGGGATCAACCCCTGGACCTGAAGCAGCGATATGCAGACTTCAGGGGTTCAGGAGCCAGATCAGCGCTCAGCATTACCCAAGAGAGCCACAGTAGGGTGAATTCCTAGTTTCATTTACTATCAGACTCTTTGATCATATTGAAACAGTACGTCCGCTTTATACGTCTGTGTATTCTCACAACACAGTGACTGACCAAGCAGCACTATTTTATCCAATACAATCGGTTAATTACATAGTAAAAGCATCCTGGCTGGTTAATCACTTAGATTGGTTACTAATTATGGCAGCAAGGTCTGAAGCAGCTAGTGATGAGCTGTGGGTCCGGGGAGCGGGGAGACCTTCAGGGGCAAACGGTCTTTACACAGACACACCTGCTTGGCCTGGTCATCCAGCAGACTGAGCTGCGTTGCCCACGTGACCAGTTTTGGCTGGTGCTGGGCTGCAAATCACTTTAGAACGCAGGGGTCTGAAATGTGGGAGGGGCGGGCAGCAGCAGAACTGTATTTAGCCGGCCCTGATGGACGGGGACTCCCTCAGCTGATCTGAGCTCACGAAGCAGGGGGTTCAGATGCCAGAGCCCAGTAGTGGGGGAGAAGGCTCTGATGCAGGACAGTATTTCCATGGAAGAGGCGGCTTCACTTGCACTAGAAACAAAATGTGGATGTCCTTGGTGTGCCATAGATGCCCCCGGGCAGAGGCATCACACCTGCGTATACTGGTCTTTAGATGATGTAAACTGTAAAATTAAAGAAATTAGCGGTGGTTTGTGTATGGAAAGCATGTTAAATATCATCATCACATTGGGCTACGCGCTGCAGTGCCTCTGTTTAACCCAGGAACATTTAGCTCTGGGGCAGAATTGGTGAACAAAGTAACAGAGGCCGAAAACCCGAATAGCGTTTTAGATTAAATCATCACACCGGCAGATAAATGTTTAATGCTAAATGTTGAACATCTCCTTCATTCAGCAAATTACAAAACCTTGCTAAGAAAAAACACCAACCGTTAAAGGTTGTTTTGAAAACAAAACAGGTTGTAATGTAAAATAAAATGGCGGTTAAAAATAACTCTGTAAAGTGTGTTTTTATGAAGCTCAGGGGGCATGGGGGGTTGTCAAAAAGGGCAATAGGTTGCCCCCGGAGTATACGTGTAGTCAGGTTACAGTTTGTCAGCAACAACAAGTGGTATATGAGCGGCCTGTTCCTCTAACACAGGCCCCCCAACCTCACCCAGCCCTGACACTTGTGCATGAGGGTTATAGGCTCCCTATGGACCGCTGCGAAGCAGACCCAAAACCCCCCTTAAATCATACCCTCTTCTGCTTCGGCTGTACCTTTTCATTTTCCAACCCAAGGCCCTCTGCATTAAAACTTAATCATAGCCCCTCTAATTTCAACAATGTCTCAGGTCTCTCGTCTACTGTTTATATCATTTAAGGTTGTACATCATCTAGGGTTACCGTTTGCATAAAGGTGTTTTATAAAAACAAAATATATTCTCTAGGGGTTTAAACAAAATAATAAAAGGGGGCTTGTTTTGTTACAGCTCAGTCAATACTGCTTTTTCATAAGTCTTCCAATAGTCCTCTCCGCATACAAAATGCCTTTTAAAAAGTTCACGTTATGTTAGTCGGTATTTTCCTGTTAAAGGTTAAAAACCTTTATATAATAAAAAACTGCCTGTTTAGCAAGTGTTAAAAGTATGAGGAAAAAGTCAAAAAAGGTAAGGTTATTCTTCAAACCGTCTATCTCTAAGCTTCCTGCAGTCACAAAGCAATGGGTTTTGTCTTTTACAATCAGTAAATGAAATAAAATACTTGTTATAACTTTCACGAAGTATTTTTAATGCAATTTTACCATTGTTAAAAATTTTAACAGCATTTCAAAAGTTTAAAAAAAAGTCTCTGTAAAAAACAAGCAAGCTAAAGGAGTGCCCCCCACCGCCTTGCTAAGGCAAACAATTGTGCATAAAGCACTAGCCTAATTAGTCTTATCTGTTTTTAAATTGTAAAGAAAGCTCCAGTCCCAGCCTATGCTGTATTATTTTCATAAACCCAAAACAAACACAGGTGCTTGTACCTGTGTCTCAGTACAGGGGTTGCAAACATTTAAAAACATTCTAATAATGCAACCAAAAAAATCATACTTAAATCTAAAAGTCCTAGAAAAATAAAAGCTTACTATAACTTTTAAGTAAATTTGTTAAAAAGTAAAAAGAAAAATAAACTTCTCCCTAATCCACTGAATTACAAAATAAAAATATATATATAAACTAGCTCTTACTAAGATTCTGTGATTTTCACACTGGGGTGTTTTCTGCATGCTCATTTTTTTTAATTTAAACACCCATGTAAAAATGTTAAATAAAGGGCTCTGTCTTCATATAAGTTTGTCTTTTAAAGTGTTTATTTCTTTACAGAACTTAATATACCTTTCACTTGTATTTATTAAAAAGCAAAGTTAGAAAAAAGGGGTTTTTAAAAAACTCAGTGTAAATGGTTTATAGCTCTAAAAAAACACAGATGGCCCCTAAAAAAGGGAAGGTGAAGGGAAGGGGAGGAAAAGGATGGGGAAGTGTTAATTGGTTTCAGTTCTCTTGTCCTCACTTGGCACAGCAGAAATCGGTCTTTTGGCAATTGATTTATCGCATCTTGTCAGGACGCGATAAATCGATCACCAGCGGCGCAGCGATCGACTGCGGAACTCCAGCTCGCCGCGAGAAGTAAGCCGGAGTCGACGGGGGAGTGCGCTGCCGACCGCCGCTGCCATGAGGACGGGAGGTAAGTCGGCTGTAGAGAGGCCAACTTCAGATATGTTATTAACGTAGCTGAAGTTGCGTATCTACAGTCGATCCCCCGCCCTAGTGAGGACCAGCCCTTTGTTAAAAAGTGGTTATCAAAATAAGGCATGTATACACTGTGTGTTACTAAAAGCATTAAAAAAAAACAACAACCTTTTTCTTAGTAAGGGTTTAAACCTGGGTGTCTTTTGCATGCTCTTTTAATTGTTAAAAAACAGCTAATTACAGCTGTTAGCTGCCTGGTGGGTTTACTAAAAAATTAAGCAGCGCTAACCTAAAACCTAGAAAAAAACTATTAAACAGAGCTTGCTTCTAATAAATGTAACCTTTATTAAAGCCCCTTTGTAAAAAAACTACATGGTAAAAAAAAAATGCTTCGGGTTTAAACTCGTTGTTTAAACCTTTATAATCAGGCTTATCTTTTATTACAGCCCTTATGCTAAATAAAAAAGTGTTATTGCTTTCAGCTCTCTTTGTTAAAAAGTGGTTATCAAAATAAAACATGTATAACCTGTGTGTTACTAAAAACGTTAAAAAACTTTTTCTTAGTAAGGGTTCAAACCTGGGGTTCTTTTGCATTCTCTTTTGTTATTCTAACACAGGCAAGTGTGCTAAATACGGCAAGGCTTCATTTCATTACTAAAACTTATAATTGTTAAAAAGTCCCCTTCTTATTTTTAATTACATAAATAAAAATGTGTCTTCAGAAACATTCCTGTATGTAAAGGGATGTGTCTTTTAATAAGTTAAAAAAGGGGGTTTTAAAAAAACACAATGTCAATGGTTTATAGCTCTAAATAAAAAACAAATGGTTTTTTTAAAAAAGACATCCCTCAGCTTTCTAACTACCAAAAAAAAAAAAAAAATGTTGTTACGGTAACATATGGTTTATAGATCTAAATAAAAAAGCAAATGGCCTCTTTAAAAAAAAATGCTTTGGGTTTAACCCTATTTAAACCTTTATAAGTAGGCTTACCTTTTATTACAGCCCTTATGCTAAATAAAAAAGTGTTTATTGCTTTCAGCTGTCTTTGTTAAAAAGTGGATATCAAAATAAAACATGTATAACCTGTGTATTACTAAAATGTTTGCTGTTTAACTTATAACTAAAAACCCTACAAGGCTTATTTTACACTGTTAAAATTTTTATATTATCCTTTTTTAAAAAGTTACAGTTGGCAAAAGTTATAACTAACCTTTCTCTTTTTCCACAATTTATAAACCATATATGTATTAAATAAAACCAAATTAAACAACCTTTGGTAAACACATTTTAAAATTTTGTATAGCCTGTGTTGGTTAGGTAAAACCAAAAACAGGCTGCCTCTAAAAAATTAAACTTTCTTATCTTTAATTACATAAATAAAAATGTAAAGTGTTTTAAAGTGTTTATTAAATAAAGTTAAAAAAGGTTTTTTTAAAAAGCACAATGTAAATGGTTTATAGCTCTAAATAAAAAAGCAAATGGCCTCTTTAAAAAAAATGCTTTGGGTTTAACCCTGTTTAAACCTTTATAATTAAGCTTACCTTTTATTATAGTCCTTATGCTAACTAAAAAAGTGTTTATTGCTTTCAACTCTCTTTGTTAAAAAGTGGTTATCAAAATAAAACATGCATAACCAGTGTGTCACTAAAAACATTAACACACTTTTTCTTAGATTTTAAACCTGGGGTTCTTTTGCATTCTCTTTTGTTTGTTAAAAAAGCAGCTAATCACAGCTGTCAGCTGCCTATTGGGCTTACTAAAAAATTAACCAGTGCTAACCTAAAACCTAAAACCTAAAAAAAAAACCTTTTAAACAAGGCTTGCTTCTAATGGGGGGGGGGGTTTAAAAAACACAATGTAAATGGTTTATAGCTCTAACCAAAAAAACAGATGGTCTCTAAAAAAGGGAAGGTGAAGAAAAGGTAAGGAAAAGGAGGGATGGTGGGGGAAAGAGGTAGAAGCGGAGGGTAAAGCAAAGGATTGGTTCAAAAAATAAACTCTATCTTTAACTGGTCTGATCCAAAGGCAGGGATAACAAGCCTGAAAGTTTCTAACTTTGGGTATGGTTACACTTACAAGATTATAGCGCTATAGGTTATAGCGGTCCCCTTATACAGGAATATGTATAGCGCTATTGTATGTCCACACTCAGATGCTCCTGCGGTATAGCATGGCCACATTTGGGGCACTTAATGCGGCATTAAGAGCAGCTCATTAGGGCAGGTATCCCAGCATTCAGCTGGGTGCAACGTGCTTTTTAAACGAGGGGGGTGAGGGGGGACGCGTTGTGTGTATGTGGAGGGAGAGAGACAGTGGTTTTTCCGTTTTTCTGAAAGCCTGTCAGTGAGCCTCCGTTCACAGAAGGCTTTGTTTTCACACAGGCTCCCTCCTTAAACATTTGCATTGCTTATCTGCCGAGTTAAGAAAGAAACTCTAAAGAGGTACTTCCGCATTCCTCCAGCCGAGTTCAAAACAAAGGGAAGAGACGTCAATTGCCTTAAATGGCTCTAGGCATCTCCAGAGATTACTTGTAGCGCAGTGGGTGTCCACATCCTTGTTGTAGCGCTACAGCAGCTGCGCTACAGCCCTTATTCCCCATGCGGAGGTGGATTAATAATAGCGCTATAACTCAGCAGTTATAGCGCTCTACGTGCCTTGCCAGTGTGGACGGGGAGGAAGTTATAGCGCTCGTGGGGGCTTTATAGCGCTATAAAGTGCCAGTGTAACCATGGCCTTTGTAGTTATCTCATTTACAAAAAAGACTGGCCAAGGTAAAGATCTTTCTCTCTGCAATTTAACCATGAGCTTTTATGTTTCTTTGTTCCTTTTCTTAGTCTCCCTTTTCTGAATGCTTTCTTATTATATGTTTTTTATCTTTTTTCTCTACTTTTTTTCTTTTAACCTGCTAAATGGTTTTTTAGCCAGTTTTTGGCCCTGTGGTTGCTAAACAGGTTTTTGATATTGCTTAATTACCTTTTTATTCTGTTTTTAATGTTTTTAAGCTAGTTTTTGGTTTTGTACTTCCTAAATTTTCTTTTTTATTCTGTTCTTAGCTAGTTTTTGGCCCTATGCTTACCAAACAAGTTTTTGATATTGTTTAATTATGTTTTTCCCCTTTTTATCCTATTTTCATAGCTTTTAGCCAGTTTTTGACTCTGTGCTTACTAAACAGGCTTTGCCTTTGTGTTTTATATTGTGTTTCTTTGGTTCAATTTCAGGATGAAATACCGGGTTCAGCAATGGTCCTGTCTTGTTAGCAAAATAAGCGCAAATGGTTCTTCTCTTCAGCATGCCCTGTTGCACCCAGGGACAATTCCGGCTTCTTGGTCTCTGTAGGTGTTTTGTAAGAGGTCATGTCTTTGTGTCTTGGCTCCCCGTTTTAAAACCCCATGGATTTAAACACACGACTAAATGCTCATTGTTTAAAGTTTTTCAAATAGTCCATTTCTAGAAGGCTTTTGTTTAAAAGCTTGGGATTGGTTCAACAAGTGCATTCTGTAACCTAGTTGTCTCTAATTGTTCCACCAAAAAAAGGGTGTAACTCCCTAGGAGCGCTGCCCAAAACAGCTATCATTTCACTACCCACAGGCAGTGGGGTAGGATGTTCAGAAACATCAGCTCTCCTTATTCAATAAACCTTACCCAATCTTCTCTCAGTAAATCAAAATTTCTTTTCTTTAATAACTTCTTTCAAACTAGCCCTTTACACACAGCTCTCCTTACCCAGCCTTTTCACAACATATCCAAGCACATTTCCCCCATACACCGTTTTCAAAATGGCTGACAGCGCAAAACTTCTCTCAAGGTATCAAAGTTTCTTTTCATTAATAACTTCTTTTGAACTAATCCTTCACTCACAGCTCTCCTTACCCAACCTTCTCAAAAGGTGTCCCAGCAAAACCGTTCCCCTGTTCAAGCACACGTACACATTTTTCAAAATGGCCGACGGTGCCAGCCTTCGGTGGACTGGAAACAAAGGGGCAAAAGCCTGTCAAAATTTGTATGGTGATGAAAGCTATCGAGTTATATACTACTACAGTGGGATAACTCACCTGACTGGAGTACTGTCATGACTGGGACACCCTTTGTTCTGTTCCACCCCCTTTTATAGCTTTGGCACAAGACAGAAATGTTTTGTCTCTCTGGGTCCCCTGCTCCTAAATGGAAAAGCACCACGTTTAAGATGGATTCCAGTATTAAGTGATATGGTCACATGTCCTGTGAGACCCCTAGTCTCCATTCTTCCACGGTTCGCACGCAGGTACCCCAGAAGGTTTGTAAGTTGGTGGGTGAGATTCTGTGGCCTGTGTTGTGCAGGAGGTCAGACTAGATGATCATAACAGTCCCTTCTGACCTCAGAATCTATGAATCCATAAGAGCTATTTACAACCCATTGTCCTAGTCAATGGGAGCCATCAAGATTCCCAACCACCATTAATGGCCCACACTTTGCATGATTCCAATAGGACCTCAGAGTAATACGTCATATTCCTAGTTTCAGATACAAGAATGGTACATGCATACAAACAGGATGAACACACTCAGTAGATTATAAGCTTTGTAATGAGACCTTACAAGAGATCTTCTGTATAAAGCATATTCCAGTTACATCATATTCACACTTACAAACATATTTTTATAAAGCATATGGAGTGCAATGTCACAAGCCCGACGGGTGCCCAGGCCTCAGCGTGTGTTCAGAGCCAGGGGAGAAGGGGCTGTTTACACAATGGGCCTTTCACAGATCCACCTGTAAGAGAAACTACAGGGTACGTCATTCCACTGGCCAGTCTCCAGCAGGTGGCCGCAATCCTCGTTGCCAATTCCCTTCCTGAGACGGTTATTGGGCTCCCCTTTTTTCCAGTACCTAAACGAGAAGAGAGAGACGAGCCCTCAGAAACCTTCGCCCGCTGACTCCCTGTCCCAGAGGAGATACACCCCCAGTAAGCTGGGCCCCGCTACCAGCGTAAGCTAGAGCAGCCTCCAGGTTATTTAACTTATGCTCAGGCCCTGCTGGGGTTCTGGGAAGCTTAGATCAGCCAGAGCCCAGCAGGGCTCCAGCCCCATCCCTGTGCCAGGGGCTGTTGTGCCGGCTCTTCTCCAGCCCCTTTACGCTGGTTATATCCTGGATGAGGGTGCGGGAGACGATTAAGGCTCCTTCGAAATCCCTTGGTGCTGCCAGAGCAGCATAAAGGCCCCTTGAGTAACAGAGTACTGGGTCCATTCCATCGACTTTGGCCAGCGCTAGGGGGGATTAAAGCAAGTAGAGGGACCAATATGGCTGCCCATGATGGCGGGCTGAATACTCTCTGCATGGGGGTACTGAGGGGGTTGAATAATTTGTACCCCAGTCTCAAGGGTTTCTGACTTTCCCCCTAGAGGAGACGGATCTCTTATTCTGAAGTATCCAAATGAATGTGGGGCCAGAGACAGTGTTACTTGCTCACAGGGCAGGCGTCATCATTGGCCCACTGGAGGATAACAACCTCCTACTAGTTAAAGGCATAAGTGTTGGAGGGCTCTGCTGTTGAAGGCCCTGGTGCAGGGATTGAGGCTGCTACCCATACACGCCATGGCAACACAAGCTTCCTCTCAACATGATGTCTCAGACCAGACCAGCCTAGAAGAGATCTCTCTGTAGGCTGAGAGGGGTGCTTCCTCCCCGTGACCCATTCCATCCTCGGTTCCTTGATGGCCAACGAGCACCCAGTATGATGAGTGGAAGCTTTTCCCACTGGGAACTGGGCTGAGACCCGGCAAGCTCATTTCATACTGAGGGCACCCAGCATCAACACCATGTGGTTGCTACAGACCTGGGCCAGATTTGAACCAGTGACCTGCAGGGGACTAATGAAGCCTCGAGTCAGTCAGTCCTCAGGGCATGAAATCAAACCCAAGTGGCTCCATCCCAGGCCTCAGCCGTGGAGCTACTGTGGTGGAAGGTGCCTGCAGGAGGAGGGGCAGCTGGGGAAGGCTGGGGGCAGGAAGGGGAGAGCAGACGATCACCCCACGCTTACGTAAATGCCACAGGAGTGTTGTCCACCCAGCGCCAGACACCTTCAGTCCCTTGGTCGGTGAAGCCGATCCAGTGACGAACGGAACCAGTTTTATTGGCCAAGTAACTCTAGAGAGGATGACACAGAGAACTGGGGGGTTAGAACTGGAGTCAGATCCTGAGGCATTTCCTGTGGCCAGGACTAACCCACAGGGATGGCCGGGGCACTCGGCCCATCAGCGAGTGCGCTCGGTGCTGTATATGCCAGAGGAGGAAGCAAGGAGCCCGATTCTCCTCTCCCTCCAGGGGCGGTGGTGGTGGGGTGGATTGACATCAGCGGAAGAGCAGGTGTTGGTGATGGTCTCGGCCTGGAGTGGCGAGAGGAGACACCAAGCCTGGGGGGTGGATGGTGTTGGAAGGGTGGGGGAGGGTATTGGGTCCTGCAGTGGTGGCAGTGGCACAGATCACCCCACAACACACCAAACAGATCCCAACCCGACTGTCAAACTTGGGCACATCCCTGCAGGGGAGGGTAACGCATGGGGAGTCCAGGAGAGCCTCGTGTATTAATTTAGCTGGAATATATGGGCTAAAGTGGAGGAGCTTGGTTTGCCAGACTGATCAGCTAAGCCAGGATTTCTCAAACCGGGGGTCACGACCCCCCTGAGGGTCGCCGAGCGCTTCCAGGGGGGTCATGAGTTCCCAGCGCCGCTGAAAAGACGCCGAATGAATTACTTCCGCATTCGGCGGCTTTTCGGCGGACATACCGAGCGCTCCGTTCAGCTGCAGTCAGGAGTACTCGGCATGTCCGCCGAAAAGCCGCCGAATGCGGAAGTACTTCATTCGGCGGCTTTTCGGCGGACATATAAGGGTCGGCTGCGGCAGCCGAAGAATGGAAAATGGGTTGCGGTTCTCAAAAGTTTGAGAATCACGGAGCTAAGCCAATTCTGATAACCCATATGAAAAGACTGCCAAACACCATGCCTCTGGACTGCATCAACATGCAGAAAGCCTAATAAGCCAGTCACAGTAAAAGCCAATTTTAGAAGAACTTAATGCGGCTGTTAAGAATGCTGGAGACGCAACTCAGTTTATATGAACCAACATAGCTATTGCATCTTACTTTCTATTTACGGAAGAGATACCACACACTACAAACTAGAGGCCAATGTTTAGTGCATGGTCACTTGTTGAGCCTGAAGTTGGACACTGGTTCTGAACAAGACTGACAAATGCTCGCTATCTTTCTGCAAAAAACTCAGCCGATTCTCTTGAAACATGGTGCAACAGTGAAAGACTCAGGAGTTGAAAAAGTGAAGAATTCTGACCATATTCAAAATATGTTCATGCATGGCTGATGAATGCACCAATGCAAATAGGCATCAAGTGTTAAGTCACTGCCTATGTTATCTTGATGTCTGTAGTAGGCCTGTAGATGCATTCTAGATGTTCAGGTTATAGAGAACACATCAGCTGCATCTGTGATGTCTTAGAAGAGTTAAATGCTTGTCAACTGAACCCCAAACAGATGGCTGCTTGTGCACTTCTCTAGAAGACATAGTGGAGTACAAGCTTTGCTCAGAGAAAAATAGAGTCCTAATCTTTCCTAGACACACTGTAGAGGCAATCCTCTCCAACTAGCACTAGTACAAGCTGCAGAATCTTCAAAAGACATTAAAAAGCCACACATTTAATGGCTTTTTAATACTCTTTTTTCAGCAAGAGTCCAAAAGGACTGAACATTTTGGAAACAAATAAAAGATACACTGGGAATGAAGTTCAAATGAGTGCAACTTGGGAAAACCTGCTGGCTTTCTCAGGAGTGATTCTTGGCAGTTGTCTTAAAATTACTGCAACCGCTATTACTGGCGGTATCCACCAAGATAGGACAGATCTAAGTAGTGAGGCTGTTGGACTACTTTTGTTACTAAGTTCAGAGAAGACTATCACCATTCTGTCTCTTATAAGTCTACTCTTGAAACCACTTGGCTCATTAAACAATGTCATCCAGGAATTTGTCTAGCAATAGAAGCTATCCTTGGATCAATCAGAGATATCCATTGAAAATGTACTGGAAGAAGCAAAGACTTCAGTCCAGAAGTTGACTAAGATATTTATATTGACTCCCTAAGTGAAGAGGACAAGAAGTATTTGTTAAGCCATCTGAAAAAGTACACAGACTTGATCCTTACAA
This sequence comes from Dermatemys mawii, assembly GCA_007922305.1. Lineage (NCBI taxonomy): Eukaryota > Metazoa > Chordata > Testudines > Dermatemydidae > Dermatemys > Dermatemys mawii. Next base: position 256,289 of record ML677477.1, on the reverse strand, counting down.
ATCTACCATAGAGATCTCTGGATTATACTCACACTTCACGTAGCTTCTACAGATGCCTGTCATATAAAACACCTATAACTGAGTGGAGTGAGGCACTACGAGCAATGGGGCTGCTATGTGACCAGGACAGAATAGAGAATTTTGAACACAGAGTGGAATATCATACGATGAACGAATGAAGATTTAACTTCAGCTTCTTTATGATCACTAGTGGTTTGACCCAAACTTTGTGCTACGTTTCCTGGGATGAAAATAGGAATTCATCTCTTGCTACTCCCAGTCACAACAGCTACAGTTGAGCGTACTTTTTCTTCATTGAATAAAATGTTGTGTTCTGAAAGAAGTCGCCTTCTGCCTGATCATGAGCATATCATGAAGGACTGGACGTAACAGACACACGAGAAGACACCAAAGAGTGCAAAATTACAACAAGAAACCAAGACGGATGTAGATGTCATGCTTCATAGTAGGCTTGAGCAGCCAACTTTAATTTTTGTGATGATTTTAAAACACGAGTTAAATCTAAGAAAATGGTTGTGAAACATTTTTCAGTTTTTATTATGGTGCCATACAGCCCACCTTTGCCCTCATGGTCTGAGCCCTCATCAGCCCTCACCCGCCCTGAATATTCCAACACCCCTCCGAATTTCAGTTCCTGGGGAAAACACTGGGCTAGCCCTGGTCACTGCTGGCGTCCTGCTCCAGCCCTGCACCGGGGACTCCCTCCGTTCCTTCCCATCAGGCCCAAACAGCACCGAAGCCGCAGACCGGCCCTCTGCCCGGGGTCATCACCCCCACGTGGGACCAAGGGCTCGTACCTGCTCCCTTGCGCCATTGATCACCACCAGGTCAGCATTCAGGGCAACGCAGAGGTTTCTCGCTGACTCCCAGGACTGGTTAGTCCTGGAGAAAAGGTAGCACCTCCCTTCATGCTGGTCCCAGCCCGGCTCGCACCAGGAGGAACCTACCGGAGACAACACAGCTGTGAGTCCCTCCCCTCCACACGCCAATGAGGGGCCGATCCCCTCTAAGCACCGATGAGGGGCCAATCCCTCCCCAACATGCCAACGAGGGACCGACCCCCCCTAAACACCAATGAGGGGCCGACCTCTCCCCCATGCCAACGAGGAGCCGATCCCTCCCCACGCGCCGATGAGGGGCCAGTCTCCCCCCACGCACCGATGAGGGTTCGATCCCCACCCACTGTGCCAATGAGGGGCTGATCCCTCCCTCCCCACACTCTGACAGGACCCGATAACTCCCTCCCTAAGTGCCAATGAGGGGCCGATCCCTGCCCCCCCTCGTGCTGACTTAGGGGTCAATCCTTCCCCCCACACACCGAAGAGGAGCGGATCCCCCAACCTCATGTGCCAATGAGGGGCTGATCCCCTGACCCCATGTGCCAAAGAAAGCCCAATACCTCCCCACTACAAGGTGTCAACGATCGCCCAATACCAGCCAGGCCCTTCTCGGTTGAGGGGCTGGAGTCCCCGGCCACATCTGATCATGGGACCATCTAAGAAATTGAACAGAGTGCCAGTGTGAGACTCAGGGACATCACAGGTCTCTCCCAGGGGGCGGGTTGGCAGCTCCTCGGTCCGGTGTGTCATCACTGGGGCAGGAATCCCAGCGAGGGGCACCCTCGGCCCATTGGGGCTCTCACCTCCTCGGGGCAGGGATGAGCAAGATTTGGGGAGGGGAGAATCTCAATCCCTAATAACAATTCCTCACTTCTTCTCATCAGTAGACCATGCACTGCACTTTGCGAAGGGGCTCAGGCTTATGAGCCCCATTTGACAGATGGGGAAACTGAGGCACGGGGCATTGATGTGACTTACCTGAGGTCACTCAGCTGGAATAGAACCCTGGTCTCTAAGGCTTAGTCCCGTACTTTCCTCTACTCATACATGCTGTCTCAGAAGGTGCCCAGCCTTCACCAGACCAGCTCTGGTGGAGGTAGGGGACCCAGGTCATGGTGGATACTCACGGTAGAGGAGGTTGAGGAGGATCGGGGTCGTCAGGAGCAGTTTGATCGCCATGATGATCAGGGTGGTGATCACCAGCTGCCGGTTCGTGAGAGGAAGGATCTGGAAAGGGGGGAAATGGCTCTCATAACCCTGTCCTGGCCACACGCTGGCACTTATTCCCCGCCCCCACCCGCAACCACAAGCACAAGTGGGGCGCACTTTGGATCTATCCTCACAATAATTAAAGGGGCAGGGATCTGTGTGTAGCATCTTTAGCTAAAAGAGCTTTTCTCCCTTCTGTGTCTTAGAAATTTGAGTTAAATGTGTACCCACAAAAATGAAAGGGATGAAGCCAAAGGGATAAACTCTGCTCCCAGTTGCACCAGTGTAAATCTAGCCTGAAGGCAACAGTGTGACTCAGGATTTACACTGGTGTAAATAGGAGCAGACGTCAGGTCAAATACTTTCCAAACCTTTGGAGGAAAATAATCATGTCACCTGCCAGGCAGTGAGGTTTCCCCTGCACATGGTGTGACCCTGTGAGTCCTGCCAGCTCCCCATTCACTCCTGGGGCTTCCAGGGATGGCAGGGTAGGTGGGACCCCTCTTTCTCATCTGTTTTTGAAATCAGGAAAATCCAAACTGCTTTTTGAGCTTTTTCCCAGCACCACCAAGGAACAGAAAAGGGAAGGAACCCAACTGCCACCCCCAGAGAATGAGCAAAACATGATCCAGCAGGTTCCTCATCAGCCAGCAAAGGAGCTGGTTTGTCTCACCATGGGGAGGGGACAGACCCCAGCCCGTGTTCCTGGGTCCTCCTCGTCCCCCTGAGGGTCACCAGCTGGGTTGGGCATCTGCTCTGGGTCCCCTCCGATCACTCAGTCGTGCAGGCGTCTTCCTCTCTGGGGCCAAGGGTAGCGGGCTGGGTCGGTGTCCTGTGTGCTCTGCTGTTAGCTCCCACTGGGTTTCTTATACACATGATGACTCAGCCACTCCCGTGGTGCCGCCTGTGTGGGCAATGTCAGACGCCGCCCATCACCCTCCTCCTGCGCCAGGCGGTGGGAACCCTGAGTGAGTCCTTCAGAGAGGGTACAGCTCTGCTAGGTCCCATCTGGTCCTTTGTCCAGGGTCAGGACTGTTCTCCCCAGGCCTGGTTTAAAGGTAACATCACCGGGCAGGTTGTCGAGATCAACCCCTGGACCTGAAGCAGCGATATGCAGACCTCAGGGGTTCAGGAGCCAGATCAGCGCTCAGCATTACCCAAGAGAGCCACAGTAGGGTGAATTCCTGGTTTCATTTACTATCAGACTCTTTGATCATATTGAAACAGTACGTCCGCTTTATACGTCTGTGTATTCTCACAGCACAATGACTGACCAAGCAGCACTATTTTATCCACTACAATCGGTTAATTACATAGTAAAAGCATCCTGGCTGGTTAATCACTTAGATTGGTTACTAATTACGGCAGCAAGGTCTGAAGCAGCTAGTGATGAGCTGAGTGGGGGACAGGGAGCTTCTGGACCAGACGGTCTTTACATAGACACACTTGCTCAGCCTGGTCATCCAGCAGACTGAGCTGCGTTGCCCACGTGACCAGTTTTGGCTGGTGCTGGGCTGCAAATCACTTTAGAACGCAGGGGTCTGCAACTCGGGAGGGGCAGGCAGCAGAACTGTGCTTAGCCAGCCCTGACGGACGGGGTTTCCCTCAGCTGATCTGAGCTCGCTAAGCAGGGGGTTCGGATGCCAGAGCCCAGTGGTGAGGGAGAAGGCCCAGGGGACATACAGAGGTACCTAGACTCCAGGTCTAAGGGCTGCTTTGATTGTTGCAGGACAGCATTTCCGTGGAAGAGACAGTCCCCCTGCACTAGCGGTGAGGTTCCCCGGCTGAGGTCACTGTAGAGAGGCAGGTGGCCGTGGAAGGGGATGGCACAAGGCCAGTGGCGCCACAGCAGAGGATGGCATGTGAGGTGAACGGTGACACAAATGGGAGCAGCAGAGCGAATGACGTTGGCGTTGCTCGATGTCCCCCTCGGTGTGAACTCACATGAAGGCGCCTCTGGACTCTGGTGTCTCTGGAGCGAGGACAGCAGTGGTGAATGGGGTGGGGCAGAGGGAGAGGGGAGTGCGTGTTAAAGGGACATTGGTGAAAAATGGAGGCAAAGGACACGGCCCAGTGCCCTCTGGGGTGGGAGTTTTGCTCGTGGTCAGATGTGTTCGAATCACAGTTGTGGGGTTTCCCGCAACAAATGCCAGGTTCTTTTCCCCTTTTTATTACAGGGTTTCTCTGCCATGCACAGACTCAGGGCTTGCGAAAGGGGAAGCGTTGCCTCTTACAGGCGCCCGTGAAGTTTGATTTTCCTGGATTACTGGGTAGGGGCTGGGGGCGGTTCTATGGGGCATTGTTAAGAGGGACCCCTGGATACCGAACCTGGCCTGGGTGGCTGCCAACTCCACCTGGCTGCAAAGAGCCACAGGAGACGCATTAAATACCCACCTGCGGCGCACGAGGCTCTGTCTGAGTGAAGGTGGCCAGGGGTCTGGGTTTCAGCCGGACAGTCCAGTCGAAAAGGGAACCTGGCAGCGTCCGGCCAGCCATGGTGACTAGCCAAGGACAGTCCAGTTAATCGCAGTAAGCAGCCCCCGCCACCGGGGGCAGGACGGGCAGAAGCTGCTGGAACCTGGAGAAGCAAACGGGAATGGGGGAGCAGAGCGAGATACTGGTGGCTCCCCCATCCTGCCCCACTCACCTCCTGACCACGGCTTCCCCTCCCCTGTCCTGCCTCACTCAACCCCTGACCTGTCCCTCAGAGCACAGCTCCCTCTCCCCTGTTCTGTCCCACGCACCCTCACCCCAGAGTGCGTCTCTCCCCCCCCAATCCTGCCCCACTCATCCCCTGACCACGGCTTCCCCTCCCTTGTCCTGCCTCACTCAGTCCCCTGTTCCCTAGAGCAAGTTTCCCTGCCCCACTCACCCCCTGACCACAGGGATTACGCAGGCCGGGTGAGAGGACGACCCCCACGGGCAGAGGCTGAGAGCTGCTGCTCAAGGAAAGGGCGACCGCTGGGACTGCTCTGAGGGGACCCCCAGCCGCTGCCCCTGGATCTCCAAAGGGTTTTGAGTCAGAACCAAGTCCAGCCACTGCCCCAAGCCTGGGGCACCTTGGCTCACTGTCAGGGCACAGATGTTCCCTGTGAGTCCCCCTTCTGAGCGCTGGACCCACCAGCCTGCCCCCCTCTGGACACAGCGCTGACCCTTCAGACGCCCCCAAAGTGCCACCCAGAAGGAGCGATGGCCTGACTTACAGTTTAACCCTCTCAGGGACACACCGCTGCTGAGATGCAATCACACACGCACCCCCCCGACACACATGCTCTTTGTTCAGTCTATCAGCTTTATGTTCATTATAAAGCCCAGGAGAGCACAACTCACACAAAGCAACAAGAAACAAGGTGGGCGAGGTAACATCTTTGACTGGACCAACTTCTGGTCCAAGCTCTCATTTAACTCTGGGCTTTTCTTCAGCTCGGGGAAGGCAGCTGAGGGAGCAAATTAAACGTTGGCCCAGATTGTTAAGCAGAAGGGGTCCTACCCAGTGGAGGCAGCCACTTGAAATGATGGGGACAATCGGTGGGTAGAGTGTTATGCATAAAGGGTTTGAGGTGGGCAACATGGGGTGATACAAATTGTTGTAATGAGCCATAAAACCAGTGTCCCTGGTAAGTCCATGGCTTTTGGTGTCGCGCAGACTTGTCTTTTGAAGGTGTTGTGCTGATTGCCTTTGGGGACAAGTATGGAAAGGTCAGATATGGAGCGATCGCTTTGAGAAAAGCGGGTGATAGGGTGGTTTTGTCTTTGATCATTTTTCTGTGTGAGCTCATTAGCGAAAATGAACAATACACATATAAAACAGCCTAAAAGCAGTCGCTAAATAGTCAATTGCTTGCCCACGCTTTGGCTCGTTATGAAATATAGTCAAGAGACCAAACAATCAATATCCATCACGTTTATTGCTAAAAGCCACTAATCATATAGTAGAGGAAGAAAGGTTGGACAATATACCAGTTTCTGGGCAGCCACACAGTACAGTACCGGGAGGGGTTATCCCATCACTAGAGGAAATCCGCCTCCCCAAGACGGGTCAACGATAAGTCAACAGGTGAGTTATTCCACCGACCAAGCTCTCCACACTGGGTGTTAAATCAGCTTAACTACATTGCTCAGGGGGGGTGGATTATTCACCCACATAGGTGTGTTGGTCTGATTTTCTAGGGTAGACCAGTCCTTAATCAGGTGCCAGGTGGCTCTGTCCCCGAGAAAGCTCCCCCTGGGTGTTCCTTTCAAAACTCCTGCTTCTTTCGTTCTGCTTTCGGTAACTTTCCATTACTTCCAAGCCTCCCTCGCCTTGGACAAGAGCAGAAAGCGGCATCTCCCAGGCAGAGGAAACTCGTTGTCACCGCAATGTTGCACGCTGATCTGTCCCCATTGTGTCCGGCCTGGCAGAGACATGCTGACCCTGCTACCTCCTGGGACATCCACACACACGTAGACATTCCATGACCCAGGCATTTCCTGGTACAGTGTCATACAATCATCCAGAATTCAGAAGTGACACAGCCTGAGCCCTTACAAGGGGAAACTGAGGCACGGGGAAGAGAGTTGTCCAAGGACCCAGGAAGAAGCAGGGAATAGAACCCAGGTCTGCTGCGCTCCAGCCTGGTGCCCTACCCACTAGGAAACACTGCAGAAATACCCTCCCCCCAAGGGATTTGGAACAACTCCTAGCTCCCAGAAAGAGCTGTGTGATGGGGATCATCACCAAGAGAACACAGCTTAGGGTGACTGTCCCACGGGCGATCTGGAGGAGGCAGGGACTGGTCCCGCCAGTCGGCCCGTGACTCACGAAGGGCTGGGCCGGCGGCCAAGCCAGGCTCTAGCAGAGCCAGGGCTTTTCGCAGATCCAGTAGTCGGTCATGTAGCAGCCTATGTCATTCCAGCGCCCGTCAAGTGCCATGGTGCCGCAGTCCTCGCCGGAGGAGTCATTGGGCTCCCCAGTGCTCCAGAAGCTGTGAAGAAGAGCAAAGCCCCATGGAGACCACAGTGGGGAGCAAAGGGTGGGGCAGGGGGGCATGGAGCCTTTCACCCCACGCACCTGAGTTGCAGAGGGGAGCCATCCACCCAGACCCATTGATCTTCCAATGCCTGGTCACTCAGCCCCAGCCAGTACACCCGGGACTTTGTGCGGTTCTTCACCAAGAACTCCTGCAACAGACAAGGACAGACTAAGAAAGTGAAAGGATGCGGGACAGGCCAAGCACTCTGCCAACTCCAGGAAAATGGCCCAGTGGACAGGACACTGGCCTGGGACCCAGGATACATAGGTTCAAGTTCAGGCTCTGCTACTGATTCCCTGCATAGCCCTGGCCAAGTCCCTGTATCTCTCTATGCCTCAGTTCCCCCAGCCGGACAATAGCCCTGCCCCTGAGGATGCTAGTAGGATTAAAAACATTGAGGAGTGTGATGTACTGGTGGAGATCCCACCACCTCAAATCCAGCAGTAGGTGGGGGCTGCTGGTGAGTGAGATGAGGTGGTGTGGAGTCTAGCTGTCACCTCAGAGCAATAGGCAGGCTGATGGGGGTGTGGGACCTAAGCTCTTGGGGAGGGGGAGATGGATTCATAAAGGAATCATAACCTGGTGTCGGGGGAAGATAGAGGGGTATAGGATGGAGCCAGTGCTATAGGTGTGTCTGGCTGCTTTCTTTAAAACACACCAGCAATTCCCCTCCCCATGGGAAAAGGCAAAAACTCCATGGGAAGTTCCAGAAATGCAGGACTGGAAGGGACCGTGAGAGGTCACCTAGCCCGTTCTCCAGTGCCGAGACAAGCAGTGCTATTAGCCTGCGGTGTTCTCAGAGCCTACGGCAGGTTGGCTAACATGTGGCCCGTGCTGGTTTGCAGAGTCCAGGCTGCCTTTGACACCAAAGTCCGCCTGTGGCTTTTGAAAAACCTGGTGATCCTTAAAAGAGCCGCGTTTTAAGAGCCAGGCCCAATCGGTGTCACCTGGGTCCCACCCACTAGGACTTCCCGTGGTAAATCTGCTGCTGTTTCTTGGTAACTCTCCGATTCCCTGGCCTGATCGGGGTACGCCAGGAGGGGCAGGCGGTTTTACCTGCTCCTCTTTGGTGTTAATGATCACCAGGTGTCCCCCGTAATCCAAACAGACCTGCTTGGCCTCATGCCAGGTTTTCATAGACTCTGAAAAGTAGTAACAGGTTCTCTGGAACCAGCCCCAGCTCCACGGGCAATGGCCGCAGACAGAATCTAGAAAGCAAAACCCAGAATAACCCAATTCAGGGCCAGGCAGGGAATCTGGCAGAGCCAAGAAAAGGACCCAGGAGTCCTGACTCCCAGCCTCCTCTTCTAACCCTATTCCCCTCCAGGGTCTAGGGGGCCTAAGGGCAGCCCCAGCGCAATAGCCACAGGGCTCTTTTTAGCCAGTGTGAGCCCTGCTAACCCCACTCTGTTGGCCTGGGTGCGAGGCTCCCTCTCAGGTCCAGTGTAGACATATGGCAAGAGATCCACAGGGGATGACTGTAGCCAGCAGCCTTGGTGGGCCTGGGGTTGGCTCAGAGACTCCCCTGCCCCACAGCTCCCACTGAGAGCAACAGAGAATCCCTCACTGAGAGCAATGGGAGCTGCCGTGTGCTCAGGGCTTCCTTCAGCATCTGGCCCTGCGGACTGGCCCGCGCTACCATCTCCCTCTGATTGCAGGCCCAGCGTGGGCCTGGCGGCTGGCACTGTGCTCCTCACCTACTGTTTTCTGTAACGCCGTGATCTGCGTTTGCATTTTACTGTGAAACTCCTTCACAGCGGCCAGCTCCCCGGACACCGACAGACGGACAGCGTCTGGATTGGGAGAGGAAAGGAGGTCAGCAGCCAAAGTGCAGCGTGGTCATCTCAGAGATACCTGCACGGCCCCCAACGTTGGGCCGCTTACAGATGCCCCGGGCCCTGCTCGAAGTCTCCTCTGTGATGCCTGGAACCTGGGCTCCTGGCGACAGTCAGAGCAGCCCCCGGGCTGCTCAAACTCACACTCTGCCTCCTCTGGGAAGCAGGGAATACCCATGGTGCAGTGTGCTCCAGCCAAGCCCCTGATCCATCCCTTACACCATGGGCTGGGAGCTGGGTGGGTTCAGGGCTCTGACGCCAGCTCCACACTAACCTGTGATTCTCCCCTGCCCAGGGCAGTGGCAATTTCCACCCCCTTCACACCACCAGTGTGGCTCAGTGTGACACGGGAGGTTCAGGAGATTTGAGTTTGATCACCAGCTCTGCTACTAACCCACTGGGTGAGCTGAGGCAAGTCATTTCCTCTCCCTGTGCCTCAGTTTCCCCATATGTCAAATGGGGATAATGATACTACCCTCCTTTGCAAAGTACTTTGAGACCTACTGATGAACAGCACTATACAAGAGCTAGGGATTATTATATCTTCCTTGTGCTCTCTGCTGTGTGTTGTAGACCTTATACTGCTGATGGAGATTCTCCTTAAGATCTGCCCTAATCCCAGCCTTTGTATAACTATTTTGTTTAGGGATATGATTATTTTTTAAACTGCTCTAGGTATACCAGTACAACCCCTAGAGTGGATCCAGTTATACTGAGTCAAAGGTGTCTTTTACAAGTAGAGTGTATTCCCTCCCTGTATAGAAATGGCTATGTTGGTATAAGTACATTTATCCCAGGATAACTGGATCTCCACTAGGAGGGATGTATTGCTTTAAATGGACCAATATAACTCCAGCAGCACAACCTTTGTGTGTAGCCCAGGCTCAGCTGGAGAGGTAGGGACTGTGCTTTCGGAGCAGAAAGGAGATTCATAGCTGGGCAGGGCAGAAGGGCAGAACCCCTCCTGGCTTCCAGCAGGCCAGGATTTCACCCACAGGTGTTAAGGCCAGAAGGGACTGTTCTGAGCATCTGGGCTGGCTCCCTGCATTGCCCAAGACAGAGAACGTCAAAGGCCTTCAATGCATCATCCCTGCGGTGTCCTGAGAGCCCCAGCTGGGCAGTCCGGGGACAGCCACAGAGCCCTCAGTAGCCACAGACCCTCCATGCCATGGACCTCTGGGTCCAGAGACGTGATTTCCTTAGGCTGGAAGCATTTCGGTCTGTGTTTGTACGGGCTGGGGCTCCAAGGAGCTACTGTAAAACACCTAATAATGTACAGCATCTAGCACACTGGGGTCCTGGGCCATGGCAGGGGCTCTTCAGAGCTACTGTAAAATACCTAATAACATACAGCACCAAGCACACTGGGGTCATGAGCCTTGGCTGGGGCTCCTCGGAGCTACCGTAAAACATCTAATAATGTACAGCACCTAGCGTACTGAGGTTCTGGGCCATGGCTGGGGCTCCTCGGAGCTACCGTAAAACACCTAACAACATACAGCATCTGTGGGTTCCTGAGCCATAACCTGGCTTGCAGAAGCTACCGTAAAACACCTAATATCATATAGCATGTAGCACACCAAGCCATGAGCAGGCTCCTCAGAGCTACCGTAAAACACCTAATAACATACAGCACCTAATACACTGGGGACCTGGGCCATTGCTGGAGTGCCTCGGAGCTACCGTAAAACACCTAATAAAATACAGCACCCAGTACCCTGGGGGCATGAGTCATGGCTAGGGCCCCAAGGAGCTACCATAAAACACCTAATAAAAATCCTTCCCAAGTCCATAGTCCCAGGTGGACACAGAGCCCGGACCCCTGACCTCGCAGCCCCTCACTCTCGGTACTGACGAGCGGCAGAAGCATCTCTGTGATTCTCTCACCTACGGTTTTCTGCAGCGCCGCAACCTCTGCTCGGATCTTCTCCCAATCCTGTCTGCCCTCCGCCAGCTTCTGGGACGCTGCCAAGAGAAACGCCCTTGGGATGAGGAGAGGGGAAAGGTCCCCACAACCCGGCTGGTATTCTGCGTGGCTGTGCGCAGTGGGAGCCTGTAACGCTAGGGGATGGCAGCAGCTGTCTGTCTCCATGGAGAGGAATAATTTGGTAATGGAGCGGTTTGTTGCTGGCATGTGGCTGGATCTGTGTGAGTTCCCAATGTAGCCATTTTCATACTGGGACCCCACCTCAGCCAATCAAAAACCGGAGGATGCCATTAGGGTTGCCACCTTTCTAATTGCTGAACCCTCATGGCACCGCCCCCTGCCCCTCCTCTTCTCCAAGGCCCCACCCCATCCCTTTCTCCCCCCTTCCCCCCACTCCGCCATCCCCCGCCGCTCACTGGATCCTCTCAAGAGGCCTGCCTTCACATAGGAGACTGCCCCGGCTGAGCAGGAGCAGGTGGGGGTTAATGACCCAGCACCACCCCCCACCATGGGGTAACCAGGCTTTTGGTTTGGGTGCCGTTTAGATCCCAAAAACCAGACACCTGACAACCCTAAATAGCCCCCGGACACAGAAACCAATAACCAGATTGTCCAGGTGAAAACCAGACAGGTGGTAACCCTCAATGCCATGGGAGTCAAGGTAAGAATTGATTCGCAGCTCCCAGCTACAAACGACCAGCAAATCTACTGCAAATGGGAGCAGCTCGTGGTATGCTAGCCCTTTAAGAGAGGCTTCAGGTCCAGCCCCGTCCCATTCCTGGAGTAGAGGGATTCTGAGACTTCTAGTCTAGAGAGATTCATGGGAGTCAGAGGCTGACAAGGCATGCTGGGTAAGGTGCCATGGGGATTGTGACACATGGTTAGAAAGGGTTAAACATCCTGCAAAATAACCCTCAAAAGACATGTGGGGAGATAATCTTTGTGTTTTTATGTATTTAAAGATGTAAGCAGAGTCTGACTGAGCTCTCCCCTGACATCTAGTGGTGAGCTGTGCAAAAAGACTTCAGAAACTGATCTCATTTGCATGGACACACACTCACCCTGGCTAGGTGTTCAGCAGGATGGGATTGCTTGCCCAAATGATCACTTGTGGCTGCTGTTGGAGCCCCAGTCTCCTTGTTTTTGAGACAGGAGTAATAACGGGTTGTAATCGTTGTTGTGTGAACCAAAGGCAGCATAACTGTGCTTGGCATACCCCAATGGAGGGACTCACCCTCAACTGAACGGCACTCACTAGGCAGAGGAGCTAGGTTCCAAAGGAAGGTATATTTTCTACAAGAGCTCTAGATACAATCTGAGTTGCTCTTTCTTTATAGTATAATAAAATAACTAATTTAGAGTTAACTGAGAGTGTTATTATATGTTATAGATCTGACATCACTGATACCTCAGTTTAAGTATTAGATCTACTTTAGAACAGTGTCTCAGCAGCTACAATTACTAAGAACTGTGTTAACTAGGACCTGTGAACTCTTTTTGAAAGAACTCTTTACAACTACAAAGCTCCCCATCTCTGCTATGAATCTGCATCTCAGTGAATTGAACTCATGTCTGTCTGTATAGTGATCTTTTAAACATACTCTTTCTCTTGTTTTTTAATGAATTTTAGTTTTGTTAATCAGAGTTTAAGCGTGTATGTGGGGTAAGATCTGAGACATTCATTAACCTGTGAGGGAACGTGTCCGATCCTTTGGGATTGGTGGAACCTTCTCTTTTATATGATGAAATAAGATTTACAGAAATTTTCTTCATATTTGATGTGGATACCTGGATGGAGGCCACAGTCTGGATCACTTTAAGGGAACTGTATTGTTTGGACTTCTGAGGTAATAAAGAAGCTATTTTATGCTGGCTTGGTCAATCTAAGTATTGGAATATCCACCAGCTTTTTGGGGTTTTTTGGGTTTGGCCCCCGACACAGGGATATAAACCAAGTCTGACCTATCTCAGAGTAGCAGGAGTTATGTACAGGTTTGTGATCACATGGTGCCTTTGGAGAAAAGGTTATTGCTGGCTTATGAGTGGTGCATCAGAGAGTCATGCATTGGGTCTATGACGGTGAGAATTGGGATACAGAGCTATTTACTATGGCTGATCACACTAGCAGCAGCTAGAGCTGGTTACAGGTTTTTAATTGATTCTGTAAATGAAACTTAGCCTTAAAAAGCAGAAAACTTGGGAAAACACTGACATTTTCATAAAGTTTTCTAATTTCTTAATTGAAAACGTGTTTTTGAGTGTTTGGCTACTTGAGGTCTGGTGTGAACATGCCCACGTCCGTCCCCCCCGCCATCTCCCCCTGCCCTTCCCCCCCCCCCCCCCCCATCAGGGGGGGTCTGGCTCACCCACCACCACCTGACTGGCCACGTTAGCTGCCCAGTGGCATTTCTTGAAAATCAAAACTTTTTGGCTTTGGAAAGTGGAAGTGTTTTTAGTTTCTAAAAGCCCTCTGAGAGGCAAACACCTGGATGGCAAAACTACTAAAACGGAAACAAAGAAACCCACCACAGCGAGTGTCTTTTTGAATCCCCGTGAGAATTTCAAAACTCCGACTTCACGTTTTTTGTAACTTACATTAAAAGCCCAGACCTCAACCGGTGCTAATAACAGCGAAAGCCTGTAGACAGGGGCCTCCCAGCCCTGCACTGGATTCTGATCTCCATCACTCCAGCCAATGGAGTTATTTCAGATTCACACGGCTGTAACATATCAGAATCTGGCCTGGTATTGCCAGCTGCTAAACAATTCTCTGTAATGAAATAATCAGCTACAGCGACCAACCCATCCAGGGTCTCTGCTGAGCCAGAGACAAGCACACTGGGCTAGCTTGGGAGCATGTACTTACCATTAGCTGCTCTCTGGGGAAGGTGGAAATTCGTCTCCTCTGACTCCTGCTGCAGCTCTGGGCCTGAGGGATGATGAACAAAGAGCAAACAGCAGAGCTGTGATCAGCCAGGACATCCTTGACCCTAGAAACTGCTCCAGCCCTCCATGGCTTGGTTGTTCCCATGCGAGGGGAATTGGTTAGTACTGTCAGTGACAGATTTTCCAATGCCATGTGTTCAAAAAGTTATGAATCACACCCCAAAAAACTCATTAATCTTTTAAAAATAATCTGAGGGGTTCTTCTTGTTTGCCCTCTGGTCTCTTGAGCTATTAGTAATCATGTGTACAAAGGCAATGCATAAGGACCAGGCAATATCAACTCCCCGTTGGACTGGAACCTGCACAAATACAGAGTAGACAGTTCTGCCCTGAAGAAGCTACCATCTACATAGCCAAGAGAGACACAGAGTAGGGAGAAAGAGTCTAACGCACAAGGCCCCTTAGGGACTGTATTCTCCAGCGATTCCTTCCCCAGCTGTGAGGGCTAAGCATTTCTTGGTTTATTTTGAAATGAGCAAAGAGTATCCCATCATCCCAGGACTCCAGGAGCTGGGGCTTTAAGGAAAAATGTCAAATATAGTGAGGGTTGGCAGCACAATTAATACCACCCCTTTACTCTTAGTTGATGAGTCCTCACGTTTATAGACCAGGTGTGGAGTGGAGTAAATCCAGAATTACTCCCTTGCTGTTACAGCTCCTTCTGCTGCACTTTGCTCTTCTGCTGCTTAGCTTGGGTGCTGATCCTTTAGGGTCCAGCCCTGCTGAGTGCCTCCCCTGCAGTTTTGGGCTCTTTGATTTGGAGCAAGGACCCATCCTGCTCTCTGGGCCGGATTCCAATCACACTCCTAGCATAGCTATTCCACCCATTTCAGGTGAGTGACACCTGATTTCCAGCAGGGTCAGTGAGAGCAGAATCGCAGCCTAACACTTTTCGGGTAAGAATTCTCGCTTCAGGGGAAGAGCTTCCACTATTGAGATGCAGAGTTGCTAGAGATTCGTCCCCTACCCCCTTCAGATCTGGTGACCTTGCCTGTGGACAGAGCTTGCTGAAAAATACCAGACTTGTCCCACAGACATTTTTTACAAATACACACACAAAAAAACCCTTAAGTTTTGACTAAAATTCACGGAAAATTGATTTTTTTAAAAGTCCTTTTTTCGTCTTATGGTGCAAATCCAAATACTGAAAATCTTTGATTTGGAAATTCTGCCCTGGCACCTCATGGAAGTTGTAGTTTGGCTGCCTCGCGCCCTCTTCCCCAGTAGGCTCCCCACCCAGACTTCATCTCCCATGATGCACCACTACTGGGTCCCATGAGGCACTGTCTGATTTTAATGGTCCAACCGGGGAGCCTTCCCTACAGCAGTGACTAGGAGCATGAGGTATCTCTCCCTCATGATGCACTGCAGTCTCCCCTCTTGGAAAGTGGAGGGGGTGCATCATGGGAGTCTCTAGCAGGAGTGCATCCTGGGAGGTGTAGTCCAGTTGAGGAGCCCACTCCAGAGAGGAGAAAGGGGACATGTGGTAACTGAAATCAGATCCTTTGAGGCACCAGGGCAGCATTTCTAATTCAAAATATTTCTTCTTTCTGCTATTTGGGTTTTCTCAAAAAAATTCTGTGGAAATCAACCCCTTTTTGTGAAATTTTGTTGAGTGAAAACCTCAGTTTTCTGGCTCAAAGTCTCAATGGGACATCCCTGAGCAGTCCCATCCCCGTGAGGAATCGTTCCTGGCACGGAGAGCCCAGGACCCCACAGGCAGCTCTCCTGACACACCCGGGACTGCAACACACTCACGTTTCATGAGGGCCAGGATGAGGAACACGCTGCACATCAGGAAGCAAACCCCCAGCAGTACGTAGGTGATCAGCAGAGACCTTCCAGGGCAGCCTCTCTGTGAGGCAGGTTTCGGGAGGGGAAGATCTATGGGGAACAGCAGCCGTTAGCTCTCTGAAGGGAGAAGGGACCCCCCTCAAACTCCCTCTGCCCAACTGGGTCTATACAGGGGTCACTTCTCCCAGCACTTCAATGCAGCCACCTCTGGGGTGGAGCTCTGCGACCATTGGAGAGTTGTGTAGCATAGGGCCCGTCTGGAAGGAGAGTTTCCTTGGCGGTTGACAAGGCAGGAGGAATCCAAGGCGAGGGAATGGAATTCCCCCGCAGTGGGCAAGATGCTGGAGTGAGCACCCCGAGTCTCCCCAAAACTGACCCAGGAGCTTTGCTAATTGGCTGCGTTCAGCGTAATCGTCGGATTGTACGCCTCGCCTAAAAGAGAGCACAGCGCCCCCTCTGGCACTGGAGCCAGCACTGACTGTGGGGAGAGAGCCCCCTGGTGCTGCACTGTGGCATAGGGGGTCAGAATTGACAGTGAGGGGCGATTGCCCCCTACTGAGCCCCCGTCCCACTCCTTGCAGCATAGCGCCCCCTAGTGCGGCATTGGAATCAGTTCTGTTTGGCGGGAAGAGAGTCCCCACCCTGCTCCCTGTAGCACAACGCCCCCTAGTGTGGCATTGGGGTCAGTTCTAGCTGGGTGGGAAGAGAGCCCCCAACAGAGCCCCCACCTTGCTCCCTGCAGCACAGCGCCCCCTAGTGCCACACTGGGGTCAACACTGACAGGGCAGGAAGAGAGCCCCTTACTGAGTCCCCAAACCAAGAGCAATCTGAATTTTCTTTCATGCTCCCCTGCAAGTCCAGCCCTGGCCTGGCTCTGGTCAGCTTCAACCTCCTGTCCCACACCCCCTTTGTCCCGAGCCAGGGTAGCCAGAGGGCGCCCCCCCTGCCCTGACAGACTCTACTCACCTCCTCCCGGGGGCTGGAAGGCAGATGCCACGGCTGCAGACGACAGGTCCAGCCCTGGGCGTGGGGGACAACGAGAGTTAAATCTGCCAGTTCCACTGGCAAAGGCCAGGAAATTGTACTCTCCATCGTGGGCTCCAGAGGGGGCAGCCTCTACCTCACTGGGTTCACCCACCCCGAGTCCCTGCACTGACCTGCTCTGGGCCAGTCTGGGCCCTTATTGGGGTGCTCCTGCTGGGACCCTCCCATCTCCCCGCCAATCAGCACTCAGCTCCCCTGGCCACCCAGGAAGCAACCGGTGCCCCAAGGGATCGACCAGCCGGGACAGACAGCCCCGGGGAACAGCCTGGAGGGACGGATCCTGCCCTGGGCCGGGGTGGGGGGAGCAGGGGGCATTCTGCCCTAAGCCCAGCAGAGCTCCCAGTCCTCACCAAGCTTGGCAGGCCTAAGGATCGGGTCCCCCAAGATCACTGAAATGGCCGGGTCTGAAAGGAAACAGAAGGGATTATACTGTGCGAGCTCCCAGCGCAGGGATAGGAGGTTGTGGGGGGGAGGGGATTCCTCTCCCCACCTGGACTGGGCAGGAGCTGGGATCCTAGGGGGCAAGGGGAGCAGGGCAGCCCTGGACTCTGGGGTGGGGGATGTTCCTTCCAGTGCCGTAGTGAGAAACGGGGGGCCGGGGAGGTAAAGCCTGCGATACCCTGGAAATGGCGGGGAGGGGACCGGGGACCGGGTGTGTGGTGCCGCCCCCTGTTGGCTGGGACATGTCACAGCTGCGTTAGGCCAGTTGTTAGGGGAACAGGTCACAAGTTCTGTCCCCCGGTGCTGCCCGTATGTGATGAGCCCTCAGCGGCATGGGCCTGCCTCTGGATGGGGCCCTGCTCTGTACCCAGGCCTCGCATGCTCCCCAGCAAGAAGCGGGAACATTTCTCACCGGTTTTGGGGGGTCTGCCTGGTTTTGCTGCCGGACCTGGAGAGGAGAGAGAAGGGTGAGTCTGGCCCATGGCTTGTGGCCCTAGCAGAGACAGGTGCCTGAGTCTCTGCATCTGTGGGCAGGACCCAGGGTCAGAAACTGAACCCACTTGCCTGCATGTTAGTCACACGCCAAGCCTTCCCCTCCATGTAACCAGCCTGCTAGTTCCGTGCTACCACCCCCACTGTGGGCTTGCCCAGCCGGGCCGGTTTGTGAGCAGCCAAGCCAGGCTCCCATGGACCCAAAGGTGGCTAGGGGCTGCATGCTGAGTTCTGCGCTGATACCCCCTCCCCAGCCTCTGAGCAGTGGGGCAAGAGCGGGGCTCCCTGGTACCTGCTCCTCCTTTGTCCTTCCGGTTCGGCGTGGCCGCCTTGACCTTCTTCCCGCGCGGCAGGGGCGGGGGCTTGGGATCGTTCTCCAGGGTCACGTTCTCGTAGTCGTCATCGTCGGACGCAGCAGCCACACCTGGAGATGACAGAGCCACTCCCTCTCACTGGGACAGGCTGGGCCAGCACGGGGGGAATGGGAGATCTCCAAGGGAGAGAGCCATGGGAAGAGAGGCTGGCTGGTCACAGACCCTCCCTTGGGTGGCAAGGAAGAGGGAGGGTGGGGGCTCTTTTTGGGCAGCAGATGAACTGGCTCAGCCAGAGGAGGGGGCTGCTTCACCCAGGGTGGGAGCGTGCTTACACTCACTGATACAGTCCCTTGACTCTCCCTTTCATCCCAAGGCACTTCATGGGCTCTGGGTGTCTTTCTATTGATCTATGACCTCATCCATCCCTGAGATGCAGCCATCTCTGGGGTGGGACACAGAGTTTATACAAGACTCTCTCACCCAGCACTGAGAAGCTGCTGCCTCAGGGGCGTGGCATAGAGACTGTTTATATAGGGATCCTTCAGCCAGCACTGAGATGCAGCTGTCTCTGGGGTGGGGGCCCAGCTATGCAGGGTGAGAAGGACGAATCCAGTTCTCAGTTGAAACCACAATGGGGCTTTGCGGGGACAGTCAGAATTGCCTAGGCTGGAATTTGGCAAGGACACAACGAGTAACCCCCTGACTCTTATGGAAGGGGACAGAGGAGCTTTAACAACAACACGTGGTCAAGTCTTTGGGTGTACAACTTGTGGGAAAGGCAGCTCTGCTCTCTCTAGCGCCACGCTGGGGCATTGGGGCCAGACCTGACAGGGTGGGCAAGCACCCACAGCATCGCCTAGCACCATGCTGGGACATTGGGGTAGCACAGACTACCAGGGGAGAGAGCCCCTACTAATTTCCCCACCATGCCCCCGGAAGCAGCCTGGGTTTTCCTCTGAGGCCTCCCATCTGAGTAGCTAGCACCAGAGATCTGCCAAGCCAACAGCCCCCGGAAGGCCAGGCCCCCACTCAGATCACTGGCCACTTACCTCTGCACTCCGCCGGCTTCTTGCCCTTTGACGGCAAATGCCCCATCCAATTCCCGTAGTCGCTCAGGGAGGCCATGCCGATCCCCTGCGGACGGACTCAAAGGGCGTCTGTGGAAACCAGCGACCACCTGGCTCTCTGAGGAGCTCTGTGATTTTCACATGCATCTGACTTCCTTCCTCCTCCAGCCCCGCCACGGGTCACTGCCCGTGTTATCATACGTACCATGCCCAGTTCCCAGCTGTGGGCTCGGTTAGCAGAAGAGAAACCCAGCCCATAGCCCTGCCCTTCCGGTGCCAGAAAACAGAGTGACTGAAGGTGAGTCCCACTCTGTGATGCTGGGGCTGCAGGGATTTCTTACATGGCAGCTGGGATCCTCTTTTTCATCTTCTACCAAGTGGGATCCAGCCAAGGGCTCATCTAAGAATACATCTCTTTGGTATCCATTCAACAGGCATCAGCCTTCTTTCTCAGGTCATTGGCTTTACGGCTGTCAGCCAGGCCTTTGTGACACATCAACGGTTGTTACATTTTCCCGCCTGTGGATGCCAACTATTCTCTGCCAGCGTCTCTGATGGAATGTGTTGTTTCCTACTGGGGCCAGCTCACATTTCCCAAGTGCCAGAGGCATATCCCAATGTGGATATCACAGCAATATTGTACATCTTCATCTTGGCTTGTCTGAATCTCATTTTCCCATATATTTCCCAGCTTCAGAAAAGCTCCGCTTCCCTTCCCAGATCTTACTCCCACCTCCTTGGCCACGAACACTGATTGAGCTTCCAAGATATACAAACTTGTTAGCCATGTCGTATTCTTCACTGTTATCACAGATGCCCCATCATTGCTGTTTTCTCTTTCAACTAGCACAACTTTTGTGGTTTTTCGGCTAATTCTTCATCCTACTTTAGCAGCCTCATGTTTGACTTTGGTGAGGATCTATTCTATAGCGTCATCATCTGTGTCCAATGGAACAAAATCGAGATCTTGATGTTCTCCTCTGCTTGACATAACTCCTGTATTTGATGCCAAGTTTCGCTTTCGCATCATGTAAACTATCATCATGCTGAAAAGAAGGAGTGAAGAAATGCGACAGCGCTGCACTCCAGCAAAGATAATCAGCTCCATCAGTCTCCCCACTTTCTGTCCTTACGTAGCATTTTACCCTTTGTACAGCATCTTCACCAGTGATGCTATCTTTCTAAGAAGCCATATTGTTGCAAGAGCTTCCATTGCAACTCTGTAGGAATGCGGTCAAAATGTTGATGGACTCTATGAAACTCAAGACTAATTTTCTCTGCCAGGCAAGCCCTTTCTCAAACAATCCTCTCAGGGCAAATCTTTGGGCTCCACACACTATCTTTTCAGTCTAGAACTGCACGCTCATTACAGTTTTTCATATATGACCAATTTCATTCCGTCCAACAGTACACTACCAAACACTTTTCCAGGTACTGAAAATAATGTTATTTCTTGTCAGTTATCACACACCAAGTAGTCGCCTTTCTTTGGTAATTTACAGATCACACCTTTCTTCCAGTCCTCTGTGTAAAATTCTTACTCCCAAACTATATTACAAAGTTTATAGGTTTCAAATATTACCACATCCTCACTGGCTTTGAGCTTTAAAGGTTCCTCTCTCTGAGAGCTTCTGGCAGGTGGCGAACACACCCACAGGGACCAGAATAGAAACCCCACCAGCTGCAGCCACCACGCTCCAGTGGAGGAGAGACCCTGGTTTACGTAAAAGTCTGTTTTATAACACAGATGACGCTCATTAGAAGCCAGGCCTGAGGTGTGGGCATAGGGATATTCTCAGCAGGATTTGGGTCGGGGCGGGGGGGATGCAAACTGGTAAAAGGCCTGTAGCCACCCTACCTTGGACCGAGAGCTCATCAGATCCCACAAGGCTGGGTCTAAAGATCTACAATTTCCCAGGAACAGGCGAGGTGCTGGGCAGACCGGGAGTGAGATAGGGGAGGGACACACTGATGACTTAGTGGGAGTGAGGTTCGTCTAGTTAACCCAGATGCCAATGCCCAAGCATGGCACTAGGGGCACTGTGTGGTTGCCTCAGTAATGGTATCCGAGATGGCTGCATTTCAATGCAGCAGAGTATTTTTCCACACACAATGCTGAAGAGCTTCAACCCTGGCCCCAAACCACATAGTGTTAGGCCCGGTATGTTATTTATTAGGTGTATTATGGTAGTGCCAAGGGCCCTGTAGCGTTAGGCCTGATATGTTATTTATTAGGTGTATTACAGTAGTGCCCAGGGCCCCGTTGTGCTAGGCGCTGTACATTAGTTATTAAGTTGTGATGTTCCCCGGTGTTATCTGGACCAGGGATCTGCTAGGTCACTCCAATCCTCGACTCTGGGAGCCAGTCTTACCCTGCTGTGCTGTGAGAACCCCACTCCTGGGCTGTTCACGCGCAGCCTCCGGCATGTGAGCTGCTCCTTGGATTGTGCAACCGAATGACACTAGCTAATATCTCTGGTCCCAGACACATCCCTAGGAACCTCCGTCTTGCAGTGTCCAGTTCTGCCCGCTGGACGCTGCAAGCTTAT
This sequence comes from Dermatemys mawii, assembly GCA_007922305.1. NCBI lineage: Eukaryota > Metazoa > Chordata > Testudines > Dermatemydidae > Dermatemys > Dermatemys mawii. The sequence continues at coordinate 234,799 of ML677477.1, read as the reverse complement.
TTGAGTTCATCAATTTGACAAACTGCTATGTACCAGGCTTGTTCTCCCCAGGGGAGCCTCTGACACACTGCAAACCAAACACACTGCTTCAGGTACATACGAACATAAGAATGACTGTACTGGGTCAGACCAAAGGTCCATCAAGCCCAGTATCATGTCCTCTAACAGTGGCCCATGGCAAGTGCCCCGAAGGGAATGAACAGACAGGTTATCATCAAGTGATCCATGCCCTGTCACCCAGTCCAAGCTTCTGGCAAAGGGACACCATTCCTGCCCATCTTGGCTAATAGCCATTCATGGACCTATCTTCCATGAATCTATCTAGCTCCCTTTTGAGCCCCTTCACAACACCCTCTGGCAAGGAGTTCCAGAGGTTGTCAGTGCGTTGCGTGAAAAAATATGTTCTTGTGTTTCTTTTAAACCTGCTACGTCCTAATAACAAGGTGGCCCCTCGTTCCTGTATTATGAGGAGTAAATAACACTTCCTTATTTACTTTCTATGTATCACTCATGATTTTATAGGCCTCTATCATGTCCCCCCTTAGTCACCTCTTTTTGAAGTTGAAAAGTCCCTGTCTTATTAATCTTTTCTCATATGGAGGCCGTTCCATACCCTAATCATTTTTGTTGCCCTTTTCTGAACCTTTTCCAATTTCAGTGTATCTTTTTTGAGAAGAGGCGACCACATCTGCATGCAGTATTCAGGATGTGGGCGTCCCATGGATTTATATAGCGGCAACATGATATTTTCTGTCTTATCTAGCCCTTTCTTGATGATTCCCAACATTCTGTTCACTTTTTTGCCAGCTGCTGCATATTGAGTGGATGATTTCAGAGAACTATCCACAATGACTCCAAGATCTCTTTCTTGAGTGGCAAGAGCTAATTTAGAGTCCATTGTTGTATATGTATAGTTGAGATTATGTTTTCCAATGTGCATTACTTTGCATTTATCAACATTAAATTTCATCTGCCATTTTGTTGCCCAATCACCCAGGTTTGAGAGATCCCTTTGAAACGCTTCGCAGTCTGCTTGGGACATAACTATCTTGAGTAGTTTTGTATCATCTGCAAATTTTGCCACCTCACTGTTTACCACTTTTTCCTGATCGTTTCTGAATATGTTAAATAGGACTAAGCCCAGTACAGATCCCTGGGAGACACCACTATTTATCTCTCTCCATTCTGAAAACTGACCATTTATTCCTACCCTTTGTTTCTTATCTTTTAACCAGTTACCAGTCCATGAGAGAACCTTTCTTCTTATCCCATGACAGCTTATTTGCTTATGAGCCTTTGGTGAGGGACCTTGTCAAAGGCTTTCTGAAAATCTAAATACACTATATCCACTGGATCTCCTTTGTCCGCATGCTTGTTGATCCCCTCAAAGAATTCAAGTAGATTAGTAAGACATGATTTCCCTTTACAATAACCACGTTGACTATTTCCCAACAAATTATGTTCATCTATGTGTCTGACAATTTTGTTCTTTATGATAATTTCAATCAATTTGCCCGGTACTGAAGTGAGGTTTTCTGGCCTGTACTTGCCAGGGTCACCTCTGGAGCCCTTTTTAAAAATTGGCATCACATTAGCTATCCTCCAGTCATTTGGCACAGAAGCTGATTTAAATGATAGGCTACAGATGACAGTTAGTAGTCCTGCAATTTCACATTTGAGTTCCTTCAGAACTCTTGGGTGAATACCAGCAGGTCCTGGAGACTTATTACTGTTTAGTTTATCAATTTGTTCCAAAACTTCCTCTAACAACACCTCCATTTGGGACAGTTCCTCAGATCGGTCACCTAAAAAGAATGGTTCAGGTTTGGGAATCTCCCTCACGTCCTCAACAGTGAAGACCGATGCAAAGAATTCATTTAGTTTCTCCACAATGGCCTTATTGTCTCTGAGTGCTCCTTTAGCATCTCGATCCTTCAGTAGCCCCACTGGTTGTTTAGCAGGCTTTCTGCTTCTGATGTATTTAAAACAATTTTTGCTATTACTTTTGGAGTCTTTGGCTAGCCGTTCTTCAAATTCTTTTTTGGTCTTTCTAATTATACTTTTACACTTCATTTGCCAGAGTTTATGCTCTTTTCTATTTTTCTCATTAGGATTTATCTTCCACTTTTTAAAGGATGCCTTTTTGCCTATCACTGCTTCTTTTATTTTGTTGTTTAACAACAGTGGCTCTCTTTTGGTTCTCTTACTATGTTTTTGAAATTGAGGTGGATTTAAATTTAAATTTAGGTTAAGCCTTTATTATGGTGTCTTTAAAAAGCCTCTGCGCAGCCTGCAGGGATTTTATTTTTGGTGCTGTACCTTTTAATTTCTGTTTCACTAACCTTCTCATTTCCCCTTTCTGAAATTAAATGCTACAAAGTTGGGCCACTGTGGAGTTTTCCCCACCACAGGGATGTGAAATTTAATTATACTATGGTCACTATTACCAAGTGGTCCAACTGTATTCACTTCTTGGACCAGATCCTCTGCTCCACTTAGGACTAAATCAAGAATTGCCTTTCCTCCTGTGTGTTCCAGGGGTAGTTGCTCCAAGAAGCAGTCATTTAAGGTGTCGAGGAACTTTGTTTCAGCATCCTGTCCTGAGATGACATGAACTCAGTCAATCTGGGGCCAGCTGACATTTATTAGGTGTATTTCAGTATGGACCTGTTGTGCTAGGTGCTGTACATGATTTAGCAGGTGCACTCTGGTTGTGCTAGGTGCTGTACATACACAGACAATGAGGGGGTCGTAGCATGGGCAGGAGGGCTTTGTGGACCCTGGCAAAGGCTTTTGCCCAGCCTGGGGTGGGGCTGCAGAACAGCCCCCTGGTGCCTCACCCACGCAGGAGGCCCTGGAGCTGTGGCAGCCAATAGGAGTGTTACATGCAAATTTGGCCCAGGAGAAGGGTGGTGATTGGCTGAAGTGTCCCTGCTCCTGGGGAGCAGGAACACACACCCTCCGGGGGACCCACGCGAAGGAGGGAGGGGCAGGAACCGGGGGGGGGTCCCCCCATGGGAAAAGAGGCGGGGTTAACAGAGGCCCCGCCCCCACTGTGACATAGGCCAGAAACAGGAAATCCTCCTGCCTATCTAGGAACTGCCTTATGATCTCTATGGTCCTAGTGGGCGGAGCTATCTCTTCACGTCCGGTTCCGGGCGTAGGGAAGTGCTTCCGGGGCAGGGCGGCCCCGAGGTGACCGAGGCGGGGATGGGGGCGCACCTGGTCCGGCGCTACCTGGGCGGGGAGGATGTGGAGCCGGACCCGCTCCGCATGCCGACCTTCGACACGAAGCTGGGCTTCCCGGAGCGCAAGGAGCGGGGTGAGCCCGGGGCATGGCCCCGCCCCTTTGCCACTGGCCCCGCCTCCCGGGGGGGCTTGCACCCCACCCCCCGGGCTCCTCAATGTCAGAGGCCCCAGGCCCGGGAGCTTGCGGGGCTCTGACTCCTTCGGGGGACTGGGGAGCTCCGGGGAGGTGCGGGGGTCGGGCGCTTGGGGGTCACGGGGGGGGTGAGTCCCCGGGGGGGGAGCGCGGGTTGAGCCGTGTCGGGTAAGAGATTCAGGGACCCGCGGGGAGGGGCGAGGGTTGGACGAGGGGCGAATCAGGGACCCCGGGGGGAGGGGGGCCGAATCAGGGACCCTGGGGGGGAGGGTTGGATGAGGGGCAAATCAGGGACCCCAGGGGTTGTTCACATCAGTGGAAGCTCTGTGGGGCAGAGACTCTGCAGTGCCTGGTGTGACGGGGATCCAGTGAAGCCCGTGGTTGGGGCTTCTAGGAGCTGCCACAATACAGATAATTACTGGGAGGGGTACTTAGGCCAAAGCTCAGGACCAGAGACAGGTCCTTGATTGCTTCCCAGCCAGCGATATCCCCACCGCACACTCCACCCAAGGCAGGCTGAGCCCAGTGCTTGATGCGTTAGACCTGGGAATAGCCCGTGGGGGACAGGCCTGCACTGGCCCTGAACATGGGGAACAAGAGAAGGGAGCCGATGTCACCAATTTAGGGCCCTGTGTTAGAGGCAGAAATCTCCCACATGGCTCTTTCCTTGCAAAAATGCTGTGATGGAGGCTGGTACCACTGAGCCTATAGATTCAGCTGATTCCCCTTCACCCCTTGTTCTGTGTCCGTATTTAACAGCTGTCTTGTCCCACCCCAGAGCTGGACACATTTCAACACTGAATGAGTGTCTGAACTGTCTATACAAGGGTCAATCAGTGCTCTGCATTGAAAGGAACTGTGTGTAAACCAAAGATCATTACTTAGTAGAGAGCAGTTGAACTTCCTGTCCTGTGTAGAGCCATAGATCCTAAGTATGAATAATAATACATGTCACTGAAATGGATAGAGAGAGAGAGCCTGGAGCCAAAGACTCCTGGCTTGTAACCCTGGCTCTCCCTCTGTGAGCCTGGACAAGTTGCTTCCTCTCCCTGTGGGTCAGTTTCCCCATGGGGCTTCATCAGAAAGGCTCATGTATCAGGTGTTCAAAGTCCCACTCTGTGCCCGATCTGTGTAGGATGCGGCTGTTGCGGCCCCCACTTCAGGGCCTGGCTCTTTTCCAAGGAGGTGGAGAGAGACTAGTTCTTTTAGCTCTGGAGGTCCCAAGTTCAGTTCCTGGCACGTTGTGCCCGCATCCTGCTCCCAGCCTCACCTCTGCCCTTACTCTCTGTCCCCCCGCAGTGATGGTCGCGACGCAGCAGCAGATGAATGATGCCCAGCTGCCCCTGAGTCAGCGTGACTACTGCGCTCACCACCTCATCAAGCTGCTGAAGTGCAAGCGTGACAGCCACCCCAACTTACTGGCCTGCCAGCAGGAGCGCCATGACTGGGACTACTGCGAGCACCTTGAGTACGAGGCCGCCTGGGCAGGGGAGCGCCTGACGCCACCCACAGGCTACTCCAACCCCAGGGCCATAACTGGGACATGGCAGCCCTGGGGGTAGAGAGAGGCAGCATGGCCTAGTGGAGAGAGCACAAAGGAGACCAGGGTTCTAGTCCCAGCTCTGCCACCCGAGGCGAACTGGCCTCCTTGGCGCGGTGCTTTGAGATGTGATGGAAGGTGCTGCTGGAGCTCGGTGTGATTGGCACCTGCCCTTCCTACCTAGGGTATTTAAGCCTAAGAATGTGCTGATGGTCTCCAGTAACCAGCTATGGCAGGTGCTTAGCACAGAAATAAACCGTCCCCTCCCCCTTACCTTGCGGAAGGCATCTCGGAGTGCGGCGTTCTGGGCCATTGCTGAGCCCCGGGTGCCACTGACACGGCTGACCCTGCAGGCCGGTGATGAAGCCTGTGGAGGGCCGTTCCCAGTGAGGGCCTGGGCCAAGCAGACCCCAGAGAGTGAAGGGAGGGGTACTAGATGGAACGTGGTTATGGGGTTGGCGTGGCTGTGTCACCATGGGGATTGGAGGTGGAAGTTGTGGGGCAGGGGAATAGAGGGGGTGGAGGGGCCAGAGATCACAGGGACTGGCTTAAAGCAGTGAATCTAATTTCAGTGAGGCCCCCACTCCAGGCAAGTGCTGGGGGGGGCCTCACTGAAAGTGAGGTCAAGTGAGAACTGCCTGTACCTAATGCAGTGTGTGCCAGCCTCCCCCTGCAGCCTGGGGTGCAGCATGCTGGGGGTGGGGCGGGGCGGGGGGCAGGGCAGCTAACTCCTGATGGAGGTGCAGATGGACCCCTCTGATTGGTGTCTCCTCTCCCCCCCCCCACCCCCAGCTACGTGATGCGTATGAAGGAGTTTGAGCGGGAGCGGCGCTTGCTAGTGAGGAAGAAGAGGCTGGAGGAGAAGGCGGCCCAAGCAGAGCACGGCCCCGTGTCCGCCTCCGCGTGAGAGGCTGGAGGAATCCTCTCCTTGCGTCACGTGTAAGGGAATAAATAATGGCTCCTCTGCGTCTGACTCTGGAGTGGTGACTGGGGTGGGGTGGGGTGGGGTGGGCAGGGCTGTAATGCCCCATCGCTGCAGGTGCTGGTTGGGAGGGAGGAGCCGGGGGAGGGAGGTCATTTCTCTTCCTGGACCAACTTCAGAGCTTCTTCAGCCTTGGACTTGAAGTTATGGGGAGCAGTGAGTGGTGGCGTTTCCTAGTGGTTCGAGCGGGAATCAGGACTCCTGGGCTAAGTTCACAGTAAGCTGCATGGCCGTGCAGCTGCCTGTTAAACCCTACGCGGGGGCTCCGGGCTGCAGTGGGAAGAGGCGCCCCTCCCTGCCAGCCCCAGTGCAGACCTACAGTGGTGGGAAGAGGCCCCCCCACCACCACAGACCCGCCGCAGCGGGGAGAGGCGTCCCTCCCCGCCAGCCCCAGTGCAGACTTGCCCTGGACTTGCACCAGCTGGGGGGAGCTGCTGCAGCAAGAGAGGGCTGGGGGGTGAACTCTTTCCCCACTGCAGCCTGCACCCCAAATTCCTCATCCCCAGCCCAGAGCCTGCACCCCCCACATCCCAACCTTGAGCCCCCTCTCACACCCCTCGGCCCAACACGCTATGAAGGTGATGTCACATGTCCCCTCCATACTGGTGCATGTAACCAAATGAATTCCACACATGGATGTAAAAAGCCAGCAGGAACGCTGCTCCTAGGTCCTGTTCCTGCTCTGGCAGGGGGATGGGGGCTAGTGACTAGAGCCATGAGTCCCTGGGCTACCCCCACCCGCTCTCCCCTCAGTGAGGGGGGATGCTCTGCTCCCTCTCAGGGTTGGAGGGTGTGGGGTTTGGCTGCCGAGTTCTGACCCAGCACCGCTGGGCTCAGCCAGCGCCAGGCCCGCTCGTTGCTGTGAGTTCGGCTCCCAAGGGCGCTTGGCTCGGGTCCTGCCCTGGCAGCCAGTGCTGGGAATCTACCCCCTGCCCCTTCTCCTTGTGCGGAACCAGCTCAGACTCACTCGCTGCTCTCGGTGTGGGGAGCCCTTGGTCTGAGGCCATCTGTGTGCTGCCTTGGCACAGCTTTGGCCCTGGAACCTGGACTGTTGAGACAGCAGCTTGGGAAGGGTTTTATGGTGCCCGTCTCGCCGAGTGACAATCCTGGGAGCTGTGCCCACAGAGGGGGTTAGGTTGGCACAGCTATGGCACGTGGGGGTGGATTTGTCACACCCCGAGCCCAGCTACCCTGCCCCTCAAGGGCATGTGGAAGCAGCACACGGTCATCACAGCGCTGGAGAGCCCAGGGTGTGCTGCATCCACCCAGGAGACTGTTTTCTTGCTTCCTCCCTCCCCTCGAAGGCCCTGGAGAGCTGCCTGCCAGCACCAGAGAGCAGAGCTAGTCAGGGCAATGGGCACAAGTCACTGCTACTGTGTATAAAGAAGCCAGTGCTGCCCCTTCCCAGGGGGAAGGGGGGCACCAGCCACAGCAAGGCCTGGCCCTTAGCTGGGACACACTGCCTGCTGTTGAGGGATGGGGGAGTGGCCATGCAAAGAGCCCTGCTGATCCCTGCGGTAGAGGTGGGGGGAGTAATGAGACCAGGCTGGCTTGGTTTGTTGCTGTGAGCTGAACAGGGAGAAGGATCCGACACGCCTGGGCAGCAGCTCCTGGGTCCAGGGAGGGCTGTTCTCAGTCCTACTTGGGTCACAGATGCTGCTTTGGGGGAGGGAGGGGAACAGGAGCTAAGACACTGGTTCAGCTGCCCCTAGCAGAGCCAGTCTGAGACAAACCAGCAGCCCAGGGAAGCGAGCCTGGCCCAGCGGCCATGAGGGATTCATGCTGCAGTGGAAGGTGGGGTGGCACCTAGGCAGGCCCCTGTCCTTGGCACAGCCCCCCTAGGAAACAGAGCTCCAGGTGTAGCCAGGCAGAGAAGAGAGCCTGGCCCAGGGCCACTCGCTGCCCTTCCTGCGCTCTTGCCCCCTTGTTTTCTCTCCTAGGGACCCCTGAGCCTTCCCCACAACTCCTCCCAGTGCTGGGTGACTTAGCCCAGCACCTCCCCCCAGGGGCCTGTGCCTTGTCCCACATGCACCAAGCCCCCAGGGCAGGGGAAGTTCCGCTCTTTAGGCCCCCTCTCCCCCCAGCAGGCACATGGCATAAGAGCAAAGGAGCCAGGGCAGGAGGGAGCTGGGCTGGGCCCAGGACCGGCCTCGCCCCCCGTCTTTATTCGAATAGCCTGCCTGGCCCCGGCCAGGCCTGAGCTGCAGCCTAGGACCACAGGCCAGGGCGGCCACTCAGCGGCCCGGGGAAGGATGGAACAAGAATGGTACAAAGGAGAACACTTTACTGTGCTTACAGTTAACAGTGCTGGTTTCAGTCAAGCAGCTGCCAGCTGACCCCCCTGCACCTCAATCCTGACCCCCCACACCCCTGCCCCTTCAGCCTGACCTGCTGCCCCACACAGTAGTGCTGTTACCCTTCCCTTTTCTCATCACCCCACACCTGGCTCAGTTCTGCCCCACTCCCCTCACCACACCTAGTCCTGACTCCTGCTTGTCCCAGCGTGAGAGCCTGCAGGATCGTTCAAAACAGAGTGATCTGCAAACTCACAGCCCAGGGGGCCTGCTCCAGGTCTGATGCCCTTAACACCTGGGCCAGCAGAGACAGGGGACAGGTGGCTGGGGGACTGACCAGCCCCTGCCAGCCTCAGCGCCCATCCTGCCCTCTTTCCAGCAGCCTGGGGGCAGGGTAGAAGCCAGAGCCCAGCCGTGTCTTGCAGAAGGCCCTGGCTCCCTGGGCAGCTTTCCAAGGAGAGCTGGGCTGAACAGGGCCTGTGTCCCTGCCCACCACTTGCCCCCTGCGGCACTGCCACGGAGACGTGACCCAGGAGTCGGCTTCCTGCGCGGGAGCCTGCAATGCACCAATGATCCTGAGCGGATGCTAGGAGAAGGGGGTCTACTTTGTGGTGGGGCTGATCACCTGTCCCTCCCACCAGCTGTAGGGGGGGCACGAGCCCTCAGCTCCGCTAGGATCAGGCTGCGTTGGCAGGTACCTGAGATCAGGGGTAGATGCCTCAGGTTAGGCTAGGGTCCTTCTTCCAGGCCCCGCTCTGAGTGGCTGTGTCCAACCAGAGGCAGCTCCAGCTTCTCCTTGGGTTAGCTTCCAGTTAGGCAGGGCTGTAGATTTGGGCTCTCTGAGCACCAGCCGCCAGGCACATGGTACAGCTGGAGGAGAGTATGGGAACTGGCTCAGAGCAGGGCTTGGGTTTTGGCTTCCCTGGGGGGCAGGGCCAGCCCCCAAGGGAGCACAGGGGCAGCTGCAGAAACCCCAGCAGTGAGGCATTGGGTGAGTTTGTGCAGCTTCCCCCGAGCCCTGTGCCAGTTGGCCAGATGGGGGGTGCAGAGACCCCAGTAAGGGGTGGGCTCCTCTCTGGACAGCACCACTACACAAAGCCCCAGCGGCCCCCGGCGGCTCAGAGCAGGAAGGGGACGATCGGCGAGCGCAGGGGGGGATAGTCCCGGAACTCCTTCAGGTAGCTGCGATGCTTCCCCTTCGCCCAAATGGTCATTTGGATGAAGCCGACCAGAGAGAACAGGGCCACTGCGAGCAGAGAGGAAAGCGGTGAGGAATCGGGGACTCCCTTACCCCCCTCAGCCTCACCCCCACCCTACTCCCTTGAGGAGACCCTACTCCAGGGATTGGGTAGGTAAACAGGACCTTGCAGGTCAGCTCTCCCCTTGCCAGGGGGTTGGCACGACTGCCTGCCCGTCTCCTGTTGGGCACCGTCACCTCACTGTGCTGTGTGGGCACCGTGGAGTCACAGAGCCTCTCCCCCTGCAGCAGGGGCTGGCAGGACCAGGGTACAGAGTCACGGTGCCAAGTGCCCTGGGCCCACCTGAGAGGCAACTTCTCCCGCTCCCGGCCAGAGGGAAAAATGACTCGAGCTGCTGGAGCTTAGATCTAGTTCGGCTCGGGCCTAAAATGAGACCTGCCCCCTTGGGCCAGCTCCCACCCCTGGCTCTCCCCCGCCTCCCTCCAAGGGGACCAAGAACAGATGCTGCCCCAATGAGGTACCTGCATTTCCCCAAGGGAGCAGCAGGGGGCTCCCGCCAGATGGTCTGGAGGCTCCCGGGCGGTGCCGCTCCCGGGAAAAGGCAGCCAGCGGATGCCAGGGACAGCAGCACGCACCAGGGCAAATCATCCAAGAGCCTCGGCTGCAGAGCAGCTCACACTAGTCTCGGCTTCGCCTGCTCCCTGCAGAGGGTGGGTCCCTCCGTGCTAGGCACCAGGACGAGCCTCGAGCGCAGGGAGCCTGGGGAGGTGGGCTGGGAACCCAGCTCCTCCCGCCAGCCAGGAACTGGGCTGACCCCCACCAAACTCCTTGGGTTGGTCAGGGGGGCAGGGCTGGGAGTCAGGACTCCTGGATTCTATTCCCCACCTACGACCACTCCTGAGTCAGGGTCCTGGGCCTGTCTGTGCCTCAGTTTCTCCCTGGGAGAGGGACGATATCTGTGACGTGCTAGGAGCACTACTGATGGCCATGGAGGAGTTTATTGTTTCCACAGAACAGGGATGGGTGGCCCTGGTAGCAAGAAAGCACGACCCGCCTGGCCCGCACCCCCCAGCCGTTGTGAGGAGACCATGTGGAACGTCCCTGTGCCCCGGCTCCTTCCCCCACATGCGCTCACCTGGGAGACACTGGGTCATGATGGCAAAGCCGATCCAGGAGCCCACCTGAAAGAGAAGCAGCTGCACTTAGCACTGGGGCAGCCGGGGGCTGGGCAGAACCCACCCCCAGCATGGCCACAGGGGAGGCCAGGCCCTGGCGAGTGGCCCTCGCTCATTCAAGTTCACGGAGCCACTTGCAGCACAGCAGCAGATCTGCCCACCCACTAGGACCCCCAGCGCTCAACTCCACGCGGAACATCCCCGCCGGGCCCCAGCTCTGCTGCCTTCATGGGCGGGGAGAACGACCGTGGGAATCCGGCCTGGCCTCCGGCAGGGGCCTGTGACAGACATTTCCTGGGCTCCAGCAGGGCACCGCACAGCCTGCAGCCTCAGCCAAGCAGGACTTCACCCGCTAGGCATATATTTGATGCTGGCAATCCCATTCCAGTGCCCACCTGCTGTCCCTGCCCTGGGCTTCCCCTCCCACAGCTCTGCCAGTGCCCCCAAGCCCAACCCAGTCCCCCACTAGCCCAGCCCTGGGTTCCCTCCACTGCCCCTCAGTCACGACCTGCAACCCCCTGCTAGCGCAGGTCTGTTGTGAGCAGGGGCTGCAGACCCTGTGACACAGAGCAATGCCCCCTGCCACCATGCATGATTAACCCATAGTGCCCCAAGCAGCATGCCCAGAGCGTAGGTGGCAGTGGGAGCAGGGACTCCGGCCCAGCCGGTGACGTGCTCCCTCCGAATGGGCCCGGGCCCAGCACACCTGCGTTCTCGGTGTGGAGCCTGGCGCCTTCCTTAATGGGCATGCAAATGGCAGGGAGGCCAGGCCCACCCAGACCCTGAGGGCTGAGCAATCTCAGACCCTCATGGGGTGGGGCTGTCCAGCACTGGGGGTGCAGGTGCCTTCCTGGGGGGGTGACAATGCCCAGGGGGCTGGAGGAAAGGAGTCAAATCTTTCCCCCACACTGTGCCCCGTATGGGCAGGGAGAGACTAGGACAGGAATAAGGGTGCTGAGGATGATGGGACTGGCAGGGGGAACTTTCACCCCCTCATCTACACCAAGGATCAGGGGAGGGCAGGGTAGTAGGGGGACCTAGTCTCCCCAACAACAGGGAGTCCCCAGGCCTGGCAGCAGCTGAGTTGGAAGAAGGGGTAGCTGGGCACATACTAGGCAGCTCCCAGCCTGGGCAGGGAAAGGTCCCTTCCTGGCAGGTGAGTGGCACTCCAGCAAAGGGACGAGCTTTCCAGAAGCAGAGCCATGGAGGGTGGTGCCTGGACAACTGACTCATGCCCAACTTTAGGAGTCGTGAGAGTCAAATTCAGCCCCCTGAACCCAGCTCTGCCAGGGTCTGGGAGCCCAGAGCTGGCTGGAGATACAGCCCCGGAGCACCCAAACCCCTTGTGAGCATCACCAACACTGCTGAGCTGGAGCTGGCTTTGCTGGCAGCGCCAGGCTGGGCATTTGCTGCCATGCTGCCTCATCAGCTCCAGGAACTAGGCAGGGCTGGGCCAGGCAGAGCACAGGTGCATGCTAACGACTGCTGCCGATTTAATAGGGGCGCTGTCCTGCAGGCAGTGGAGTGGGGAGGTCGGGGGGGGGGGGGGGGGGGCTCTGCTCTGCAGTGCTGACCTCAGAAGAGCACAAGGGGGCGCTGTCCTGTAGGGAGCTCAGCCGGGGGGCACTCTCCCTTCTCAATCAGGGCTGACCCCGGTGTGGCACTAGTGGGGGCTGTCTGGCAGGGAGTGGGGTGGGAAGTTGAGTAGCAGGTTCTCTCCCTTCTCAGTCAGGGCTGACCCCATTGCCCTAGTGTAGCCCTATGGGTGCTGTGTCAATCAAAGCCAGGTCCCAGTTCTTTCCTATCACTGGCACTTTTCCCAGAAGCAGGGTTGTAAACTCTGGGTTTCCTAGCCAAATTCAAGTTCTGCTGCCTTCTGAATTCCCCCTGCAGTTTCAGTTAGTCAAGGGCATTCTCCTTGGCTTCCTGCTCTAATGGGCTCAGCTGTGTGGCTGTTAAGCCACTGCTGAGTTCCACCCCAGAGATGGCTGCATTTCTGGGGTGAAGAGTGATGTTCAAATAGATCATCCACAGTCAGACACTTTGTGGGGCCTGGGGCCCCCATATGGATGAACACAAGCTTGTTAATTAACAGCAAACCCAAGGCAGGTAGAAAGTCACTCTCTAGCCATCTGGAGGCAGCTGCAGCTCATGGAGACGCTTCCAATGAGACCAGGAACCAGATCTGTGGGCCGGGGCGGGGCGGGCTGGTGCCCGGCAGCCCTCAGCTCGGGAAACCCACCTCTTGACTGGAGGTGAGGGAACAGGGTGGGGGGGCTCACCTCATAGGTATAATTAGGACATGACACCAGCAGGAAGAGCCACGTGAAGGGATTCTTGGTGGGGTATGGGATCTTCCTCGTCTTGGAGCCTGGGAGGGAGAGAAGCAGAAATCCAGGTATGGACTGATTTCACATGAGCAATGACCACCCCCCCCACCCTCACCCCACCCCCTGGGGACTGGGATCAACTTTCCCGGAAACACGCGGGAAGGGGATGCTGCTCTGAGCAGCAGCCAGGCAGGCACGGGGGAGACAGCCCTGTCAGACCCTCTCCAGGGAGCTGCCTCTGCACCCCGGGGTCGGGCGTCAGATCTCCACACACACACAGGCCAGTGCTTCCTGCAGTCCACTGGAGCCCGAGACAACAGCCTGTTCCCCCATACCCGCTCAGCTGCACTGGGCACCATTGGGCCTGATGGGGCAGTAAAGCAGCAGTGTGCCAGGCTGGCCAGGACTCATTCAGAGCGTTCCCCCTCCACAGCCCCCCGGCTGCTGGGATTACAAAGATCTGGGACAGCCACATCCCGGCCAGGGAGCCACTAGCGCCCAGACAGAGGTGTCTGCCCTGGGAGGGCAGGTGTCCCCTGCAACCCGGGAAATCATGGGGCTTTAGAGACAGTCGTCTATCACTGCCTGCCTCGGCCCCTGAGGAGGTTTATAGGGGGCCTGAGGTTTTCTCCTGTGTTTTGTACATTAACCATTCATTCAGCAAGACCCTGGGGGGCTGGGAGGACAGAGAGCACGGAGAAGAACCCTCTGAACAGGAGCCAGGGGCATGGGTGGACAGATTCTCACTCAGACTCTCCTGGGCACAGCCAATGCCCAGAACCCTAAGCCAAAGATACAAGCAGGCCATGCCCTCATACTCAGGCTGCCCTTGGACTGACCATCCTTGGTGGGTCACCCCCAAGCGACTGAGGCCCCGGCCCCACCCCCACTCACCCGCTGGCCGCAGGTTCCGCAGAGCGATGTGAATGGAGAAGTTCCCCAGCTGGCAGAACTGGGGAGGAAGCAGAGGAGTGATCAGTGCCCTGGCTCCCAGCAACGCCCTCACCGCCCCCATCAGCTTAGAGGGGCATGGGCCTGGAAGGGCATTGGTCTGGCAGCACAAAGCAGTGCCACGCATCCTCCTAGCACCCTCCTCCATCCCTCTCCCCAGCTCCACACTGGCACCCTCACCCCCCACCCACCTCTGCACACTCCCTTCTCTAATGGGCACACCCCCGGAGTATCCCCCTTGGCACTCCTGCCCAAGCCCAGCTGAGCAGCCTCCTTCCCTGCCGCCGGCAGCTCTTACCAGGAATATAATTAGCGCCAGCTTCACCTGCTCGTCTCCGTAGGCTGTGGGGGAGGGGAAGGTAGAGGTTAGCCCGGCACAGGGGGACAGAAGGGACCACTTGTGTCATGGGGTGCTAGGGACAGGTTTATAGGGTCAGAGCCTGGTGTCTGCATAGGGAACATGCTAACACACGGTCAGCAGGGGGAGCATGTGGCTTTGGTGTTCGTAGGCCCTACTGCAGGGATGGGCAAACTACGGCCTGCGAGCCACATCCAGCCCGCGGGACCATCCTGCCTGGCTCCTGAGCTCCCGGCCAGTGAGGCTATCCCCGGCACCTCCCCCGCTGTCTCTGCGCCCCCAGAGCCATGCCGGCAATGCTCTGGGGGGTAAGGATGCACGCTCCTGTGGGGCAGAGTGTCTGGCTCCAGCCAGGCCACACGGCTGCTAGATATGCTGCTCTGAGCGGCATGATAAGGGGGCCGGGGCATTGGATAAGGAGCAAGGGGCTCTAGGGGGCAGTCGGGGATGGCTGAATGGGGCAGAGGTTCGCAGGGCGGGGGAGTCATGGGACAGGGAACGGGGGCGGGGGTGGGAGAGGGTTGGATAAACATGGGAGTCCCAGGGGGCTGGATGGGGGTGGGCTTCTGAGGGGGCAGTCAGGGGACAAGGAGCAGGGGGGTGGGGTTGGATTGGTTGGGGATTCTGAGGGGGGCAGTCAGGGGGCAGGAAGTGGGAGGGGGCTGGATAGGGGGCAGGGGCCAGGCTGTTTGGGGAGGCACAGGGACAAAAAGGCCTTTAAACAAAGGACCCAGCATGCGGCTTGTTTTTTACACTAGCAAGTCAGGTCTGATCCCCGGGTGGGGTGCTCTGGGGAGCTAGGCAGCTTACGACTAGAGATGCCAAGGAAACAAGACAGAGGGAAGCAATTTGTTTAAAATGGACATCTCAGATTTCAGGGTCAGGAGGAACCGGTCTGCCCATTCAGACTGATCCCTGCCTAACCCAGGCCAGAGACCCTCCCCCAGCACCTGGCCCACAACCTGCGACGGAGCTGAAGTGGAGTTTTGAGAAACTCATCCAAGAATTGAAGTATCCAAAGTGACGACGGCTCCACGTCCCGCTGAGCGAGTCGTTCCAAGGGATAGTGACCCTCCTTGCTCAACGTTTGCACCCTATTCCCAGACTGAGTTCAGCTCCCAGCCATTTATTCTGGCTTGGGCTGTGTTTGCTGTAACTCACAACTATTTAATTAGCACACTTGGCTGCTTGTGCCGGCACCTTGTGACCACGTGGTTGTATCAGCAAAAGGACGGTGCACAGTGGGCAGGATCCAAGTGTTTCCATGTGCCCCGCAGACACATGGCTTGTGGGAAACGGAGTGTTGGGCGGCAGCCGCTGTGCATTGTGGGATACCCGCACAGCTCTCATGGAATGGGCCAGTGGGGGCATGGACGCAAGGCAGCAGAAGAAGAAGGCAGCCCCTCCGGCGATCTGTCTGTCGGAGAGAAGGGCTGGAATCGCACGGCGAGGGGTCACTTACTCGGCGGGGTGTACAGCGGGTGGTTGATGTAATACGCCATCCAGGCTGCAAAGCCCCAGTAGTAGGTGCAATTCTGGAGACAAATCAGGAAATGCTCTTTTAATACAGGGACCAATAACAGGACGAGTCAAAGGGACCCCACCCCGGGAAGCTGCTTCCCCAGCCCCCCGGCTGGCTGGTCCTGCACATCCCTCACTTCACTTCACCTGCCCCCAGGCCCTGCCCCTCCGCCCCGCTCACCTTGAAGATGTTGCGCAAAGGCATTGTCCCGTGGGAGAAGCGATGGACAAAGATGGTCTCCAGCAGGCGCTTGATGTAGTGGAACGAGTGGCAGATGCAGGCCAGGCTGGAAGGGAAGGCACAAGGGGGCTAGAGGGTACCAATGCCGCTGGGAGGGACATTCCCCACTAGGGAACTGTTCTGAGCAGGCAAGTCCCCTTGTCCAAACAGAGAGCACTTGCCAGCTCCCCCAAAGACTCCTCCCCAGTGAGGCTGGATGGGAGCCATGCTGGAGCCTGAAGCAGACCACCCTTGAGGAGCCACAAGGAGAAGCTCTGGGGATCGTAAACTGTTCCCGCCTGCCAGGAAACAACTGGGTTTCCGGTTCAACAGCTCAGAGCCCTCGCCAGTCCCTGGTCCCTCCCCATGGCCTGCCCATGTGCTGAATATCCAGTGGCTGCAATGACGGCCAGGTCCCCGGCTGCCTGAAGAGGCCAGCAGGGAATCCACCAGCACTGGGTCCCTGCAGGGAGGAGATTTTCTCTTCCTCACTCAACCCGCTCTGGAGAGGAGACCAACCCGGGGACTGCAGGCCTGGCCTGGGCGGCAGGGCCCCTCCAGGAGAGGGATCCACATCCCATCTGTTTGTGTTCCCAGGGCTCAGGTTTCCTACAGGGTCTCTGCTCTCAACAGCTCAGGAGACGGCCCAGATCCCAGGGCACAACCCCAGCGCAGGCTAAGCAGACGCAGTCATGGGCCCCCGGCCGGTACTCACTGAACAACCGAGTGCTTGCTGGAGGTGAAGTCATACTTGGGGCCGTAGACGAAGGGCACCCGGAAGTAGAAGAGCAGGTAGATAAGCAGAGGCCCAGCGTACTCGGTGAGGAAGACCTGAAAGGCAGAGCGCATTGTGAGCACAAGGGGGTGCTTAGGGGCAGGGGGTGCTTTCTCAGGCAGACCGTTGGCACTGCTCACCGTCACCCAGCTGATCTGCGCACCCAGGTCCCGGAAGTACAGTGTGGCCGTGGTGCCCACCGGCAGGTTCTGTAGCACGTCCTCGTCCTTCAGGGACTTGCCCTCTGGAAGGAGAGCAGAGACTCAGAGAGGGCAATGGGGGCGGGGGCTCCAACCGGGACACCAATGCAATCTGCTACCCTGGCATTGGCTCCATGGCGACGTGCCCGGGTGACCCCAGCCCCCTGAAACATGGCTGCGCTCTTCTGTTCGCTGCAGCACAGCGACACCCCAATGGAAAGCCATGTGGAGAATGAACCACAGCCCCTGCTGCAGGGCAGAGCACTCTGATCCCGGAGGTTTCACGCTCCCCTGTGTACAAGCTGGGAAGCCCACAGGGCCCTTCCCCAGAAATCTGGGTCTTCCTAGAGCCCTAGTCCTTTGGTGGTCGATCAGATCTCACACCCTTCGGAACAGGGTCAGCACCTGCCCCAAAGACCCCTGGGGCTCGTGTTCCCTTCAAGCACCTTCCCCCACACGGGGCACACGATCAGCAGCAGCAGAGAGGTGCGCCTGGGAATAGACGCAGCGACAGCTGTCAGAACCCACATAGTGCTCTAACTTACTGGGGTCAAGGCGGAGGGACTGTCGGGCTGGGTACCACTGGGGATCTGCGGAGAAAAAGCAGAGACCATGGCATCACCCCTGTGGCTCCAAAATCCCCAAGTGTGCCCACTGATCAGCCCCAAACCACGCTCTGTTATGGAGACAAGTCCACCCACACGGAAACCCATGAGGCTGAGCTGGGCCTTCAGGCACCTTGCTAAGGGCATACAGTGACCGGCTGACTCCTGCCTTGGTGGCTCCCGCTTTTGATGGGTCTCCAAGCCCATTGCCCAAGCACTGAAATGCCAGGGGGTGCCCCCCTTTGCGGGCAGCCAGCACAAGGCCCTGGCGCCTGCTATGCCCCATTTTGAGGGCTCCATGGGACACAAGTGTTGCCTATGCTTTGTGCGGACCTGCTGCACAGGAGGAATTTCACTCCCAGGGATCTCGGGGCCCAGACACTGCAGTGACGGGCATGCTACCAATGCCACGGGCTCCAGAGGTCTCTTACCACCCACTAGAGAGCAGAGCTGGTCAAAGTCTGCCATCATAAACCGGCTGTCAGTGGAGAATTGGATTTTTGACTTAAAATTTTTCAGGAGACGTGGCGGCTTCCTGAGGGAAACTGGTTTTTCTTACCAGCCCCCTTCCCACACTGAATACTCAATACCTTCCTGCGCTCGTGGGCGTACAGTACAGCCTGTTCATCACCTGGGGCCCAATGGGAAGACACCAGACAGCACTGGCTGGGAGCAAGGTCAGGAGAACCACAAGGTCTGTCTGTGCTCAGCTTCCTCAAGAAAGGGCCCCCTCCGTCTGCCCATTGCAGCTGAGCCCTGGCTCTGCTCTGGTGCATGGGACACTACCAGGCAGCTCAGGCACCAAGGCCCAATGGTGCAGAGCACTGAAGACCCTCAGCCGCCATGGAGGTCAGCGCTCGGCGGGTTCAATCCCACAGGGGCAAGGAGCAGAAGGTGGGAGTCTGGTGAAGAGGGGGTGCAGGGCCAAAACAAGCGAGCTCACTCCATACGTACGGGACTTGGTGAAGAGGTTCTTGATCTCAGCGATGGTGGCATTGGGCTCCACCTGGAGAGAAGCAGGCAGAAGTGATCCCAGACCCAGGGCCCAATCCCCTGCCACAGACTTCCCAGCCCCCATAACCTTACACCCAGGGTCTGGGAAGAGACTCCACAGTTCTGCTCGACCCTCAGGGCTCTGATCAAAGAGACAGCGCAGCATGGGGGTCCCAGTGTTTGCCTCTGGAGCTTACAGATACAACGGGCTCCGTTTCATAGTTTTCTCTCTTTGCTGCCAGTGCCACAAATACCCAGCAAGCTTTGAAGGCCGAGCCGGGCTCCCTGTGGGCCTCACGCTGCCCTGGGAACAGACACTCGGCGGTCGGAATGCGTTTAACAGTTTGGACCATGGTGCACAAGCCAGAAAAGCATTCGACCTGGCAACAAAACCCTAGAGAGATTCCAGTGGCAGCAGCCAGGCACAGCTCAGCAGCCAACTACCCCCCAGGGAAGTGGCTGGGCGGTTCCCTGGTGCTTTGAGCTTCTGTAAATAGAAAAGAGATACACAAGCTCTCCTCCAGCTGCAGCCTGATACAGGCAGCACGGACTAGTGAACAGGGTGGGAACAGAGGACACCTGGGTCCTACGCCCAGCTCTGCTGCTGCCCTGCCATGTGACCTTGGGCAGTCGCTTACCCTCTCTGGGCTCGTTTCCTCCTCACCCAACCGATCTTGTTTACTTGGACCGGAAGCTCTTTGGGGCAGGGACACTCTCTTGCGCTCGGTGTTTATGTTGCGCCCAGCACAATGGAGCCTTGATCTCAGCTGGGGTCTGTTGTAAGAACAGGGCCTTCAAATGTCCCCTAACTGTGAGCTCCTCTCTAAAAGGGAGCATAAGTTCATAAGATGTCACAATAACCTATAACAACTTATGCTGATGGGAAACGGTGCAAAAGAGAGACACGGAGTTATCCAAACACAAAGGCCTCCTGAGGTGACTCAAGGACAGTTAAGATCATGCCTTGGAAAACACGAAAAGTGGGGGACCAGAATTCAGTGAACTAATCAGGTCTAACCAGTGGATAAAATAACGACAGGCTGGGTTATTCCACCCACTCACCACTCCTTTTGGGGTCCTCAAAGAAAGATCTTGGGGAGAAAAAATTGGCTATTGAGCGAGCTGCCACCCAGACCATCTCCCGGGACTCCGGATCCTCAGATGTCCTGACCAGACCACGCCAGAGAGAAGGAGCCAGATGACGTCACCAACTCCACCAGCTCTGGCTGAATCCCAAATACCACCTGGGAGGTGCCCCTTCATCTCCCCTCCCCTCCCCACCTCATTTCTTCTCTTTCCTCTCTCACTTCTTTTGTCTTCTGTCTAATAAGAGTCTGGCCATAACTGCTTATTTTGCAACACAACTACGAGTCTGTGACCAGCAAGAGGCAACTAAACGCAATGCCCATAACTGCCCAATGGTGGAACAAGTTTGCCGGGTCTTGGAGTGGCTAATCAGACAGTGTGGCAGGCCCATGTTTCTCCAGCAGTGACGTGGCAAGTGAGAGCCGACCCCAGCTGCATTTTCTATCTTTGCTGTTTTCTCTCCCCTTTCTTGTGTTTGTCTCATTTTGGTGTCAAGGAAACGAGATCAGCTTTACCAACAGCTTCAGTCCATTCTTAACTCACTTCTCTCTTCCCCCCCAAAGGACGGTTAGCACCATTTTGATACCATCTAAGAGACTGTTAGACAACAGGGTTTTTCCTTCTTAAAAACTCTGTCCTGCTAAAGGGGAAGGAAACAAGGGATGCTGTTGAAATGAAAGCCTGGCTTACTACTTTATATTTCAAACGCTTTAACTATATTTTTCCTTCTTCTCTCTATCTTTAATACAACCCTAAAAGGACTGTTAATGGCTGTCTGCCATGGTACTATGCAGGCTGAGGTCCCTGCCAAATCCCACCCCTTGTTAACATTGTTTAATGCTGGACAATGACCGCTCACGTTAACACCTTTGACTCCTTGGGCCCTTTTATTCTATTTAAATTAATACAACAGGCCTCTTGCTGCTACCGTAACACATTTAATAGCTGCCAGCACCAACTCACAGGGCTCAAGAAAGAACCTCTTTCAAGGTCAAGTAATTCCACTAGAGTGCTTCCTGCTCCATTCTCTGAAGCAGCTGGGATACTGGACTAAATGGCCCATTGCTCTGATAGTCCTTGTGCATGGTCAAAGCATAACCGCTGTCAGGGCTTCAAAGGGCAGGGCTGTTCTCCCATGCTAGCTCTGAGCCTGATCCTGGCAGGCATGGAGTCCACGCCCCGCTCCCCCCTTGGGTCTGATGCGAGGCAGTGCTGTGTATTACCGTGTACACAGCACATCGGCAGCTGGGGGAAGCTGGTCACAGATCCCAGCACTCTGCTGCTCCTCCCGCTGGTTCATCCCGCTCCATTGGTTCTTCCAGGACCCCTCCCACCTTCAGTCCCAGTGGCCTCCTGGGGCGGATCCCAAATTGCTGACTGTGCCCAGACTAAAGCGTGTTCTGTGAATCATCCACCGCAGGACCAGACACTTACATTTAAGGAGGTTGTGCCCACTGCAAACCCAGCTAATTCAAGCAGGTGCAGGTGTAGAATGTCTACAACAGCTGACGGACACTCCCTGGCTCTCGCTGGAGAACGCTCTGCGGCCAGCCAGCATAAGTCAAAGGAACCCAAACAAACAGAAGCTGCTCAGAGCAGAACTGGACTGATCCTTGCAAGCCTTGCGAGGACTCCAGAACATGGGCCAGGGGGTTTCATCCTGCGACAATGGCGAGAGCCCAGCCTGGCTGAAAGTTTCTGTGGGATTAGATCAGGGGCAGGCAAACTACGGCCCGTGGGCCCCTCCTGTCTGGTCTCCAAGCTCCCGGCTGGGGAGGCTCCTCACAGACCCTCCCTAGCTGTCCCCCCACCCCCACAGCCTCAGCGTGCCACACAGGCAGCTCTCTGGCCTGTAGCTCCTGTCGGCGGCGCTGCACACTCCTGCGGGGCAGCATATCTAGCTCCCGCGGGCCATGCAGAGCCAGACACACAGTGCGGTGTGGTAAGGGGGCTTGGAGGTTGGATAAGGGGCAGGGGATCCCAGAGGGGCAGTCAGCAGGGACAGGGAGTAGGGGGCAGTTGGATGGAGTAGAGGTTCTCGGGGGCAGTCAGGGGATGGGCGAGAAAAGAGCAAGGAGTTGTTGGAACGCCCACTCCTCTCAAGACACTTCACCGCAACCTGCTTTGGCAGGAAAGCGCTCACACTCATGAGCTGATCTCTCCTTTGCTTGAGCACAGAATTTGCTGCAAAACACGAGGGAACGCTCATTTCAAAGCAGCAAAGCTAGCGGAGTCACAGGCTTGTGGTACTGGCTGGGGCTGGTGATCCCCAGGCGGCAGGCAGACAGCAACCCGGAGACACCCCAGCAAGGTGACCGATTCAGCCAGCACGGCCAGCTCTGGCTCTGACCAACGCCCTTCTCTCCCCAGGGCGAGAAAATTTGTCTCCCAGCAGCGGCTGTCAGGGCGACTGTGCAGGTGTCACAGGGGCGGCCCCTGGGGACCTCCAAGCCTTTGCTGTCACTCTAGCAGTCAGTCAATTCAGCTACGATTGGGGGCACGGATGAGGCTGCTCCCTGCTTTGAGATTCAGCTTGGTAAGGGCAAGTGATTGATGGGTGCCAGCGGAGAAGTAGGACTTGAAATGGGAAGAAGCTGGGTGGGCTGAGGAACCAGAGATCTGCCACGGCAGGACAGAAAAAAATGGGTCTCCAGGGGGAAAAGGAACAGCTCAGAACAGGCGGGGGCAGGGGGGGAACCACACACAGAAGTGGATCACACAGGATCTGGGAGATCTGGTCTCTGATTCTGGGCAGCTGGCACCAACTGCTATGGAGGACACACAGGAACAGCAGTAAGCTTTGTTTGGGCAGCTCTGGCATGTCTGGCTAAATGCTGCAGCCTCTGCATCCAGTGATGGGGCAGATCAGGTATTTACACCTAGGTTGCTGCGGTTACAGATCATCTGGGCATCCACCAGCTGGGAAGGGAACAGCAGCACAAGTGCAGTGGACACCGCCTCTGGGCCTCCTTCCTCGGCATGCGGTGTGAGGTGGCAGATCTCGGGTAGAGTTTCTGGGAGACCCAGCCCTCTGTACTGACCGCACAGCTAGTCAAATCTTCTCAGCGACTCCATGCGCTCTCCCGGCAGGTGGCCCATCAAAAGGCCACAGGATCATCGATTCATTGGTAGATGTTAAGATCAGAAGGTATCATTAGATCCTCTCATCTGACCTGCCAGTCACCCTGCACTGAGCACAGTAACTTGTCTGGCTAAAGTATCTTCCAGAAAGGCAGCCTGTTCCGAAGGCACCAAGAGAGAGAGAATCCACCCCTTCCCCGTGAGCCTGGTCCCTGGCTAACCCTGGTTAAAAACACATGCCTGTCATCGTTACTGCTGTACATGCTGCACCAGCCCCCATAGGCTACGATCAGGACCAAGGCCCCATTGTGCTCAGCGCTGTACAAACCACACAGGAAGGCACTTCCCTGCTCCGAGAAACCTGTCTCCACCTTTGCACAGACCAAGGTACTTTATGAAGGCGAGCAAGTAGCATTTTCCCCATTGTATGGGGACGAGAGGGGGATACTGAGGCATACAGTGGGGAAGGCACTAGCCCCAAATCACACAGCAAGTCTTCGGAACCCTGGTCTCCCGCCCAGGTTCTAGCCCTCAGATCCCGCTGGTCTCCCCATCTCATTTGATAAAGTGTTGAAGGACGACAAGTTGCTGGTGGAATCAATACAAATGGCCACATTGCACAAGGCTGGGCTACATTCTCTGTAACCACTGTAACTCCACTGATCACCTCAGACTGCAGGCACTTGTTGAAGTAAAGAAACAGAGAGTTTGTGTTTTGTTCTCTTTCTAAGAAAACCCCCAACACTCCCCCCAGCTCAGTGCAAATTAACCCACGTGTGTAAACAGGTCAGGCCTGAAGCGCATGCAAAGCCAGGCAGGCCAGGAATGTATTTACCCTTCTCAGAATGAGAATTCAGCCCCGGATGTGGCCAAGGTGCCAGAGCCTGCACCAGCTGGGAGTATTTTATGCTACATTAAGGCTGATGAAAGTTGCTGGATTTACAGCCCTGAAAGCCGGCGCATACTCCCAGCCTCGGCAGCACCGGGGAAGCATGCACAGTGGAGCTTTGTCCCACGCCAACTTTCCCTACCCCTCTCAGCTCAGGCTGCCAGCGAGGGCCACTCCCACTGGCAGCTCTTTGGGACGCGGTGTCTGTCTGCTAGGCAATGGGCCGAGACTCAGTCAAAGTGTGTAACGACTGCCAGCCTGCGAAGGGCTCAAGCCGGCTGTGTCTCCCACGGTCACGCCCCTGAGCCCTCTGCTCCCATACAGCAGAGGCTGTTTGAAAGTCTGTCCCTACCCAGGCTGGCTCACTCTGAACACACCGAAAACCCCAGGCCCCACTCAGCAAGGCAGTGGGGACTCCCAGCTCTGAACAGAGGCAGCATGCCCCTCTCCAGGCACATAAAGAGATAAAGACAAGGGCCTTGGGGCACCAAAGGCTCTTCCCTCTGCTGGGACGTGGTGGCCAAACCCCACTGCTCAGAAGCCCAAGGCTGAGACCTGACTGCACCGTGTCATGCTCTGGCAGCCATCACTCAGGACCACATGCCTCAGGGCTGTAGGTGGGAGGCAGAGGAGGGTCCCTGAACCTGGGAGCATCAGGATGGCTTTAAGGGAGGGGCGAGCATGCTTCAAGCTGGAAGGGACAATCCCACCCCCAACCCCCACTGAGAAATGACTCTGGGCTCAGGAGGCATCCCTCTCCCAGCCCCCAGGGCATAGGGCAGGGGCCTACCTTATCCAGGAAGCAGAGCTTGTCCCTGGTCTTGGCATCCAGGATCTCCACCTCAAAGAAAAGAACAGCCTTTTTAGATTTCTTGGGCTTGGGGTGACGCTTGAACTCGATGCCATTCAGACCCATCGGGAGGGGCGGACCCCCCTCCAGGGGCACCGCGGTCGTGTCCATGCCACTCCACAACTTTTCCAAGCAAACCCCAGGGAGTGTGTGGAGCCAGGGACTGCACCCTGCAGCTTTGCCCCGGCTGTCCTGGTCGGTGGATTCTGAAGGGAGCTGCTTCTCCAAAGGCTCAGTGAGATCTCCCCTTGCTCTGGGAGGATTCCAGGGGCCGCCCCATGAACGGGACCAGCCCGGAGAGCCGAGGTCTCCTCTGCAGGCTGATTCCGAGGCGTAACCTGATCACACGGGGAGGTGAATCGCTCCGGTATCCAGCTAAATATAAAACTGAGCCTAGCTCCTCACAAGCAAGCAGCTCCTAGCACGGGCTTTTTAAAGACGCTGCCATCACCCCAGGGGATAAACACCGCCCAGCACCGACCTGGATTTGCTAGTCACATTCAGACTTTACAGTTGTTAAATGGGCTGCTGCAGGCTACAACAGACCCAGCCTGGTGAAAGTCTCTCTGTCCTGATGTACCCACAAGCACTCAGGAGCTGATCAGGTGCGAATCACACATCAGCAAGAGTTTGCGTTCCTGTGAGATCTATTTGTCAATATTACAGCAATGCCTAGGGGGCCCAATCAGGAAGGAAGATCTATGGTGCTAAATGCTATACAGATATGAACTAAAACAGTCATCTCCCCTATGGTGCTCGGTAATGGTTTCGTTTGTATCATCTTGACAGATTGATGGATTTCCCTCTGCTACTTAAAAGAATAGCATGCATAATTCATCGGTGGAACTATCTGCTGCAGGATATAATTGAGACAGAGGGGCCAGCAAGTAAATTCACAGCTAGGCATTTATAAGAGTTGCCTCTGAAATTACACTAGCTAGAATAAAATCTCCCGCTTGGAGGCAAAAGCTGATCATTGCATTCACAGACATTTCCATCTCCGTCACCAGAAAATGGCATTACAGTAGGTACAATAGAGACACATTATGCCTTCTGAAGCAGCTAGCACAGACCAACTTCAGAGATGTGACCCAGGACTAGATGGACTCCAGGAATTGCTAGACTGGAACAAACCTGAATTCCCAGGTGCACATATGACAAGCTTGGCCCTGGCTTTGGGGAGATCTTCTGCTGGAAGGACCAATGGCTCATTCTTCAAATCAAAGCATTGGAAGCTTTGTACTACAGATCAGAGCCTCGACTCCACCAGGGAAATATCACAGAAATACCACTTTGCAGAGATGGACTGCCCCTGGTATTTCATCACTGGGCACCCTAGACCTTCTCTGAGTGGGGTTAGACAAGATGGTGCTTAACACACTCAAACCACCTGACAAACCATCTCCATTGGGGCTCTGGGGCTGCTAAACACAGGTGATGCAGACCCTTGGCTTAAGCAGAAAGGCATTTTCCTAAAGCAAAGCCTGGCCCAGGATTTTTCCCCATAAGTAGTACACCAGACCCTTGCTAGAACGCACATCGGTAGAACGTGAATTCGGATAGAACGTGGTTGCAGCCATGGATCCCAAATTTAGTTCAGTCACTAAAACATGCATCTACATAATGCAATCCCTGCTATAATGTGGGACTTGGCATGGATCCCAAATCCCGCATTCTAGCAAGGATCTGGTATTTGTCTCTTACTCTTAAGAGCACATTAGGCTATGACGTTGTCCATCAATTAACCAGTCTGAGGACTGCCTGCTAGGAGCATAGATGCCTACAGTATTGCAACACAGTCTGGGAGCAACAGAACAGGGACTGCACTTTGGAGAGCAAAACCTAAATGCCGTTACCATACGAAACGTGCCCCACCGTCCCCCCAGGCAATAAGACAAACTTCTGAGCACTGGCTAAAAGTTAGAACTAGTTTTCACAGAAGAGTGAGAAGTCTGTGGGTAGTTCACACTTGAATTAACGCTGCATTTTTAAAAGGACCTGCAGAAGGCCTGGTTTGGAGTTCAGAGCACACAGCATGGGAATTGCAGTCCAGGATGGGATAGAGCTTTCAGAACCTGGGTGATATCTAGCCATTAAATTTCAATCATTCTGTTGGAGTACCTAGGAAACTTGCAGAACATCTCTCGGGGACTTACGGAGGTGGCAGTGATCTCAAATGTGGAGAAGATACAGCACTAGTTCTGTGTTCTAAATAATGAAGATCTCTCTCTTCCTCTCCCCCCTTGGAGACCCCGAAACCAACCTGGGGATCACAAAACTACAACACAGCGAAGTTTGTCCCTGAGTTGTAGCTCTAGTTTACAGAGATACAACTCCAAGAGCAGCCAGTGGAAGCTGCAGGGGCTCATGGCCTGTGAAAAGAAGTCTAACCCTCAGAACTCTGGTGTATTCATTCCCATGACACACTCGGTGCTCATGGTGTAGAGAGATGAATAGGGAAAAATCAAGGCAGGTCTCCTTGGAGCACAGCAAGGGGTGCTGTGGAAGCTACAGGAGCTTCTACCTGTGGTAGCTGCGGGAAGGATTCCCAAAAAAGGCATCGTCAGCAGTGAGCCCGGAGCACAGGTCACATTATCGATTCTCCCCTGGGTGAAGTACTACAGCCACGGTCTGAAGTCAGATATCTAGGACTGGCTTCAGGAGACCTGGGTTCTACTCCTTGCTCTGTCAACAACCTGCCCCATAACCATGGGCCAGTCGCTTCCAGTCTCTGTGCCTCTGTCTGCTGGTCTATAGATTATCTGGGAAGAGGAGATGTCTTATTATGGGCAGAGCTACACTTAACACGCTGCACCCGTGCAGCTGGGCCACTGTAGCGCTTGAGTGGAGATGCTACCATACCAATGAGAGCGCTTCTCCTGCCATAGTTAATCGAGCTCCGTGAGAAGCGGTAGCATGTGAACAGGAGAAGCTCTCCTGTCGACACGGTGCTGTCTACACCATGGGTTAGAGCAGTATAATTGCATTGCTTGGGGGTGTGGATTTTTCACACCCTTGAATGACATAGTTAAATTGATGAAAGTTCATAGTGTAGACCCGGCCTTGGTGTCTGTACATGGTTCAGCTGAAAGATGGCCCCAAAGATGGCCCATTGAAAGATGGCCCCAAATGTGGATAGAAGCACAGGGATTGCTGGGATACGAAGCGATGCATCATGGGGCGTTGGGACAGGACCCAGAATGCCCCGTGCCCCAGACCCCCTTCCCACAAGCCACAGGACCAGAAGGGGAAGAGGTGCTCTGTGGGATAGCTGCCCATAATGCACCGCTCCCAATGCCGCAAATGTGGCCACGCCAGAGCGCTTGCAGCTGTCAGTGTGGACAGACTGCGGCGCTTTCCATACTGCGCTCTCCGAAGGCTGGTTTAACCCAAAGCGCTCGACATCTGCAAGTGTAGCCAAGCCCTGTGTCAGATGCACCTAGAGGCTCCCTAACGTGTGAACAACTCATTGTCTCACGATAACACACACAACTCTGTGCTTCAGGGGCCCTGATGCATGGACTGGAAATGCTTTAAATTCAAGGGAAACACTACCAAAAAAATAAAAAATAATAATCATCATATCAAAACATCCCAGAGGTGCACGTGAGCAAACGTGTTTGCCTGTAACTCATTCTTTCCTTCCCTATCCCCCGCGACACTCACTCTCAGAACCCCCTTCCCAGCCACATCCACAAACAGAACAGGAGAAAGCCCCTCTCCTTCCTGATGGGTCTCCGTGAAACCATCGCTCTGCAAGGATGCGGCCCATGGCTGCTTCCAGAGGGCAGGGAAGAGTGCGTTCTGCCCTCTCAGCAGATGGGAAGGACTGAGTCCAAGCAGGAGTATTATTAGAAGCTGGGCTCTAGAGACTAGGGCGGTTTATCATATGCCTCTAAACCCTGGGAACAACAAGGATCTCGTACAGGGGGAGCAGCAGGAGAGATACTGCTGAGCCAGTTAACATCTGAAAATGCAAACAGCCGACTCTGGACATGAGGGACAGACTGGGGGACTTAATACACCAGAAGGGGGTTGGGCAGAGCCACAGATCAAGAGAGTTTGGATCAGCAAGTGGTTGGAATCAGAGAAATCGATCTCAAACCACCACGACCCTGCAGACCCCCTATGGGATTCCCCATAGGAAAGAAAAGGCTCTCCACTGTAGAAGGAGCTGAAGACAGAAAGTATGCTCATTTCAAGAGCAAAGCAGAGGGACGGTGGAACAGCCCATTGGTCACAGAAAGGTAAGGGATCTTGGTAAATAACCTGTGCTACAGAGGACAAGCTGTTACTGTAACGCAGTCAGGCTGGGTTACGCTGCACAGATTGGGCTCACCAGTCCAGGCACTGAGAAAGTTTACCCCGAGTCTGGACTAACCGCCTGAGCTTCCTTGCGAGAACCTTGAAACCGGTCTAACATGTTCCCAACAAAGCAACAGCATGCGGTGGAAAGCCACAGGCATGTGTGCAGGGTACGTACCCCTAGCAAAGAGACGGGCTAAATCAGTGATTCTCAACTTTTTTTTACCAATGACCCCTTTCACATAGCAAGCCTCTGAGTCGGGGTGGGCAAACTATGGCCCGCGGGACCATCCTGCTCGGCCCCTCAGCTCCCGGATGGGGAGGCTTTCCCCAGCCCCTCACCCTGGAGCTATGCCGCCATGCGGGTAGCACTCTGGAGGGGCAGGGCTGTGCGCTCCTGCAGGGCAGCGTGTCTAGCTCCACATGGCTGCCAGACATGCTGCTCTGAGTGGCATGGTAAGGGGTCCGGGGTGGGGGGAGATGGATAGAGCATGGGAGTCCTGAGGGTCTGTCAGGGCGGATGGGGAGGCGGGGCCAGACTGTTTGGGGAGGCACAGCTTCCCTATAATTCTGGAATCCTGATGTGGCCCTTGGGCCAAAAAGTTTGCCCACCCCTGCTCTGAGTGCACACTCCCCCACCCCCACCCCCACAAAACATGCTTTTTTACATATTTAACACCATTATAAATGCTGGAGGCAAAGGGCGATTGCAGGGGGAGGCTGACAGCTCGTGACCCCCCACCCATATAAGAACCTTGCAACCCCCGAGGGGTCCCGACCCCCAGTTTGAGAACCCCTGGGCTAAAAGGTTGCTAGCAGGATCAATTGGGCACACGCATTTATTTCTCCTCTTGCACAACTTCTCCCTAGAGATTCCCCAGTCACAGAGCCTTCTTGGAGTGAGTTAGAAAGCAGCAGACACCCTCTGAAATCAAGCCACCTGCTTTGGCCTCTTAACACCAGAGGGACACAAGCAATTATTAACTTGCCAATAATCAGACACCTCATGAGCCCAGGGCCCAAAACTCTTCTTGCTGTAATTATTGAAGAGACCATCAGCGTGGGCAGGATGAAGCTGTTCTGCTGTAAATGGCACATGCCATTACTGTGCAGATAGACTGTGGTTTTCCAGCAATAGTTGACACTATGACTCAGTCTCCAAAATCCAGGCTGGTGACTAGGAAGGACCAACAGGTGTCTGGGGAGGAGCCAGCTGCCCCACAAACGAAGACAGGAATTTTCACCTAGGCAGCATTTTTCATCCGAGAATCTCAACGGTGGGTCAGTATCATTATCCTCATTTCACAGAGGGGGAAACTGAGGCACAAAACGACCTACCCACGGACTCGCCGTCTGTCAGGGCGGGGCCATAAACAGAACCCAGATCTGACAACTTTCACCCCTGGCTCTAACCACTGGAAAAAGCAGAACTGGCACATGCTTTAGAAGGGAGCGTCTGGTATGTGAATTTCTCAGAGAGATTGGCTGCTGGGCCCAGCCAGCATGTTCAGTATGTTGAATACTAATCCTCCCAGGACCCAGAGAAGGGGGTTCCTAGGGAAGGACAGAATCCCGGGATGGTTTGGGAAAGGCCGGCACACGGGTTGCAGGGGGATCATAGGCTCAGCACACAGCGTCTGGAACAGTGCGTGCTGCGGGGAAGAGAACCAAAGCCCCCAGGAAGCGGTGGGCTGCCTCAACCAGCCGGCAGTGGAGGGCACGGCCTGTGGTAAAGCATCAGGCAGCTGCAGCACAGTGTAGGCTGGGAGCAGAACCAGAATCCGGGTGTAGTCTCAGAACCAGCTGCAAAGCTCACCATGCTCTGGTCTGTGCTTAAGGGCCAGCTACACCAATTGCTGAACTGGGGCTATTCCCCAGAGAGGAGACGAGGCCCAAGAGACAGCCGGGATGGGGAGGGAGTTCCATTTCCCCATTTACCAGGCTCTCCTAGTGGATGCTGAAGGAGGAGATGAGTTGATCATGTTCCTCTAAGATGCACGAGCCATTTCCGTACTGGTGGAAGGTACAGGGACTTCTGGGATATGGACTGGCTCTCATGGCCAGTGCATGTGGGGGCTTTAATATAGGGACAGTCTCATCCACACAGGGGAAGATCTCCCAAAGGAGAAGCATTCCCTTTGCTGGGCACCTCTGGCTGGACAATGAAGGAGCTCTTCTGCTGGAGGATTGCAACGGCAGAAGCTAGTGGGGGTCAGTGCAAGGCAGAGCAGGAGATTCCCACCTGAAACACAGCTTCAGGGACTTCAGAAAGATCAGATCAAATGAGGAAAGAGAACAAAAGTTGTAGAAGACAATGAACCCTGTGCATTTCAGCAAAGGAGGATAGAAAAGTGGGGAATCGGGGGTACATGGCTTCATTAAAAAGGAAAAAATTGTGTTAAAGTAATAATAGAAGTCAGGGTCTGGTCCACCAGCTTTTCCTGGAGAACTTGTAAGAGGACGACATCACAAACACCAAGGACGTGAAACCTAAGCACTGAGAAGTGATTTGCATTCAGACCATTGAACATTTTGGTTTTGCGCAACAGTAATTTAACATGAAACAAACCGAATAAACGGTGGGAAGGAACGTTCTTTAGCACCTTCATCCCAAACCCCAACCTGTTCAATTAAGGGCTGAGAAAGCTCCCAGGTTAGTTCTCTGGTCCTCCATAAAAACTGCAGCATCAGACAGGAAGAAAAGGCTAAATAGTCATGATATTCGGGGAGGGAAGGGGGAGAAACTAAGTGGGAAAAATAACTTCTTCAAAAATTTACCTAACAAGTAAACAAAGGCATGAGCCCAACTCTTTCCCAACCATCCCCACTTGCAGATCACTGTTAAGTGACTCAGAAGAAGGGTGCCAGGTGAACGTAACAGAGCTGTTTATAAAGAAGATCCTACAACATGGCCATATTAGTACAGGCCTGATGCCAGCAAACAGTGGATTCTGCAGCCTTCAAAGCACTGAAGGTGGTCTACTGGACTTCAGCCCTTTCCTACTAGCCTTTGCTAATGCCAATGAGATGCACATTGCAACATCCACAAGCCCCAGAGGGCATGGAGCAGAAAGCAGGGAAGTGACACACTAAAAATCCTTGTCTGTGGGAGCCAGTCAGAAGCCCACAGGGCAGAGCTGCAGCAGGGGTCCCTCCCTCTGTAGAGGGTGAGCTCAGAGACCTCTTTTGGGGCAGACTCCGCCCTTCAAGGGTAACCACATACAGCATTGGAATGTGGGAACTTTATCCCTTAACTCCTGCTAATTGGGAACACAAACAGTCTCAGTCTGTGCCTGGCCATCAGATGTTCCTTGAACTTCTGAACCTCAGAAATCCCCTCTGCTCACAGCAAAGGCCCACGGACTGTTTCCAAGGCAGACAGAGCCCTGTGATCGGCTCCACCTTGTGAGGTGCACTGAGCAGCACAGTTCTGCATTCTGTTTGTTCAGGGCTCCCCCATGAGTCAGAGTGAAACAAGTTTGCTTCTCCTCCCTCAGTGCTCAGCCCACATGTGGAAAGTGACGACCACACTATGATCTCAGTTACGTCATGGCAAATCCACTGGAGACAGCAGGATTACACTAGATTTACACCTGTAGACATGACAGCAGAATCTAGTCCACGTTACACACATGCAGCCTATACAAATTTAGTATTTGGGACTGGATCAAGCGGTCAGATTTACAACACGCTGGAGGTGTTTGGGGACTTGCAGTGATCTATATCTTGGCAGGTGGATGGCACTTGTCCCAGACATATATTGGCAGTGAGAGTTATTTTCCCATCCCCTGTGGGTGTGTTTGAAATAGCAGCAGGGTAGGAGGAAGAGCTAGACATTCATGTTAGTTCTGAAAAACCGTCCATTAAAACAGGAGAAAAGTTATTTTTAGAGGGCAAAAGCATCATAGAGCAGAAGAATCATCTGTCAGTGGAGTAAGGAAGGTGTTTGAGAAAAAAAATAATACAGAAAAGACTTTTGCTGGAATTATCTTTATAAAAGAACAGCCCTGCTGGTTCGGGCCAACGTTGCATCTAGCCCAGTATCTGGTCTTCTGACAGTTAGGCAGAAAGTTGCCTGGGGCACATGGAAGGGATGATCTTGGGGCTAAAGTACAGAAGTGGGGGGGGGGGGGTCAAGACTGCTGGGTTTGACATTTGACAGCTTTGATGTTTACAGGACCACAGGCCAGAGTTCAGCACCCAACATGCTCCCAACCCCGTGTGCTGAGTGCAGTCAAAAACCAGGCCCCTTATTTTGGTGCCTGAATTGAAGCCTGGCTTTTTAAAAAATAGTCTGGCTCCAAATAAATCATTAATCCAACCCCTTAAATTGCCTTGCGGTTATTACAACTGACAGCAGAGCTTGATTTTGCATTAAGTGAAGTGGCAACTCTTGTATCCTGTGCTTTATTATGTTTATTTAACAGCAGTGCTGACTCTCAGTTGATAGCCAACAACAGGTGTTTGTCTTGGCAGAGCTTGGGAGCTTTGCTGGGAGCAAAGCACAGTTACACAACTCTGCAGAGGGCAGCAATAATGGAAACCCTGGCACAAGCCTTGGGCAGAGACATTTTCCAGCAAGAGGGTCTTTCTGAGCAATCACATAACTGACTGTGAAAAGAGTCCTGACGTCCATGGTAAACAGGGGGTGGGGAGACACCTATGGCACTTATCTGGCCCCTGTTACCATGGTACCCCAGCATCTCTCCATCTTTAATTTACTTATCCGCATAGTCACCCTGTGAAGCTGAGCAGTGCCATTATCCCCATTATACAGATGGGGAACTGAGACACAGAGAGATTAAGTGACTTGTCCAGGATTATGCAGAAAGTCAGCAGCAGAGCAGGGAAATAAAACAGGGTCTTCAAAGTTCTCGGCTAGCACTTGCCACTGCTGGACCACCAATCTCAAGATTATTTCAGTGGGCACCATGGCAGGACCATGCCTGCCTCACCAACTGGACTCTGCTGACAGAAGAGGACTGGCTCAAAAACGCTTGCAGAGGTGGGAGAGGGCAGCAGGTTAACATGTAACAGGCTTACGGGGAGGATGTGTTCCTGATATGCACATGCTCTCAGCCAGTCAGTTGTCAATTTTACCAGCGAGCAGCTTCTTCAAGGGGTATGAAAACCAGCACAACGGAGAGCCACAGAGATGAGCCCTGGAACAGGGGCAGGCCTATTGTTTGGGGAGACTGTGCTCAGAGGCTTTGTAAGGTGTCAAAATCCAGGCATGACTGTATTTTGGTATTAGGCAGCTGTGTCCACTCCCCAGCTTCAGCTGCACCCTGTTTTCTATGGAGCTGCTGATCCCAAGCAGTGCAGATAGCTAAAACCACGACTAAGTTGCAACATTAAAAAACACAAGACCAAAAAAAAAACAACCCACACCACACAGGCCCGTCTCTACAGTTTACATAAATGCTTATCAAGCTGGGCTCCTGTTTCAGGAGGGCTTTTACTGCTAAATACCAGGCTAAGCCAGGGCTGGATAGGACCTAACTGAAAATAGAACAAATCAACAAATCATCAAACAGCCAACAGCCCCCTCTTGCGTCCACATGAATGACCTAGTGCTAAAGGGACTCCATCACCCTCATCTGGATATGAGAAGTAATTACACACAAATCTTCCCACCGCGTCCCTGGAGCAGTAGCACCACTACAGGCACGGTAAAGATCTGTACGACAGCACCAGCCATGAATAAGCCCCTCACTGTGGCAGGCCCTCCACAGCAAGGGTCTCAACTCAATTTACATCAGGGTCAGTGCCAGTCCTCAAAAATAATGTCACTGAACATGCTGTTCAGAAAACGTTTCTATTGTACTTTTTATTTCAAATTTCTTAGAAATAATAAAAACAATCATACAACTTTATACAATTCTTCACCTGCCTGAGAGTTTTTAGTGTTTGCCAGACACCTGGCAACGCTTCAGTTCTGTCACTTTGATGACTGGCCTCAGTGACTGAGCAGTTCCAACCTTCAGGATTACAGCAAGGCACACATCAGATAGCTGAGTTCAGGATTTTGACTTGTTAAATTATAATCATTGTGGAAAAAAGTGATGCTGCCTCCACGGCTGATTCAGCCCCGCAACTAGTGATGGTATCTCTGTCCCTCTCCCGCAGCCAATGGGAGCGGCAGGGGGCAGTGCGGGGGTGGCACCTGCAACAGAGATTGCTGGCTGCGTGTCTGCCTGCATCTCTCCTCCACGGACCGCAGTGGAGTGGTTCTCAGGGTGCAGATGGCCTGCGGGCCGGGACTTTGAGACCCCTGCCCTACAGACACAAGCGAGACACAATTCCTGGCCTGGAGCATTTATGAAACAGCCATCGATGCAAGGCCCAACATTTTAAATATGATAACAAGCTTGTATGTAAACTTACAGAAACATTTTTTTTAAAGTGCAAATAGCAGTTTTAAAAATGGTGCATCATCGGTGGTGTTTGTAACCCAGCCTTTGCTACTACCCACCTGAGGGTGAAAGGGACTACAGTAATTCCTCATTAACCACCTGAGGGTGAAAGGGACTACAGTAATTCCTCATTAACCACCTGAGGGTGAAAGAGACTACAGTAATTCCTCATTACCCACCTG